>OZ024825.1:20223089-20446475 GCA_964016985.1 Anodontia alba
GTTGTCTGCTGAATAAGGTAATGAGACTGGTAAAGGTTAAGCCTCCTTTATACCAAATGGAATGTGCAAAAGCCCAGATCACCCTGCACTGTACATGGCCATGGGTTCAGTATTTAGTAATTTAATTTTAGGATGTCAGAAGAATGAACAGGGAAGGCCCTAATGCACAAACTGGTCACTGGAACTTTGTGTTTACATTCTGGTATAATGGAGGTTTTCTCATAAAATGGCACATATATCATTGATAGCAGTTTTAAGTGATTCAAGTGATTAATTGCGCCAAATCAAATTAAAATATTCCTTATCCCTTTGATTTAACGCTTACGTTCTGTGTAAAATTTTCAGCTGACGACATACTGAAATAATTTTTTTTTTTATTTTTTCAGAAAACAGTATTTGACTTTTCATGCAAATTGTCTCCAATGGAGACAATTTGCATGAAATGTCAAAGCCTGTTTTCAAGGAAAAATAAGAAAAAATATTTCGAATTGTCATCTGCTGAAATTTTTTACCCAGCATGCTAAATGTATATGTATAGCTCCGGATACCGTGCATTTCAATCAAAAAGTGTTGATATTTTTCTTATTTCTCACAGAGAGAAGAAAAAAGAAAATAAGAAAATATTTATATATTGTCACCTGATGAAATTTTTTATCTAGCATGCTAAGTATTAATGCATAGCTCTAGATAAGGTGATTTTTTAATGTGATTTTTAAATAAAGATGTATTGATATTTTTGTATTTCCCACAGAGTGGAGGAGAAAAAAAAAGAAAATAGTTATATTACTTACTATAACCCCTTATCAAGAGCTGTGGTCTATTTTTTTTTCACTAGAGATGGTATGGTTTAAATATTTTGTAAATACTGATCAGTATGCCTGAAATTGTGGCTGATCTGGGTCAGCACAACTAGATTCTGCAGTATTTAATACCTGGGTATGAATGAACCTTTTTCATTGTCATGGCTAAGTGGTGTAGTGGAAATCTTCTGTATAAAATAAATATACTCTTTTTGTTGAAAGAACAGCTTAAAGGTAAAATAAGGCCATGTTTAGTATTATAATAAACAATATTTTCACATAAAGTTTACTATAAAGTTGTTAACCCCTGTTTTTGTTAAAAGGTGCATTGATATCCTATCTGCTTTAAGACACTTCAAATTTTATTTTATTTAAAAATATTCTTAATACAGACAAATCCATTTTTTAATTTTTGTCAGATTTTTATGAATCACAATTATTAAGGGGGTTAACCTACTGGCTATTTTTATGTGTCAAGCCATTGTTAAAAATTAAACGTTCTTCTTAACCCTTGTCCTGCTGATCCCGGATGTACCCTGTTTTGCAAACAGTGTAGATCCAGATCAGTTGGCTTCTGAAGAAGCCAACTGATCTGGATCTGCACTGTTTGCCATCAAGGATGCAAATCTATAGCAACAATCTGGATCAAGTAACCTGATTGGCTGAAAATTAGACATGGGTGTGGCATCTTAATTTATTCAGCAGGACAAGGGTTAATAATATACTTTTTTGTTAACTTCTATTATTGGTTATAGTTCTCCTTCTTTACTTTCTTTAAAAATAAGTTTATTGAATCATATTACAGGACGACAGTGTACATTTGTTTTGTGTATAGAAATTTTGTATGATTTTACAACTTATTAAGCAAAAAAAACAAGACATTCAGTCTGAAAAAGAAAGAGTTTACTGTTGAATCTACCTTAAAGACTACCTCATTTTTGAAGCCTCTCTTTGGTACAAGCAGAAAAATACCAAACTGATGAGTTGAATTTTTCTGCAAGACCATATCTGTTGAAAAAACAACAACACTGAATTGATGAATCAAACCTGCCTTAATAATCACTGCTGTTAAAAAAACACATTTTTAAAAGACCTCTTGAAAAAATACTAAAGTGATGAAGATGTACTCATTCTTTGAGACCTGTTTTTAACCCTTGTCCTGCTGAAAAAATTGAGATGCCACGCCCACTTCTAATTTTCAGTCAAACAGAATACTTGATCCGAATTCTTGCTATAAATTCACATACTTAATGGCAAACAGTGCAGATCCAAATCAGTTGGCTTCTTCAGAAGCCAACTGATCTGGATCTACACTGTTTGCAAAGGCAGGGTATATCCGGGTTCAGCAGGGCAAGGGTTAAGAAATCATATGCCTTAAAAGACACACATTTTTAGACATTGTAGGATTGTCTGTTTGACTATATATTTAACCTTACACAGGTGGGAACACATTATATTTGGATAAAATATGCAAAATCATGCCATTTTTGACCATACTTTATGCCACCAGAGTTTGGCATTAAATTTAAAGGCCTTAAGAAATGCAGCAGTTTATTTAAACATACCCAAACTTTGAACGTGTCTATTTCTATAATGTATCTAGTAAATAACATGACTGAGTCCCACATTATATGAAGACAATATGGTTTTACAGGCCATTATAGGGCTACACTGAATAAATCCATTAACCCATTTTAGTCTGGAGACTCCCAAAAGGGTAATTGGCAAACAATGCAGACCCAAACCAGATGCCGCAGAATGTGGCATCTGATCAGGGTCTCCACTGTTTGCAAATAGTTGAGCCAATTTATTCTAGGAGTAGTTAAAATCATATAGCCTGACATACCTAGAATTGAACTTTGACTATTCCAATATAATGTAGGGGAGATTTTTTCAGTGGGTTAATACAAAGACCAATGTCTCAGGAATTCAGGAATTTCAGACACTGATTGGTCTTTGTGAAAAGTTCGTTTCTACTGATTCATTTAGAGAGACATATGCAGACGGTCATTTTCGATGTTTCTGAATTATTAGAAAATGAAAACTGTTAAAGATAAAATAGAAGCGGGCAAACTCTGTCTGCTGTTAATCCTTAAAGCACTAAACAAAATTGTAGCAGACAACATTCAAAACTTTTTAGATTATTTTTCAGAAAAATAAGGCTTGGCATTTCATGTGAATCTTCTGCTGATCAGCTGTTAACCCTTAAAGCACTAAGCTAAATTGTAGCAGACAACATTCTAAATTTTTTAAATTATTTTTCAGAGAAAATGAGACATGACATTTCATGTGAATCATCTGCTGAAAAATACAGGAAAAGAAAATAAATCAAAATATCAGCCGCTGCAGTTGTAATTAGTACTTTAAGGATTAAGCTTCAAAGCAACAGTCACAGAGAAAATAAGACCATTTCATTTGAGTTGTCTGCCAAAATAATATCTTTAAATGTCATCTGCTACAACTTCGAATGACATTCTAAGAGTTTAAAAAGATAAATTACACATACTTCAGATTAGTTTCAAATTAATCTTAAATTTCAAGTGTAAAGATACTAACCTTTTGAAGCGATAAGCATATCACTTTGAAATAGCCTTTCTATCTCTTTCCCTCCTACTTTATTTACCGTTGTCACTCAGTGTCCGTTCCTGCCATCTTGGTTCCCTGTTACTTTGCTGTATAATCCACACAGGTCATTCTATACTATACCTTTACATGTTTGTCAACAGAAAACTCATTTCACTTTATAGATCGTAAATATTTAAACATCCCCACTATTGACTTTACCTTTAGCACAGTCTTGGTAAAATCAGCAGACGAATATTTTGATGAAATTTTCGCCAGAATATAGGACTTATGTTTTCTGCAAGACAAAACTTATGAAATATCAAGCCATATTTTTTTGTGAAAAAAGAAGAAAAATAAATCATTGTATTGTCGACTGCTACTAACATTTACCTCGATTTGGGCAAATATAGCAGATGACAAATTTATGATAGGTTTCTTAATTTTCCAAGAAAATAGGCTTTGACCTTGCTTGCAAATTATCTTCAAATAATTGTGTGAAAGGTCAAAGCCCATTGTCTGTGAAAAATAAGAAAAAATATTTCAAAATGTCTTCCGCTGAAATTTTTAGCCAGCCTGCTAAGTGTTGAATCCAGCAGGTTAATGGTTAAATACTGTAATTATTTTGCCTCTGATATGCTGATGGTAAAGATTAGACGATTGCAAATGAGTGATATTTTTTTTATTTTGTCCAGAAAATAAGGCTTGACCTTGCATGCCTATCATTTCCTAAGGATACGAAACCCTGTCTTTAGTGGAAAAATGAGACATTTTCAAAATTTTGTTTTCTAATATTTCATTTGGGTGGCTAATCTTTACCACTCTCTGGGGTAAATCAGCAGACAACAAAGTGGTGATATTTTTCTTATATTTCCCAGAAAACAGGATTTGACAGTTCATGCACATTTTCTTTAATGGAGACAATGTGCATGAAATGTCAAATCCTGTTTTTGGGAAAAATAAGATTTTTTTTTTTCAAAATGTCGTGTGCTGAAAATTTTATCCAGAGTGCTAAGCATTAAGCATAAGGTATAGTGATGTTTGAACAAGAAAATTTACAGAAAGGCATAAATCGTAGGATAATTTCCCAGTTATTTGCAATAACACCGAACCTTGTACCCTGGTACACTTGAATATTAGCACTAATACCATGTTATGGGCAAAGTCAGCAGATGACAAATTGATGATATTTTTTCTTATTTTTCCTAGAGACAATTTGCATGAAGTGTCAAATCCTATTTTGTAGGAAAAATAGGAAAAAATTATTTCAAAATGTCGTCTGCTGAAGTTTTTACCCAGCATGCAAAGTGTTAGCAGATGATGTTTTTGTTTTTTTTTCGGAAAAGAACTTGATGTTACCGTATTTTCAAATTTTTCCTTTGAAAATAATTTCAATGTGATATCAAGCCCTGTTTTATGTGACAATAAGGGGAAAAAAATCATAAATTTGCCATCTATTACCATATCTAAACTAAATATTGGGACACCTTAACTACTTACCATACTTGCCCTAGACTTTTAACAAGTCCATTTTACTATGTTAAAGCTTCTAAAAACTGCTGGAAAACTTTGACCAGAGGCTGCATTCTGCTGTGTCCAGAAGGTGGTGTCTGTTCTGGGTCCACACTGTTTACTCAGGCCTGTCTGATGTCCTATGAATAGTTAAGGTAAATACAGTAATGTTAACCCTTGTCCTGCTGAACCCACAGATGCTCTACCTTTGCAGAGAGTGTAGGTCCAGATCATTTGGCTTCTGAAGAAGCCAACTGATCTGGATCTACACTGTTTGTCATCAAGGATGTGAATTTGAGTCAATAACCTTGATCAAGCAATCTGATTGGCTGAAACTTAGAAGTGGGTGTGTCTTCTTAATTTATTCATCATGACAAGGGTTAAGCTGTGATTTGAGAAAAGCAAGGAAAAAATACCAGAGATTTGCTCTGTTAATTTTTGCCTTCACAGAGTACTTGTTAAGGAGCAGTATTTGGTGATAATTCTGGGATAATTTTCTCCAGTTTTTCAAAAAAACATATGTTTAGGTACTCATTAGAAGTGCCTCTGCAAAGTGAGGTGCTTCTAATGAGTTAACTACACGTTTTTATGGAGAACTTGAGAAAATTATTCCAGAATTACGAGTATCAGCAAATACTCATCCGTAGTAAGTCTTTTGTTGCTCAAAGCATCGTTACATTGATATTTTGCAAAAGCTACTTACATTTTTAAAAAAAAAAATTATCAATTTATTTGCCCAGAGGCTTATAATCCTACTAACAAGTAGAATTATAAGCCTCTTATTTGCCATATTTCAAGATAGAAATCTTAATGTCATGTAAGGTAACAACTTCCTTAAGTTTTGGCCCTGATCTTCAGTATTCTAATGGCTATCAAAACTCTGGATGATAGGGTTAGCAAAAATTGTGTATTTGATTATTCACTGGAATGGCCTCAATGAGGCCATTCCAGTGAATAATCAAATACACAATTTTTGCTAACCCTCGCATCGGAAAGATATATGATCTATTTCGATACAGGAAGAAAGCCTGGACATGTCTGTATATAAAACAACGGTATAGCAAATACGCATATATTGTGTTTTGCGAAAACTTGCACATTTCTATGGAGGCCCAGTAGATACTTAACCCTAGTCCTGCTGAATAAATTAAGATGCAATGCCCACTTCTAATTTTTAGCCAATCAGATTACTTGATCCGGATTGTTGCTATAAATTCACATACTTAATGGCAAACAGTGCAGATCCAGATCAGTAGGCTTCTTCAGAAGCCAACTGATCTGGATCTACACTGTTTGCAAAGGCAGGGTATATCCGGGTTCAGCAGGACAAGGGTTAACAATTAAATAATAAGTATACAAAACCTTGTGTAGTCAGGTTAAGATAATAAAAAGAAAGAAAAAGTGCTCAAAACAGAAAGCAGAAAATTTATTTTCTCATGCACATATGCAAACATGATGTCATTAGTGTCATCCAGGTTGTTTTCAGCATTTAAGGGAGAGTGTTTCCTGTCTGACATCAATTTTTAAATTTCACATGCAAACTGCTTTTCAAATAAACCTTCTACCATTTTCTATAGCCTTTATTACAAGGTATACAGAAATGGATAACACCAAAGAATGCTTGATTTTTCGTTCAATATGACAACTACTATAAGTCTGTAAGAAAATGTTTGATTGCAATATTTATGACACCGTTTTGAATGACACATTTTAAATTTTACCAGACATTTTTTGGGCATTTGTGCTTATGGTTTTTCAATAAAAAATATTCCTACAGAACACTGTATTGTACTTATGTAAGTCTTAAATATGCATGTTGATGGGAATTGCCACACATTTCTTCATGTACATAATTTCAAAACCTTTGTTGACAAACTATACTGGGTAAGAATGTTTGAAGACCAAACATAATAACTGAGGTAATTTCCACAAACTATAATGTTCTTTCAAAATTCCATAAAATAATCGCCATTTTACAAAAGGCGATAAGAATTTTAAACAATCAGTGCTTATTTATATTCAGACATCAACTGTACAGATTCATTTATCATTAGCTGGGTCTTGGACCCAATATACACCACAACCTCTTTATAACACTATTGTTGGGGTCCATAGCATAATCTGTGTTAGTTAAACAACCTTGTTATATCCAAACAAAAATGTATAGATAATATTGAAAAATGACCATTTATGGTCATTTTTCAATATAATCTGTACATTTTTGGGATCCATCTTTGAACCGTGTTATATCCAAAACCATGTTATAAAGAGGTTAATGTGTACTATTTATTATTAGGTCCGAGGCTGGGTGTATACATGTATTGGGTGTAGTTTGCCTGTTAGTATATACATGTGTACTACATGTATATGCATAATAGGATTTATAGTTGCTTGGCAAAACCCTAAATCAGTATCACGCAAAATGCATGCATTTTTCCAAAATGCAATTAGTTGCGCATTGCTATATAGTGGTTTTGTATGAACCAATATCCAAGCTTTATATGTACAAAACTCAGTTGTATATCTTTCCGATTGTAGGGTTACTACGTTTTTTTGCAAGATACAGGAATTGAGAAACCCGACTATTTTGCTTCCCTTAATCTGAATCTATGGTTTATATGAAGTGCTTTTAGTCATTGACAATTTTCAGGTCATGCAAACTATGTTGGGGCTTTGAATTGAAATTGAATGCGTTTCTCTTTTGATCATTTGTGAATCAAGATTTTCATGTTTACATACACATAAACTTATGCAAACAAAAAAATCATAGATTAGGAGGAGTACTTATTATAACTCTGGGATAATTTTTCTTATTTCAGTAAAACATAATTTGTAGGTACTCATTAGATGTGCCACTTTCTAGGGAGTACCCACAACATATGTTCTTATGAAGCATTCCTAGTGAGTACCCACAAAATATGTTCTTTTGAGAAAATTATCCCAGAATTATCATAAAATACTCTTCTTTAACCCTTGTCCTGCTGAACCCGGATATACCCTGCCTCTGCAAACAGTGTAGATCCAGATCAGTTGGCTTCTTCAGAAGCCAACTGATCTGGATCTGCACTGTTTGTCATTTAGTATGTGAATTTGTGTCAAAATCCAGAATCAAGTAAACTGATTGGCTGAAAATTAGAAGTGGGTGTGGCATCTTAATTTATTCAGCAGGACAAGGGTTAACATTTCATCCTCTGATAGACATGGATAGACAATTGCAGCTGTGTAGTTGATGAAGGGCTTGGCATTCATTGTCTATGCCCATTGGTGTAGACAATATATGGTTTTGTTGGGACACAGAAGTGAATCGATTGTTGATCCACAATGCACCATTGACCTTTCACATGTACAAGTAAAACTGGGAACTAGATATAGCACTGGATAGAATAGAATATAATAGAATAATATTTATTGAAACACCTACATATACATTTGCTTGCACTTTTTTGGCAGGCTGCATGTGTACATATTCTAAAAGATTACCCTATTGCAGCACTTTATAGCATTCCAGGGACAGCGTGACAAAAAAATTGATATTCTTATAACTACTAGTTTTGATGAGGTAAGCGAAAAAAGCGATGTGAAATTAGCTGTAATTATATTTTAATGTGAGGGTCATTCTCATTTGGACAAGATCTCATTTAGACCTCTCCAATTCATCCTTTGCATTTTGGAATTTAGCTGATTTAGTCAAGATTTGCAGGTGAAGAACCCAAGACTAGTAAAATCAGCTTTAACATTTATTGTGTGCAAAGCGTAGACCAAGCTTTCTGTAAAAGCTTATACATATTGTAGATAGAAATTGCAACTGTAAAATTATCTGACAATATTTTTTGCTTTCCTTTTCATAAATTTGTTAATTTCCCTCTTTGCATGAGCCTCAGTTAGAAATTTAATTTAACTCTTAAAGTGCCAAGCAAAATTTGTAGCAGACGGCATTTATTTTTATTTTTTTAAATTTTTCAAAGAACACAAGTTTTGATATTTCATGTGAATCGTCTGCTTGGCAGACTATTCACATGAATATCAAGACTTGTTTTCTTTAGAAAATTAAAAAAGATATTTCAAAATGTCATCTGGAGTTGTGAATGGCACTTTAAGGGTTAAAAAGTGGCAGATTGGGAGCCATGTTTGAGTGATTTTTGGGTCAGTTGTTTACAATTGAGCCATAGTATACAAATGCCAAAATTGTAGTTGTCCATGTGATTATCATTGACCAATGTAATCATGTCCCCTGTAGGGGACACAAGGCATAAATGGGTTAATCTAGAATTGGTAAATTACTTGGACACCACCAGTAAATTCTTGAAATTTAATATATTCTGGCTGTCAATGTTTTAAAATGTGTCTAAAAACTGCTGGAGGAGTGGCAAACAGTGTAGACCCTGATCAGTCACAATATTAGATGCTGCAGGATTCTGATGCCAGGCCTGTCTATAAGAATGCTCAGGGTAAATATGGTACCTGCTTCCTTACATTTCTCCACCTCCTTTCTCGGCTTCCCCCCAAAGTCATTCATAGTTTACTGTTCACCTAGCAGTCCCAAGGCAGGAGCCGATAACCCTACCCAGAAAATAGGGATTGACATTTCACTTTGGTATACTAGATGATTTAGGTCAAATGCCAAACCCTTGTTTTGCTTGTCAACTTCATATTTTAATTCTTTGGTTAGAAATATTTGATATGCCAAACTCCGTTTAAGCCGAATTTAACACTTTGCTGGGTAAACATTTCGGCAGACAACATTTTTAAATATTTTTCTTATTTTTTGTAGAAATTAGCATCTGATACTTCATGCAAATTGTCTCTTAATTTTTCTAGAAAATAGGATCTGAGTATCATCTGACACTTCATGCAAATTGTCTCCTTAGCATGAAGTATCAGATCCTATTTTCTTGGAAAAACAAGAAAAATGTCACCAATTTGTCCTCTGCTGAATCAGCCCATAGCATGGTAAGTTTTAATACTTTCCTTATTTCTTCACTGAAACATATGTTATGGTACACATTCGAAGTACTTCAGCAAAGCACTTCTTGTGAGTACCTTAAAAATGTTTTCATGGAGAAATAAGGATAATTCAAACTTTTTTTTTGTTATTGGAAAAATGCTTTATCTATAGTTATGGGAAAATAAGAAAAATATTTTTAAATGTCTGCTAATTGTTTCAAATAGCTTGGTAAAAGATTAAAAATGTAAAGCTTTTTATATTCATTATGGCCTCCTGGTATTGATTTTATCTTTTTTTGTGCCTAATACATGAAATTGAAAGGTTTAATGCTTAGCACTCTGAGTAAAATTTTCAGCAAACTACATATTGAAATATTTTTCTGATTTTTTTCCCAGATATCAGGTTTTGACATTTCATGCAATTTGTCTCCTTTGGAATATATGAAATGTCAAATCTTTTTTTCTGGGAAAAATAAGAAAAATATTTCAATATGTAGTCTGCTGAAAATTTACCTAGAGTGCTAAGCGTTAAGGGAGATTTTGGTTGACTGCAGCTGGGAACAAAAAGATGTTTGTAATTTATTCACCTACCATGATGAATTGTATACATGGACATCAAATACTCATTATCGTATTAATCCTAAAAAGTATAGACCCTGAGCAAAGAATGTAGATGCATATCCAAATGATCATAGCAGTTTGATAGTCTATTCTGTTTGCTTTATACACATCACCAAGCAGTCAAATTAAACCACTTCACATTGAAGCTTAGAGTAATAACTCTAAGTATTGAGACAGACATCAAGAAAGCTGAAAACATACTGTGTATCTGTAGTCTGATCAGGGCCTGAGCTGTATACAGTTACAGAATCATTGGCTATTATACTATTATTTCATGGCGGGGGTGGTCGAGTGGTGCGAAGGTGTTGTGTATCTTACGTCACCAGGGCATCCAACTGATATTGGCTTACAGTTGAGCAAGGTCTGCTATCCTTGTAGCAGGTAGTGGTAGGTGGGGGGGGGGGGGGGGGGGGATGTTTTTATTCTGTTTCTTCACTTTCATTCCTGTTCCTCTTTCTTCCCTGTCCCTCTCTTTCATCTCTTCTACTATCTCTTTTCTCCCTTTCTCAGGGAGACAACAGAAAATGACCTACAAGGGTTGACTTGTTGTTAAACCCCAACACAATCAATTATTTCATGGCTGTTTGGGAAATAGTCAAGAAAAAACTATTGCCCATAGGTGCAGAGGATGACCCAATATACTACATGTATTACCTGAGGCTGAAGGGCTGAGGCACCCAGAGGCAGTAGTTTTGGCTATTCCACAAACAGGGGCATGAAATATCTGTTTTATTACCCAACCATTGTTGAAAAACCTAACTGTGTTCATCATTAAGTGCAAGCTTAATTAGCATATGACATCAGTACAATCATATTTGATGTCATTCTGGTGACATTTGATGTCAGCAGCCATGCAATAGAAACAGCTATTGCCTGGTGTTTTTGTATTGATTTTTAAATTGGAGACATTATGATCTTGGTATAGTTAAATCTATTGCCTGGTCAGTGACATCAGATGTGTAATGTGGACCCTGTGCACACCAATTAAGGCAACAATTGTGCTAAATAATCAAAAGGCTTGATAATAATATACAGTATATCAATGGGAAGTGTTAAAATTTTGAATGGAACTTTTACCCTGGTCCATCTGAACCAGGATATACCCTTTTCAAACAATGTAGATCCAGATCAGTTGGCTTCTAAGAAGCCCACTGATCTGGATCTGCACTGTTTGCCATTCAGTATGTGAAATTATATCAACAATCTGATTGGCTGAAAATTTGAAGTGGGCGTATCAGCTTAATTTATTCAACATGGCAAGGGTTAAGGGTAACATATCTTTTATGATGAAATTACTGGTTTACCTTCCTGATAAATTAAATATAGTTAACCTTAGTCCTGTTGAACCCAGATATTTCCTGCCTTTGCAAACAGTGTAGATCCAGATCAGTTGGCTTCTGCAGAAGCCAACTGATCTGGATCTGCACTGTTTGTCATAAAGTATTTGAATTTGTATGAACCACTTGGATCATGTAATCTGATTGGCTGTAAATTTGAAGAGGGCATGGCATCTTAATTTATTCACCATGACAAAGATTAATCTAAACATTTGGACAGAATAGCCAGGACAAACATTTTAGAAAAAATCAAAGTGCTCCTAAGGGGTTACAGTTTGATCAAGTTCTACACTGTTTGCCATTTGGTCATTTCGTCTGGTAGTCAGATGGACTTGTTCAGATTTTAGAATGAGTATGGAAAGGAGCTAAGCTGCTTGTAGCATATGTCTTTATGGTAAATATCCTAAAATTTTGAACACTTCATTCCTTACTTCTTATCCCCATCACATGATAGTGGTGGGGTATTATGGTTTCACGTTGGTTGCTTGCATGGCCATCCATCTGTTGTACTTCTGTTCATGGGACTGTACAGTGGAACCTCGTTATCTCGAACTCGCTTATTTCGAATTACCGCTTATCTCGAAGTGAAAATCTGGTCCCTGTTTTAACATGAAACTATGACAACAGGTAACAAAATAATGTGGAAAAGAGGAGAAATTGCTCCTAAGGAGCAATTTCTCCTCTTTTCCACATTATTTTATACATATATTTCTAACTTCAAGAGTCAAATTACATATTCATTTGTTAAATGTGGTTGTTCAATTTATTGTTTTCCTCACTCTCTCAACTCGGATATGTCGAGGTATGGATATCTCGAAGTGTTTCAGTGATTCCCTTGGTATTCGAGATAACGAGAGTCGACTGTATTTTCATTTCTGGACTGTAACTTGAGTAAATATCAATGGATTTTCACCAGTGTGCATCGATATTGTGGAGATATGGTTTGGGAATGCCAATGGGCAAATTTTGTCAATTTTTGAAAGAGTTATCTGCCTGCCACACAATAAGGTGTGGAGTGTGTGATGAACTAAATTTTACTTTTTATATAGTTATTTCTTAAAAATACTCATTTGATTGGTAAACAGTGTAAACCCTGTTCAGGAGCAGTCTGATCTGGGTCTGTACTGTTTGCATATGCCATTTTGTCTGAAACTTTGGTATACCAAATTTGAGGACATTAACTGTATGTATCTTATTTTTTAGGCTGCAGACCAGGTTCAAGAAGAGAAGAGTGAAGTTGAACAAGACAAGAAAGATGTGACAGAAGTTCCAACTGCTACTGTTGACAGGTATGGTAAATGTCCTAAAATTTCACACACTTTATTGCGTACTGTTTTATTTTGCCTAATGTTTCCTTTTTATGAAGTTGCCCTTTAAAGTACTAAGTGGAATGGCAAATATTGTAGACCCAGATCAGACGGCTCCTTGAGAAGCAGTTTGATCTGGGTCTGCACTGTTTGCATAGGTCATTTTGTCAGAAATTTTGGTGTACGAAATTTTAGGGAATTTACCATAAATGTTGTATCACTAGGCTTTTGCTGCCATTTTCTTAATTTTTCAAACCTCTACACAAATTCAGCAACCAACAAGTTGATGATATTTTTCTTGTTTTTTGGTTTGTTTTTTTTTTTCCTTCAAGAAATGAAGTTTGACATTTCCTACGAAAAATTCTTAACATTTCATGCAAATGGTCTCCTAGAAAATAGGGGTTTGACAAATGCAAATTGACTCCCAGAAAATAGTAAAATAGGAGTTTGACACTGAAAAAAAAAAAAAGTGTTGTCTGATAAAGATGTGATTAACACTTTAATGTTTGTACATGCATGCTTCTAATGAGCACCCACAACATATATTTTTGTGGAGAAATGAGAAAACTATTGTTTATCAGAACACCCATCTTATCTAGAGCTATGGACTCAGATCAGATTGCTTTTTGAGCAGTTTTACCAGGTTCTGTTTGCCAGAACTTTTTATACCCTGCCACATGATAGTAGTAGAGCATTTAACCCTTGCCATGCTGAATAAATTAAGATGCCATGCCCATTTCTAATTTTCATCCAATCAGATGACTTGATCCAGATTGTTGATATAAGTTCATATACTTAATGGCAAACAATGCAGATCCAGATCAGTTGGCTTCTTCAGAAGCCAACTGATCTGGATCTACACTGTTTGCAAAGGCAGGACATATCCAGGTTCAGCAGGACTAGGGTTAATAAATAATGGTTTCATATTAGTCACCCATGTGCCCGTCCGTCAGTTCTGTTGTACATCCATCCATATTTCCATTTCAGGATGATAACTTGAGTAAATATTAATGGATTTTTACCAAACTTGATATGTGCATTGATATTGTGGAGGTCTTTTTGGGATTGCTAATAGGCAAATTTCTTCAGTTTTTGCAAGTTATCTGCCTGCCACGCTATAGTGGCAGGGTATTATTTTTTCTCATTTTTATTAGATACATCACCTTGTAGTCAAATGGACATTCAAATTTTAGAATTAGAAAAGAGTTACCAAGAGTTATTCGACCTAATTACCGCACATACCAATATAAGCGCACAGTCAAGCAATTCTATAGTCTTCAGATTACAGCCAGTGTACTTTTTGAAGGCAAATGTTGTGGGTACCCATTTGAATTGCATTGACATCGATGCAATTCAAATGGGTACCCACAACATATGCTTTTATAAAGAAAATCACAAAGATAAAACAACACAAAACTATCGCATAGTCATCATTTGATGAGTCCTTGACTGATCTCTTTTCTTTTAAAGTGTACCCTTAGTATAGGTAGGAACATATTTAACTACAAGTGTTCTGAGTATTTTTGAAAAACCTAAGCGCACTGTGTGTTAATTAGGTCAAATACGGTATATCTGAATTTTTAATGTACTTATTGTTTGTTGTTGTACTGGTCCCTGGATGATTTTGTCATCTTTCTTATTGCAGGTCTGAAGAAGAAGAGAAAGGCCGTCTTGATACAAGTCGAAGTGCTCGAACAGATTTAGCTGATGACTTTGAGCCCGAACTTCAAAACCTAGACACAGGTCGCTCTGTAGATGCACTAACTGATGTAACGCAACAAGCTGACATCAATATTAAGGTGTTTATGAATGGTCATGCTACACCACAGCCAGATGGCAATGTGAAAACAGCTCCAACTAATGGCTCATTATCAGCACCAATAAAACCAAGTTCAACACTGCAGATTAACATACCTCAAGCTGATGTTATTGAAACAACCTTCGACAGGGGTGGGCCTGGCCAGAGAATGAAAAGTCCATTGATGAAAGGTAGACGAACACCACTTTCTGGAAGACCTGCTTCCAGGCCAAGGTAGGTCTTATAAAACCCACCAAGTCATTATGAGAAAATGGGTAATCAGGACCTTTTCAGATGGTGAAGGCTAAGAAGGGCCTTTGTGCTTAAGTTATTGACAGAAAATTCAGAATCTTTTGATATTTCAGGCTGAGTTGAGAAACATTAGAATCTCTGGTCAAACTGCTCAGATGTTTAGGTAGGTCCGGATCAACTTTTAAGGAGAATAGATATAACGCCATGGGAAACAACTTCTGACTTGGAAATATTTGGGCCCACACCCACCCCTTCCCATTGGGGGCTACTCTTAAATGTAAGAATTTGCTCCAGCAAATTCTTACATTTAAGAGCAACCCCCATTTTTGAAAGGTTTCAAATACTATGGAGGCAACTTCTTGTCTGCAGAAGTTGTCTCCCTGTACATAATTGCGGCAAAATCTTTTAGGGTTATCCATTCACCTGGACAAAATTGCTGAAAATCTCTTTTCTAATGGTGTGGCATCAACACACCAAGACAGACACACCTGAGAAAATTGCATTAAACCAATAATTTCTGTGAAAAGTCATAAAATTCAGTGAAGCATCACTGATTATCTCAGGTGCTATGTGCGCAACATTCTATGAGTTAAGAATGAAGTAATGCCCACATCAGCCCACATATAACATGAATAAGCTGAGCTGTTAGTTCTAGATAAGAGGAGTACTCAGATACCCAGATAAATGATGTATACAACCATCCAACAGTTTTCTAATCACACTTTTACTGGGCAGGCTTAATCTTCTAAGCGGTTAACCAATATTGGGTGAAAGAATGTGCACAACACTGGTTAACCGCTTTGAGGACTAAGCCTGCCCAGTAAAAGTGTGGTTAGGAAACTGACAGCACTCGACATGATGCCATTGGGTTGACTGGGCCGTAAAACCTCAACACAAACAAACCCAGATAAATATCATAGCTCCAGACAAGGTGCTTTTTTTTCAACCAACAATAATTGATATTTTCTTACTTCTCCACAAAAACATAGGTTGTGAGTACTCATTAGAAGTGCCTCATTGAGCCACTTCTAATGAGTACCACAACCTGTTTTCATGGAGAAATAAAAAAAAAAATATTTTTCTAAATACTCCCCTTATCTGGAGCTATGAATATTTTTTCTTATTTCTTTATTGAATCATATGTGAGGTCTTCCAAGAGTACCCACCACATATTTATTTATTTTTTTTTTTTTTGTGGAGAAACAAGTGAAATACTGACACTTTTTGATAGTGATATGGGCCTTCTCTGTTTGCCTATGCTATGAACACCCAGTTTCACATGACAACTCAAATCTGACTGTTAACCTGTGAATTATATTTTTTACTGTGAAAGTAATGAAGTTAGTTTGATTTTTGGTGTGAAAATCTTGCAAATTCAACAGTCATTGACATTGGACAAATTTTCACATTGGATTTATGATATTCATAAGATGTTTAATATGCAAAAACAGACTGATACCTTTTATTGATGAAAGGATTTAAGCATAGATAGGAAAACTAATATGTTTGAGATGTTTTTTTTTATCTTGTGCATTAACCCTAGCCCTGCTGAACCCAGATAATCCCTGCATTTGCTAACAGTGTAGATCCAGATCAGTTGGCTTCTGAAGAAGCCAACTGATATGGATCTGCACTGTTTGTCATTAAGTAGGTGAATTTGTATAAACAACCTGTTTTAAGTAATCTTATTGGCTGAAAATTAGAAGTAGGTGTGGCATCTTATTTTTATCAGCATGACAAGGGTTAAGCATGCATAGAATTGTCAATATTACATGGCCTTTCTTGGCTGAACTTTGATTACTATGGGTTTTCATTTTTGTACCCATTAAATGTGTTCAGTGTAATGTTTAGGTGATTTTTTGATTGATTGATTTATTGAAATAATGATTGATTGATTGTTACAATACAGTTTGACAAGATATATGAAACTTTACTTATACTTTGTGATATAGGGGAAATTGTTAATGTTCAGATCCTATTGTGCTTCTGCTCAGCATCACGAAAACATGCCTATATAATTTTGACACCCTTAAACCCCACTTTTATATAGTAAAACTGGGGTTTACAGGGGTATATATTATTTTTGTTATTTCTGCTCAAAAACATAGATTGTGGGTACTCGTTAGAACTGCCTCATCGAGGCAGTTCTAACGAGTACCCACAATCTATGTTTTGAGCAGAAATATGAAAAATATCAGAGCTTTTTATCTGAAAACTTTCAGTTTTTGGAGGTGAAATTTTCTGTATGTTTGAATAGGCAAGTTTTCATAATGGTCTGATTAAGCTTGTGACACCTGTTCATTTCAAAGAATCCTGTTTTTTAACCATTAAAGCACCATTCAAAATGTAGCAAACATCATATTAGGTTTTGTTTTGTTTTTTCAGTGAAAACTAGGCATGGCATTTGATGTCAAACCTTAATTTTCTTGAAAAAAAAAAAATACAGAAAAATATAGAATATAGAATTTAGAAGGTTGCCTGGTAAAATTTTGAATGTAGACTGCTGTATGTGTGATCAGACTCAAGATAGACAGAATCAACCATGTCTTCACTGTATGCCTATGATATAAAGTGCTTTTTTTTTTTTTGCAATCAGCTTGGTATTACATCAGCTGCGGGATTTTTCTCAATGGAAATTTTAAGTTCATTGGTTTTGAAAACCTGTTTTGGACTCATAGTTTGTTTGTTCAAAAAGTAAAGATTCAGATCAGCCTACACGGCTATACAGTCTAAGCAAAGCTTTCTTACTTTGTCAATAGTTTCTAAATTATCTGAAGTTTTTATAAGTGAAAAGAAAAGGCCCTTATCAGCCTGCACAAATGTACAGGATGATTAGGGCCTTCACTGTTTGCATGATTTAACCTTTACCACTCTCAGGGCATTTTCAGCAGATGACAAATTGGTGATATTTTTCTTATTTTTCACAGAAAACAGGATATGACATTTCATGCAAATTGTCTCCTTAGGAGACAATTTGCATGAAATGTCGTATCCTGTTTTTTGGGAAAAATAAGAAACATATTTCAAAATATCGTCTGCTGAAAATTTTACCCAGAGTGCAAAGCATTAAGAGCACTTTCTGCTCAGTGCTTCACATATTTACAGTTACATTTGTAAAAAGACCAAAGTGAAGGTATTGAATATTTATGAAAAAATTAGCTGTATCACTGCGTGACTCGATTGTTGATCTAGTTGGGTAATTTAATAGATTTTAACCAATAGATTGATGTAAATATTTAATTTTCTAATTAGTATCAATGACACTGGCCACTTTTAGTGGATGGTATTGAACTAGTTTCTGTTTAATTCTTAAAGTGCCTAGGAAAATTTTGGCAGACAAACTTTTCGAAATACTTTTTTTAACTATTTTTCAGGGAAAATAAGGTCTGGCATTTCATGTAAATCATTTACTAGCAGATGATTCACATAAAATGTTAAGCCTTATTTTCTGTAAAAAAATAAAAATAAAAATTTGAAAATATCAACTGCTACAGTTGTGATGGTGAACATTTTTCTTGTGGAAATGAGTAAATGACAAATGATGAACATTTTTCTTATATTTTCCTGGGCTTGACATTTCAGTCTTTGGAGACAATTTGACTGGAACTGAATGGAATTTCAGGGCCTTGATATCAGGGAAGGCAAAAATTATCATAAAACATTAGACTGGTGAATTTGAAACCATGGCTATAGATAAGATTCTTTTCTGACCACAATGCATGGATATTTTGTCTTGTTTCTCCTTGAAAACATATTTTGTGGGTACTCATTAGAATTGCCTCAGTGACTTGTTAAGTTTGTCTCATAAAGGTAATTCTAATGATTGTAATAACATATGGTTTCATGGAGAAATAAGAAAATAATATTTATTTATATGGTTTTCTTATCTAAAATGAACAATGTTTAACCATTAAAGTAACAATCACAACAGCTGACAACATTCTGAATTCTGTTTATCTTCTTAGTGAAAATAAGGCTTGACATTGCATATGAATTGTCTGCCTAGCAGACAATTCATATGAATTATCAAGCCTTATTTACTAAGAAAAATGATAAAATAATATACATGTATATTGGAATGTTGTCTATTACAGTTTTGATTGGACTGGTAAGGGTTAATTAAGCATTCTATAAAAGAAAGGAATAAAAGGAAGTAGATTCTTTCAGATAGACTTGGATTTATAACAAACAGAGCTCTGAAAGCAAGGGGTGTTTGCAGATTTTAAGTTTCACTTATTTAGCATACATTTTGACATTTAAGGATATATACATCATGAAAACATGCCTATATAATTTTGACCCCCTTAAACCCCACTTGTATATAGTAAAACTGGGGTTTAAATGGGTATACATTATTTTTCTTATTTCTGCTAAAAAACATATATTGTGGGTACTCGTTAGAACTGCCTCATTGAGGCAGTTCTAACGAGTACCCACAATCTATGTTTTGAGCAGAAATATGAAAAATATCAGAGATTTTTATCTGAGAATTTTCAGTTTTTTGGAGGTGAAATTTTCTATATATTTGAAATGGCATGTTTTCGTAATGAGAATTAATGCAAGGATGTAGATTCTTTGATATAGACAAGGAGACACTTTAGCCAGTGAAAATTTTCAAAACTAGATTTTGCATTGCACTTGTTTAAATACAGCATGTATACTGATGGTGAATTACTATAAAGATGTAGAGTCTTTGATATAGACAAGGAGACAATATAGACAGTGAAAATTTGACAAAATTCTATAAGCAAAGAAGGATTGTTTTTGCAGATTTTGAGTTTAGTTTGTTTGAATATAGCATATGTACTGAATGTTAAGAATTACTATGAGTATGTAGATTCTTTGGAATAAACATGTAGATGAAATTGACAAGACTCTGAAAGCAAAGAGGGAGCATTTACAAATTTTGATTTTCAAATGGCAAAGGATTTTGAAATGAAGAGGGATAATCGTCGTCACTTAGAGTGGATAAAGATTCACAGGTAATGAGAAATATGAGACAAACCAGACAAAAAGTGGCTTTAGTATGTATGTGGGCAGTGAAGGCCCAAACCAAGCAGTAAATCTGTGCAGTTTGATCAGGGCATATTTCCAGATAAGAGCCGGTATCCACATAGTATTTTTATTTTTTCATGAAATTTCCATATTCGACCTAACTACTGCACATACCCCTATAAGCGCACAGTCAAGCAATTCCATAGTCTTCAGATTACATCCAGTGTAGTTTTTTCTACTTCTTTATAAAGGCATATGTTGTGGGTACTATTTGAATTGCATCAACTTGTAGATGCAATTCAAATGGGTACCAACAACATATGCTTTTATAAAAAAAATCAGAAATAAGCAACACAAAAATATTGCATAAGCATCATTAGATAAGTCCTCCGCTGATCTTTTTAAGTGTACCGGTACCCTTAGTATAGGTGGATACATATTTCTACCACAAGTTTTCCCAATAATTTTGAAAAATCTAGGTGCACAGTGCGGTAATTGGGTAGAATACTTATATGTTGTGGGTACTCATTAGAAATACCACACCAAAGTACTTCTAATGAGTACCCACAACATAAGTTTTCATGGAGTAATAAGAAAAATATCAGGTTTTTGTTTAGCTGAAAGAAAAAAGTATCTTTTCTGGAGCTATCAATCAGGGCTTTCACATATTGCCCATAGATTCTAGAATATCAAATCTCTTCCTTCAGCTAACTGAGAGAACTTGTTAAAGAGGAGTAATTTATTATAATTGTACAGCCTGGTAGAAAAGTCAACCAATTGAAAGGTTGCAGACATATGTTGTAGGTACTTATTAGAAGCACCTTAGTGAGGTGCTTCTAATGAGTACCTACATGTTTTTATCGAGAAATAAGAGAAGGTAATATTTGATACCTCCACTTGTCTGCAGCTATTGTCATATGGACTTATTTTAATTTTAGGCTAATTAACACTTACCACACTATGGGCAGATTCAGAAGATGACAAACTGATGATAGTTTTCTTATTTTTCCTAGAAAATAGGATCTGACACTTCATGCAAATTGTCTCCTTAGGAGACAATTTGCATGAAGTATCAAATCCTATTTTCTAGGAAAAACAAGAAAAATATTTCAAAATGTTGTCTTCTGAATTTTTTACCCAGCATGCAAAGTGTGAAAGTATGGAGTTATGTTCACCAAATATTTATGGCAATTATTGCTGCTGTGAGAAATAAAGAAAACATTGTTTTTGTCCCTTGAATACTACCAGTATATGATTGGTTATGTCACTGATATTTTTGCAGCAGCAAGTTTGTGATTGATGGAAAAAATCGCACATTCAGTGCTATGGATGCTTACCGGTATATCATTGACCATCGACGGAAACCTATAGGTACAGACGTTTACAATACGTCATATCAGCACCAGCGCACAGAGGCTTGGCGGCAGTCTGCACAGTCTATGACCACTAGCTCTTCACAACCACGTAATGTAGCAGTAGTTTGCTTTTAGGGCTTATTAATATTAAGACGGGGGGTGGGGGGGGGGGGTGGTGGGGGGTTGAAATTGTGTTTATGTGTGTGTTTTTGGTTTGACATTCTGGATGTGGAATAGTGGGGTTGTGAGGAATGTAGTCTTGTAAGTGTGTGCTTATTTCAGCCTGGAGTACTGTTTAAATTGTTGTTTTGTTTGGCTTGTCAGTGGAATCAAGCTATTTCACTACAACCTCTTTATAACATGGTTCGTTATAACACGGTTTTGGATATAACACGGTTCAAAAATGGATCCCAAAAATGTATAGATTATATTGAAAAATGACCATAAATGGTCATTTTTCAATATATAATCTATACATTTTTGTTTGGATATAGTATGGTTGTCTAACTAACACTGTTTATGCTGTAGACCCCAACTATAGTGTTATAAAGAGGTTGTGGTGTATTAATATTTTTTTTAATATCATTAAAAATGTTGCCACTGTCCCAGGTAGCATGCTACTTAAATCTATATTGGACTGTTATCAGCCCAACAGGATTAATCAACGGTTCGATATAGATTTTAGTAGAATGCCAGCAGTGTCTCATCCATAGAATATCTCATCTGCATTTTAGTGTGTTTGGTCTGACAGCATCTGGTCTGGTCAAAACATTCTGATTATTGGCTGGATTCACTTTAGCTGACTTATTGCACAAAGAAATTTGGTTTATATAATTGATAACATTAATTTTCTTGTCTGCAAATTTACCATATTTACCCTAAATATTTGGACATCTTTCTTCTTACCCATATTTTTTCTAATGTTTGAATGTTGATTTTCTGCCTATTCATGTGTCATAAATGCTGCTGAATGAGTGGTAAGCAGTATAACCCTGATCAGACACCACATTCTGCAATGTCTGATTTGCCCTACATTATATGCCCTAGCCTGTGTGCCCAATACTAGGGTAAATATGGTATTGTAAAAAATGCACAGTTCAAGTGTCTGCTTAATACACTGTTATTGTACAAGCAGATGTTTTTGAACAAATCTATTTTACTTACAGATCTTAACCCTTAAAGCGCCAGTCACAACTATTGTCGTCTGCTTTGTCATCTGCTTGTCATTCTAAAAGTCATTTTTGCAAACAGTGTGGACCCAGATCAGACTGCTCCTCTAGGAGCCGTCTGATCTGGGTCCACACTGTTTGCCTGTATGCAAAAATAGGTTTGAAAAGTCTGCAAGAATATTCAGCAGACGACATAAACAGACGACATTTTCAGATGCAGTTTTTCTTGGCGCTTTAAGGGTTAATTTGTACAGCTTTGTATTGTACATTTTGTACATAATGCTTTGCAGGCTGGGAACAAAATTCAGCAGATTAGATTTTTGAAATATTTTTCCCAGAAAATAGGCTTTGACATTTCATGCAAATTGTCCCCCAAGGAGACAATTGGCATGAAATGTCAAAGTCAATTTTCTGGAAAGAAAAAAAAAAGAAATATCACCAGATTGAATGGTAAATATTAAGTCTGTGTATGTGGCATGCATTCCTGTTCATTTAACATACCGTATTTACCGTAAGTATTCGGACACCTCAACTCCTTACCATATATGTTCTAAAATTTGAACCAGTACAATTCACTACCCGATGTTGTGTCTAAAAATTGCTGGATGAGTGGCAAACAGTGTAGACCCAGGTGAGATGCCGCGTTCTGCGGCGTCTCATCTGGGTCTATACTGTTTGCTCAGGCCTGTCTGTCCGAATATATATGGTAAATACGGTAAAAATAGAGTTGAATTCAAAATAGAAAAATTAAAACAATATTAACACAATTAGATTGGCTTAATGACACAAATAGGCATAATTTGCATTTTCCCACTAACCTAGAGCTTGTGTAGAAATACAGCATCTAAAAATTGTTGTATTAACCCTTAGTATTGGAGCAGACAGGCCTGAGCAAACAGTTTAAACCCAGATCAGACACTGCAGAATGCAGCATCTGATCAGGGTCTATACTGTTTTCTAATCATCCTGTGGATTGTAGACACATTAAGTATGAAGTAAACCTGGATATTCAGATTTTAGGACAGGTATGTGAAGAATTAAGATATCTCCATATTTAGGGTAAATATTGTATAAGTGGCATGGACATTTTGAGCCATCTTAAGCATTTAAGTACATGTACCTTAATTTTACATTTAATACACAGGGCCAAGTTGTTCAAAGCATCGTTAACTTAACAAGCTTTTTAATGACAAACTCGTTAATTGTTGTAGCTAAGGAATTTTTAGTTAAATTGATATTTTTGCTGCAAAAGTTACTCTCATTTTTGCAGCAAAAAATATCAATGTATTTGCCCTATTTCAAGACAGAAATTTTTAACTTTACGTTAGCTCACAACTTTGTTAAGTTTTAAACAACTGGTCCCAGAATATTTATACTTGGAATATAATATAGGTGAATGGACACATTAGATAGATTTCCACGTTCGTTTTTTTTTTTTGTTTTTTGTTTTTTTACAAGGGATACTATATTTGTAACTTCTTGTTTGCTTTCCTTACAAAAAAGGGGTCTGCTCCAAAAGGAAAGAATTCACTCCCCAGAGGAGCAGCTGCTTTCCCTTTAGAGTAGTCTTCATTCAGAAGGGAGCAAAAACAATTTTGACAGAGTTGTCTTCCTTGAAAGAGTATCAGTTCATCATAATAAACTACCTAGACGCTAATCATTTGTGTAGGGTGTACAGGGTGTACATCCCAGCTAGCATTCTACATAAATCTATAGAGGACTGTTATCGGCCCGTCAGTTGACAATGGCCCACTATAGATTTATGTAGAATGCTTACTGGGATGATGCCAAACCAATTTAGCTGTCATGGGAACAGCTACACCTGGTGACATCGCAAAAACACACCTATATAATTTTGACCACCTTAAGTATATAGTAAAACTGGGGTTTACAGGGGTTACACATTATTTTTCTTATTTTGCTAAGAAACATAGTGGGTTCTTGTTAGTACTGCCTAGCTGAGGCAGTTCTAATGAGTACCCACAATCTATGTTTTGAGCAGAAATATGAAAAAAATACCAGAATTTTTTTATCTGAAAATTTTCCTTTTTCGGTTGTAAAATTTTCAATATATTTGAATAGGCATGTTTTTGTAATGAATAAGAAAAATATATTATCTTGATATTCTTCATATCAGGATCTTATGCCATGGCTTGTTTTTCTTTGACAGTTTATGAATCTGAGAGTGTGTATAGTGATACAGGTAGTTCAGAATTCACCATGTCCGTAGAGGATGCATATGAAATATCATACTACTGTAAAGTTATTTCTTATTTCCCTGTAAATTTAATTGTTACATACTAACTGTTGCAGACCTAACTTAGGCTAACTGCTAATATAGTTTACATTTAGATGAATTTGTATAAGAAAAAAAAAAGCATATCTGTCTTTCACTATGGTGTAGATGAAGAAGGCAAGCTATATATATATCATACATTTTTAGTGTGAAAGCAGCTTTTGAATTCATTTAAATAAAATCTCTTAGGGTTGCTCTTGGAAACAAAGACCACATAAAAGAATGAAAATCAGAGTATGACTTTTATTGAGACTGTTAAGGACAGCTGCATAGCCCACTAATAATATAACATCATCTCAAGTGGAACTTGATTTTCCATGATACCAGAGTGGGCTCTGTAATCTCAAGGAAATGTGCAAGGCAGACAATTCACATGAACTAAGTGTTATTTTTGCTGAAAAAACAAAACCTTAACTTAGTCTGAAAGTTTTTAATTTTTTTTTTTTTTACATATTCTGTATTCCAAACAATTGTTCATTCTAACTTCCTTTACCAAAAAAGTATGTGGTGCCACTTTCATATCAGAAAAAATTTGGTATACTTGAGTAAGCAAACATTTGTTCTTGAAATAACTGTCAGAGTATCCTGTGCCTTCTCACTTATTGTTATGAAAATCTCACCCAAACAGATCAAATTTCACTTAACCGTAGTCCTGCTGAACCCGGATATGTCCTGTCTTTGCAAACAGTGTAGATCCAGATTCTTCTGAAGAAGCCAACTGATCTGGTTTAGCATTGTTTGCCATCAAGTATGTGAATTTACATCAACAATCTGGATCAAGTAATCTGATTGGCTGAAAATTAGAAATGGGTGTGGCATGTTCATTTATTCAGCAGGACAAGGGTTAGTCTAACTGAAGTGCATATCTCTAGATCAGAGTGGTATCCTGATACAATATTTTTTCTTATTTGTCCATGAAAGCATATATCGTGGGTTATCATTAGAAGTGCCTCTGTGAGGCACTTCTAATGAGTACCCACAACATATACTTTTGTGGAGAAGTAAGAAAAATATGAGTATTCTGTCTTATTTGGAGCTGTGATAGTAGATTCCAGATGCTCCATTGTTGTCATTTTGAGTGTGATTCTAACAAACACATGGAAAACATGTTTGGCACTGTATGTGTGTTCTCTTTCTTGTCTCCTTCACCAATTTCCCTCACAAATATTTTGCATAAATTCTGTTTTGTGTTTATATCTTATAGTTCTGTCACATATTTGTAGTTTAATCTTCAGCACTCACTGGTCAAATAATTCAACATACAAAAGATTGATGGTATCTGTTCTGTTTTTGGCAAGGGGTAGTGGGTGGGTTTAGGGGTGAAATGTCTAAACCTGTTTTCTGTTGATTTTTTTTTTCCAAAATGTTATCTATAGAATTATTAGCTCACCTGAGCCTTTGATTCCCTGGTGAGCTTATAGTATGACTAGCCTCTGTTGTCATCTGTTGTCTGTTGTTTGTCGTCTGTAGTCTGTTGTCTGTCAATATTTTCAAACATCTTCTCCTCTGAAACCACTGGGCCGATTGAAAATCAAATGTCATTTGGAGCATCCATGGGATTGTGGAATGAAAGATTGTTTGCGTGATCCAGGTCACCTGACCAAGATGGCCACTATGCCCATATAAGGTAAAAACTTCAAAAAATGTTCTTTTCCCGAACCAGTAGACTGATTGTCATGAAACTTGGTATGTAGCATTAAGGACTCAAGCCAATCATTGTTTATTTAAATGATGACATCTGGATGACCTCGACCTGTTTAAGGCCGAGGTCGAATTTTTGCGCATAGACTTTTGTATGGGAAAAAGTCAAAACCTTGTATTTTTTAGAAACTATTGCAGCCTGTAATCTGAAAATTGGTAAATGCAGTGAGCTAAATGAGTAAATGAAACTACATGAGTATTCAAGGTCAAGGTCATTCCTTGACCTTGGCCCAAGGTCATTCAGATATGAAAATTAAAACTTGTTTTTCTCAGAAACTACTAGGCCATTTGTAACCAAATTTCATATGAAAGTTTAGGAACAAGAAAATGAAAAATAATTTATAAAGTTTGGTCACATGACCAATATGCTGCCATGCGCATATAAGGTCAAAACCCTTTAAAAATCTTCTTCTCAGGAACCAGTGGACTGATTATCTTAAAACTTGGTATGTAGCATAGGGGACCCAAGCCAGTCATAGCTTATACAAATGATGACCCCTGGATGGCCTTTACCTATTTTAGGCCAAGTTCAACTTTGGTCACATAGGCTTTTGTATGGAAAAAAGTCAAAACTGTGCATTTTTCAGAAACTATTGCAACCTTTGATCTGAAAATATGTGTACATGCAGATAGGTAAATGAGTAAATGAAACTACAGGTCATTCCTTGACCTTGGCCCAAAGTCATTCAGATATGAAAATTAAAACTTGTTTTTCTCAGAACCTACTAGGCCATTTGTAACCAAATTTCATATGAAAGTTTAGGAACAAGAAAATGGAAAATAATTAATAAAGTTTGGTCACATGACCAATATGCTGCCATGCACATATAAGGTCAAAACCCTTTAAAAATCTTCTCATCAGGAACCAGTGGACTGATTATCTTGAAACTTGGTATGTTGCATTGGGGACCCAAGCCAATCATAGCTTATACAAATGATGACCCCTGGATGGCCTTGACCTATTTTAGGCCAAGTTCAACTTTGGTCACATAGGCTTTTGTATGGAAAAAAGTCAAAACTGTGTATTTTTCAGAAACTATTGCAACCTTTGATCTGAAAATATGTGTACATCCAGATAGCTAAATGAGTAAATGAAACTACAGGTCATTCCTTGACCTTGGCCCAAAGTCATTCAGATATGAAAGTTAAAACTTCTCAGAAACCACTGGGCCATTTGTAACCAGATTTCATAGGAAAGCTTTTAGGAACAAGGAAATGAAAATTAATTAATATGAGTTTGGTCACTTGACAAATATGGCAGCCATGCCAGTACAGGGTTTGCACTAGGATTTTTTTTCTTTCGCCACCATTTTCGCCAATTTGATTTTTTTTTGTGCCATTTTCTTTAACTCCAAGCCAGATTTCAAGCCAAATTTTGACCATTTTTTGCAAAAGAATTATCTTGTCAGAAAAAAAGGTGTTCGTTTACTGATTCCTTTAATTGCAGCAGTAGATTCAGGAATCAGTATAGTGTAAAATGTGTGGGGGACTTGAAATTAATTCTCACACTGATTTTTAAAACTTCTGCTGCAATTAATTAATTACAATATCATGAATTAATAATAAGTCTTTGTTTTGCATATCGAATGTTGAAGACACAAAAATAGAACACTTTACGTGGAAATGAAAGTTCTGAAAAGTGCTGTATAAGCCAATAAATATAATATTAATGTATTATATTAGAAGAGAATAACGTAACAATATTCATTTGTACCCAGATAAATATGGGGTAAGTTTCTAACACAGCAGGTTTTAATGTTTTAAGGGAGCTAACTACAACTGACTTAAAAGGGAGTTTACTGCAATTGCTTTACGAGTCAGGTCTATATGAAATGGAATGGGGAACAGCATTTTTTTATGAATCGCGCCAATAAAAAAGAGTGGGCATGTTTATACAATAAGCGGTTAACCAGTACACTGAACACCCTTCCACAAGAAACTTGTAACTGCCAATCTTGAAGCAGTGGAAGGAGTGAACGACCATAGCAAATACATGTGTTTCATGATAAATCGCTACAATCTGTGGGGATCGAATGCACAATCAGAGACTATCAGACCATCAGAGACTAATATGTCCACCTCCGAGGCATTATTCGTGTTTTTTTTTTTTTTTTCTCGGGACGACCTTCGTTGATCGCCAAATAAAATTAAGGCTTATAAGAAGGTACAGAAACATGCTTAATTAAAGTTGGCACTGTCAAAGTGTACATACCGCTTTAATAAGCCGAACCGATTAATGACAATAATTATTTCTCGTGTATTCAATTTGTTTTCCATCTTTGTGTTTGACAAAGGGTTCCACGTGATTACATTCTGGGTAAATTTCCGTGACGTAGGCGATGCGACTCTTACATTAATTCCTGATTGGTAGTTTCAGCAGAGTGTCATGAATATTGAGGATGAAAGGCCTGGAAAGTGGGCGGTGCTACTGTCAAACTGCGCATCACGGCACGTGACCTTATATCGCTTTCATCAAATTCAGGTTAATTTGATCAGCTACCGTTTTCTGATCAACAATTGAGTTGTTAATTGGCAAATTATACAATCAAGGAAGGTGCAACAGACATGCGTGACAATTATATGGCTCAGTAGTGGGTAGTTCAGGCGATATTTTTTTTGCCACTTGTTTTCGCCAATTTTTTGTGCCAAATTTTATTTTTCTGCGCAAATGGCGACAATGGAGATCAGTAACGCAAACCCTGCTGTATGTGGTAAAAACATTTAAAAACCTTCTTCTTCAGAACCAATGGACCTATTGCCTTGAAACTTGGTATGTAGTATTGGGGTCTCGGGGCCCATTGTAGTTTTTTCAAATGATGTCTGGCTTGATCTTGACCCAATTTATGCCAAAGTCAAATTTGGTCGCATGTTTTTGTATGGGGAAAAAGTGGAAATAGTTAATTTTTTGGAAACTATTGTTGCCTGTGAACTTTAATCTTGTTTTTTGCAAACAACCAAACAAGTAAATGAAGCTACATGAGTATCAGAAGTCAAGGTCACTCCTTGACCAAGGTCACTCAGATGTCAATATTAAAACTTAATATTCATTAAAAACTGCTGGGCAAATTGAAGTCTAATTTAATATGAAGCTTTTATGGATTAGAAGAAATTAAATTTTGTTCAATTAGTCCCAGTCACATGACCAAGATGGCCACCATGACCATATATGGTAAATAATCTTCACAAATCTTTTTCTCTGGAACCAGTGGGATAATGGCCTTGAAACTATAAATGTAGCATTGGGATCTATGGCCCATTATAATTTGTTCAAATGATGAGTCTGGGTTGACCTTGCCAGCCATGGGGATTCAACCCAGGGCCTCTAGCACCAGAGTCCAGTGCACTCAGCACTCAGGTGAGCTGTTTACAACCATTAGTCCTCTGGTTTTACTCAGCATGATAAGCAGTTAGAGAAAAGTGTAGTATCTTATCATTGACCCTTAGCATCCTTTAGGCCATTAGAGGAAACTAGATATGTATGTGATAGTTTATGTATTTTCTCCAAAATATAGGATTTCGTCTGCTTTTGACATCTACTTTAGTTTATTGCCTTACACTTTAATCTGAAGTAAATTTCCATTTACTTTTTTTATGATTTAATGCAAAACCTTTTGTTATAACTACTATACTGTCCTATGCTCAAATTGTTTTATTCTATGTATTAGTTGTTTTTTTTTGTTTTTGTTTTTGGACAGGTTTTTCAAAAATCTTTAAAATAGCACAGGCGGCTGGGCGGGCTTATGCTGATTGCTTTGACAAAAAGACTATTGGTTTATTGGAGGGACCACTTTCATATACAATCTATTGATGGCACCAGGGACCAAACTTTGGGTTGAAAATTGTCATTTTTTAAACTTACATTAATTTTGGGTTTACCTTTCATTTAACCTTTTTTTCAAAATGCTGTGTTTCCAATATTCTTCAGTAGCCTGTTCTAAAACTACTGGAAAACCCTTCCATAATGTGGTTAGGCATTTTTCTTGTTTTTTTTTTTTTTTTTTTTTTTTATAAAAAATGAATATTTTCATTTTTCCCCTGTAAAAATGGTTGCAGATTAAGCAAAAATCATTAGGGTAGGAAGATTGGAGGCAGGCTTTCAAGAATTTTGATATGTTGAAATTTTCTGAATTTTCACAATATTGTTGTGAAACATCAGTAATTGAGTCCTCCGTGAAATCACCTGACCAGTAAATGACACCAAAACCTGACCAACCAAAATAGCTTACCAGTTAACGGTTAATGTTATTTGCTTAGACAAACAATATTACCTATGTACTTTTTCATTGATAAATACAGGTACACATGCAGTTTTCATTGACAAATACAGGTATCATTGTTTGTCTAAGGATTTACGCATGGGCGTGGTTATAGCCTTCTGACGGAGGAGTCAATTAAAAAATGGTGGAGAAAAGAAAAAAAATAAATAAAATTCCAGCAGATCACTTTATTCTAGAAATTGCATAGGTCAGATCCAATTTTTTACCTTGAATTTAATTTTGGGTAAATATTTGAGAAAAAATAAAGGCAAATGGTTCTGATAAGATAATGTCTGTCAAACATCACGAAAATATACCTATATAGTTTTACCCCCTTAAACCCCACTTTTATATAGTAAAACTGGGGTTTACAGGGGTATACATTATTTTCCTATTTCTGCTCATAAACATAGATTATGGGTACTCGTTAGAACCTCCTCACCAAGGCAGTTCTAACAAGTACCCATAATCTATGTTTTGAGCAGAAGTATAAAAAATATCAGAGTTTTTTTATCTGAAAAATTTCAGTTTTTGGTGGTGAAATTTTCTATACATTTGAATAGGCCTGTTTTCGTAATGAAAAAAAAAAGAATTATTTAAAATAAAATGCCAAAGCAAACAATGACCTATCAAGTGATGTCAAAAGGAAGGGAGGCAAAATAATTTTAACAGAGTTAGCTACCCTGTAATATATCCATTACCCTTTAAATGTTGCCTATTTATATTGATAGTTTTAAATTCAGCAGACTTAAGGTTAAAGTTATTTTTTGTTTCCTTTTCATTAGAGCTATAAATTAAATTAACTCTTTCACCCCAGAGTTTCTGAAATGGGCTCATTTGACACATCCATTCTTGCAAATAGGGCTTTTTTCAAAAATCAATAATAAAATTGCAAACAGTGATGAAAGGATGTTGATTCATTTGTTATGGGAATAAGGTATGTATGTAAGTTATGGTTCTGGATTGTTTTGCAGTATTATTATGGAGTATTTTAGAATGCACTACATATATAAGAATGGTGCTTATGGTTCAAATTAAAAAAACAAAAAAAAAAAAAACAGCATTTGTTCTTGATTATTCTATGTGCACAGTCTGATCAGGTTTTCCTCTCCACCTGAAGATCTGGGATCCTTGGCTTCTCTCAGAATGTCCAGAGAAGAATCAGATGAGACTGCTGACTGATCTGAGTTCACTGGATGCACATGTCACAAAAGTACACTTCTTGCAATGAAGCAAATATATGTATCATTATCTCAAATCAAGATAATTTTAGTTATTTGGTTATTTCTGGATATTTGTATCCAATCATATCTTGTGGGTACTTACTGGAATTGCCTTGGAGGAGATTCCACTGAGAACCAGAAGGAATGATTTGGTGTAAAAATAATAACTATTTTAACCCTTAACTGGCCAAGCAAAATTTGTAGCAGACAACAGTCTATTTTTTTTTTCAGAGAAACTAAATGTCAAGACTTATTTTCTTTGCAAAATGAAAAAAAAAAATCAAAAAAAAAAAAAAAAAAAAAAATCAAAATATCTTCTGCTGCAATTGTGATTTGTCTTTTAAGAGTTTAATTGTCACCTTAGTTATCATCTGATCGGCTTGACCTTTGATAATTTACTTCATATAATATTTTTCATTAGCCCGGCAAAGTACTCCACCACCACAGAGACCTTCATCACCAGAGGGTCGGAGATCCCGCCCAGTGTCAGCATTGTCAATACAGAAGGCCAATGATTGGCTGGGTGGAGGTCGTGATCTTTACTGGGAGTCTGTTATGAATAGACCAAAATCAGGGCATGTTCCGGGTTGGAAGGAAGGCTTGCCTGAAAGCATGAAAAGACCAAGATCAGCAGTTGCTTCAAGAACTCTCAACAGGTTAGAAATATTGTTTATATTTAGAGATGTAAAGAGATGATAAAAACACATTGCTGCTACAGTAATATGGTGTGACGTTCAGTATTACATCAGGTGAATGTTTCCTGATCAAGGGATCACTTGAGTGGAGTGTGGACCATCTACCTTAAACACTTTGCATGCTGAGTAAAATTCACAGCAGACAACATTTTGAAATATTTTCTCATTTTTCGTAGAAAATAGGATCTGACTCTTCATGCAAATTGTCTCCTTAGGAGGCAATTTGCATGAAGTGTCAGATCCTGTTATCTAGGAAAAATAAGAGAAATATCACCAATTTGTCATCTGCTGAATCTGTCCATAGCATGGTAGTGTTAAGTAAAATGTGTCAGATCATGGTGCCGCTCTCTTTCTCCATTTCTCTTTTATTTATCAAAAATAGTGTCTTTCTCATCTTTCTTCTAACAAAAGCAGGAATTCACTCCTATGAATATTGCCAACATGTTTTCAATGATAAATTTATATTTAGACAGTCTCTGGCCTATTTGACAAAGTAATTTCAGCTAAATATATATGTAATGAAAGACTATAACTTTTGATCACTCATTGGTATTTGAAAACATCATACTCTTTAAGCATAATAGGCAGAAAAAGTTATAACAGTTTTCTATTTTTGCCAGAAAGTAGGGCCTACCATTTCATGCAGACTGGCTCCTAAGGAGGAAATTTGTATGACATGTTCATTGTTTCATCAGTATCAGGTTGTCATTCTGCTGGTTTGTCCAGATTTGCTAATTATTGCTATTTTTATGCTAAGTATTCAGACAGACAGGTCTGAGCAAACAATGACGACCCAGATCAGACACTACAGAATGTGGCATCTGATCAGGTTTCTACTGTTTACCACCGATCCAGCAGTTTTTTTAGATACATTGCTTGGTAGTGAAATGGACATTCAAATATAAATGAATAAATTAAGATGCCACGCCCATTTCCAGTTTTCAGCCGATCAGTTTACTTGATCCATGTTGTTGATACAAAGTCAAATACTGAATGGCAAACATTTCAGATCCAGATCAGTTGGCTTCTTCAGAAGCCAACTGATCTTGATCTACATTGTTTGCAAAGTCAGGGTATATCCGGGTTCAGCAGGAAAAGGGTTAAGATAGGTAAAATAAGGAGTTAAGGCGTCTGAGTACTTGAGGTAAATATGGTAGTTTATTGTCTATTTATAGAAACAGCCGAAGATCCACACCAGTTACACCTTCATCTCTCGCTTATGAAGCTATGATGCAAGGTAAGAGAGTTCGAATGGATGGATGATGGTGGGAGGGGAAAGGGGCAGAGCTTGAGATAAGTTACCCTAAAACTGTAAAGATTGGCTAATTTCTTGATACTTCATCAACTAGTTTCTGGGAATTCACAGAAGATTCTGTTACTGTGTTAGATTGCATGTCTTCAAGGAAAAGAAAATATTTTTTTTAACTCTTTCACTGCCAGTCGATAACAATAGGCTTTTGCAAACAGTGTAGATCTAGATGAGATGGCTCATAATGAGCTGTCTCATCACGATCTACGCTGTTCGACATTCAGTCTCACAACTTTACATATTGACTTCTTTCCAATTGATAGTGTGTTAAAAAACAAAGCAGACAAGAAATGTAGTCTGAATTTTGGCGGCGAAAGAGTTAAGGTGAATAAATATGGAAATGTCCAGGGCCCAGTTGTTCAAAGCTAACGACGTCGTTAGTTAACGATTCGTTAAAATTTACATCAAGTGATACGCAAATATGCTGAAATTTTTTGCTGAAAAAATATGAGTAGCTTTTGCACTGCACATTTTTTCAGCAAAAAATATCAGAATATTGTATATTGAATCCGCTAAAATAGTTAAGGAAATGACCCTTAACGAGCTTGTTAAGCTAACGACGCTTTGAACAACTGGGCCCAGAATTTCATACACGAAAGTTCCTAGCAAAATTGGCATTTGCGAACAGTCAAATTCAGATAATGCTGTTCCTGAAGGATGCAGAGCTGATCTGGAACTCCAGTATGTCATTTGACTTCCATACATTGGTTGAGGGGCTGAAATAAATAAAATGGAATATAAACTGAAAACCTTTGTTTATTTTTGTTGTTGTAAAAATTTAGTATACAATATATTGTTTATGATTTCTAATATATATAATTGTTTTTTTTTTATGTCAGCAGACTTTTCTCCTAGAAGTAAGTTCTGTATCTTCTGTTTAAATTTAGATTTGCATTTCTTACAGTTTTTATTTGAAACTGTTCAGTTAATGCAAACATTCAAAGGTAGATTGGGAGATTATTTCATAGAAGGTCTCAGGATACTTTTTTTTAGGATATTACCATATTTACCCAAGGTAGTCAGACACCAGGTTACTCAATAGGTATGGGCAAAGTGTAGACCTAGATCAGATGCTGCAGGCTGTGACATCTGATCTGGGTCAATGTTTGCTACTCATCCAGCAGTTTTTGACACATTAGTAGGTTGTAAAATTAATTTGTTCAAATTTTAAGACTAATATGGTAAACATTTGATGTTTAAGACAAATATGGTGAAACACTGAGGTATCTGGGTCCAGTTGTTCAAAGCATCCTTAGCTTGACAAGCTCCTTAATGGCACTCGATAACTGTTGTAGCTAAAGTATTTTCAAATACATTGATATTTTTGCTGCAAAAATGTGAATAAAAGCTACTCACATTTTTGCAGCAAAAATATCAATGTATTTGAAAATAACTTGGCTACATTTTTTCAGCAAACAATATCAATGTATTTTTGCCATATTTCAAGAAAGAAATTTTAAGGTCACCTTAGCTAACAACTTTGTTAAGTTTTGAACAGCTGGGCCCTGGATATTTAGGGTAAATATGGTATGGTGTCTAAATGCTGGTAGCTTTAAATTGGATATTTCATCTTTTCAGAATTGTTTCAGCAAACAACATTTCGAAATAATTTTCTTATTTTTCCAAGAAAATAGGCTTTGATATTTCACAAAATTGTCTCACAAGGCAACAGTTTGTATTGTATTTTAAGCATTTTTTCTGAGCAAAAGGAAAAAAAAAAAAAAAAAAAAAAAAAAACAATAAAAGAAAAACATTACCATTTAGTCTTCAGCTGGATTTACCTAGTGCCAAAAATTTGATAGAAGGGTTATCCTTTTTCTGTTACCTATTTACTGGTTTTATTTGCTGGTTTAAAAAAAAAAGAACAACAAGCAGGGCCCGGTTGTTCAAAGCATCGTTAGCTTAACGAGCTCGTTAAGGGTCATTTCATTAACTGTTTTAACGGATTCAATATACAATATTCTGATATTTTTTGCTGAAAAAATGTGAGTAGCTTTTGCACTGCAAAAGCTACTCACATTTTTTCAGCAAAAAATTTCAGCATATCTGCGTATCACTGGATGTAAATTTTAACGAATCGTTAACTAACGACGTCGTTAGCTTTGAACAACTGGGCCCAGAAAGATATCTTATTTAAGTGAGAAATGTGCAGGGTCAGACCAGCCTGCTCATCAGTATGCTTATCAATAATGGCCAGTTGCTTTGACAATTATCTAAGTTTCTGTATTTACTCTAAATGTTCGGACAGACAGGCCTTAGCAAACAGTTCTGACTCAGATCAGATGCCACAGAATGTGGTGTGTTTTATGGAAAACCAGAGATCCAGGGCTTCTTAATGTGGACTGTAATCAGACTGTAAGGATGTGCAGGCTGATGTATCTTCGCTGGGCTCACATCATAAGGTACATTATCTCACATTGTAGCATACACAATAAGACATCTTTCTTTGCTTATTGTATTTCAAATGGTTATTGAAGGCTTCATTATATTACTTAAGGTATTGGCAGTTTTCATGACATTATCATTTTCTCTAATACTAAAATAAAAAATTTCAGTAGAGGACATTTTAAAATATTTTTCTTACTCGTATTTTCCCTAGAAAATAGGTTTTCTCTTTTCATGCACATTATCTCTCAAAGCCAATTTTTCCAGGGAAAACAAGAAAATATTACCAGTTTGTTGTCTGCTGAATTAGCCTAGAGGGTGGTAAAGGTTAAGTTGTTCTAATAATTAGTGTTAATTATAGTAATGCCAATGTTCTTTCATGATTTCAGCTAAGTACTGTATGTTTGATATTGAGGAGGTTGTCAATGAAGAAATGTATATATTTGAGATTGATTAAATTAGGTATATACTGCAATATGAGGGCGAGTCAATAAAAAACCAGCCTAACTTATTTCTGGGTGAGATCGATCTCCTCTTTTTCGATGTAATTGCCCTCTAGAATGATGTACTTGGACCAACGGTGTTCCAGTGCCATCAGCCCAGAACTGAAGAAGCCAGGGGGCTTGTCTCTGACCCACTCCTCAACTGCTGCCACGACTTCTTCGTTGGACCAGAAATGACGTCCACGGGTATCCTTTTTCAAGTTTGGGAATAGGAAATAGTCACTAGGAGCTAAGTCCGGAGAATAGGCGGGGTGCGGTATTAGCTCGTACCCATTCCGCTCAACAGCATCCATTGCAATTTTGCAAGTGTGGACTCTCACATTGTCCTGTTGGAGCAGAATCCCTTTGGAGAGTTTACCTCGGCATTTTTCACAGATCACAGTTCTCAGTTGGTCGAGCAAATTTGCATAATAGGCAACTATTATTGTACTTTTTTTTGCTAGAAAGTCCAACATAGTAACACCTTGTGCATCCCAAAATACAGTTACCATCACCTTGCCGGCAGAGGGTTGCGTTTTGAACTTCTTTGGCCTTGGAGACCCTGGCTCTACACTCTGGCGACTTTGAGCTTTATTCTCTGGCTCATAATAATGGACCCAGATCTCATCTACAGTCACCAGATGTGAAAGGAAATCATCTTCCTTTGACTTAAACCACTTCAACAATGCGCTGTATACTGATGCTCTGGTTGCCATTTGCTCATCGCTAAGGGATTTTGGGACCCAACGGGCTGTTAGCTTGTGCATACCCAAGCGATCATGTAAAGTTGTTAAAACTCTACCATGTGAAATGTGTAATGCATTCACTATTTCTTCCACCTTAATTCGCCTATCAGAGTACACCAGATCCCGTACTTTGTTACACATTTCTTCATCGGAGGCATCTGATGGGCGTCCAGACCTGGTTTTGTCTTCTAAAGACATTCTACTCAGTTTGAATTCCCCAACCCAGAATTTAACTTGTGCATACGATGGTGCAGAAGACCCATAAACATTGGTCAACTTGCAATGTATTTCTTGACCTGTTTTCCCTTTCAAATACAAGTACCGAATTAAAGCACGGTACTCAACTTTTGACAAAAAGCTTACTTTTGCATTGCTAACCCTGTTTGACATTCAATGTCTTATGAGTGAATGACACGATAAGGGTGCAACTTTGCCCTCAGGCCTAACACATGTATTGAAACAAGGCATGAAAATCTTGGGAGTCTCGGTCAATTGGAAATGGGATAGGCTGGTTACTTATTGACTTGCCCTCGTACATAAAAGTTGGAGGTTGCACAGAGTGGGCATATGTACATTGTGATTGATTAAATTAGGTATATACTGCACTGTATAAAAGGTTGGGGTTGCACAAAGTGGGGATATGTATACTGAGATCGATTAACCCTTATCCTGCTGTTCACGACAACCCCTACCTTTGCAAACAGTGTAGATCCAGATCAGATGGCTTCTGAAGAAACCATGTGATCAGGTTCTACACTGTTTGTCATTCAGTTTGTGAATTTGAATGAAAACATTATATGATGTAATCTAATTGGCTGATAGTCAGAAATGGGTGTGGCTAATTAAATTATTCAGCAGGATAAAGGTTAAAATAGGTATATACTACAACAAAAGAATAGTTGGAGGTTGCACAGAATGGGGATATGTATATATTTGATATCAATTAAATTAGGTATATTATTGCAACAAAAATTAAAGTTGGAGGTTGCACAGAGTGGAGATGAGATTTTGGTCTTGTATTTTGGGGTGTGGCACATAGCTGCAAATTAGAGGAATATCCAGACAAATATATTTTTGTATTTCTACTCACACACGCACACGCTTACACACACACACACACCTCTTAATTATATAACCTCTTAAATAGATAAAGGACCTTTCTAAAATTCTTGAAGTGTTCATATTAAAGATATCCAGGTAAACATATAACACCTCGTGTTAGATTAGCACACTGTTTGCTAAATATGTCATCCCCCACAAAATAAAGACATTCTTATTACAGTTATTATGCCCCAAACTTATATAGCTTTGGGCTTGTCTGTCCATACGCTTTTGATACCTCCAATATCTTTGGAAATTTGTATGCTAGGATTTTGAAATTTCATGTATGCATTGCTTATGAAAAATTAGTGGGCCCACATTTTTTTTATTCTTTTCTGTCATATTCTTCTTGATGGAGTTATGCCCGTTCTCAGACACAGGCATTTTAGCAAATGAAAATCTTGCAAGCATAATATCTAAAGAATTACTTGAGTTAGGCTCATGAAATTTTGCAAGCAGTTTGGAACTAATATGTAGATGACCTGATTAAATTTTGTTTAACTTTTATAAGTATTTGATCAAATTATGCCCATTTTTCAGACTTAGGTATTTTAGCATTAGAAAATCTTGTAAGGAAAATATCTCAAGAACCCCTTGAGCTAGGGTCTTGAAACTTTGCAGGCAATCAGGGATCATGATGTACAAGTTAACTTTTGATGAAATTTTGTAAATTTTTATCCAAATTATGCTTCTTTTCAGATTTAAGCATTTTAGCACTTTTGTGACCTCTCATATTTTTGGAACCATGTATGCTAGGGTTTTGAAATTTCATATAGCCATTGCTTATGAAACCTGAGCTGATCCAGATTTCTTTTCTTTTCCATTGGATTCTTCATTCCATTGGAGGTGTAGTTCCTCAGTTATGCCCCTTTATCAACGCATTGTAAGCCTATTTGACATAATGAATCTTGTGAGCAATATATCTCAAAACCTATATGAACTAGGGCCTTGAAACTTAGTGAGCTGTTTAGTGATGATTAGTAGATTTCCTGATTATGAAAAAAAAAATGATTAAAGAGTTATGCCCCTTACCAACTTTGACATTTTGTATGGACAAGCATATAGTTGGGGGCAAAATGTTTTACAAACACATTTCTAGCTATTATTATTGTCCCCCGCCTTTTCGAAGAAAAGTGGAGGGACACTGTTTTTGGTTTTCCGTGGGGCGTGGTGCGTGGCGCGTGGTGTGTGTTGCATAGTGCGTGGCGCGTGGTGCATGGTGCGTGGTTCCGAGTTTTTAGTAGGTACTTTGTCCCCTTAACTCCTCCCACAGTTTTTGTCTGATCCTTTTGAAACTTTACAGGTGTTTTAAGGATGGTCTGAAGATGTGCATGTGGTTTTTTTCAGAATCCTGAAATATTTTTTTATTACTTTTTCCGCATTTTTAACTTAGACATTTTTTGAGTTCTAATATTACAGAAGTCTATAGAGAGTAGGTACCTTGTCCCCTTAACTCCTCCCACAGTTTTTGGCCGATCCTTTTGAAACTTTACATGGGCTTTTAGGATGGCCTGAAGATATGCATGTGGTTTTTTCAGAATCCTGAAATAATTTTTTATTACTTTTTCCGTATTTTTAACTTAGACATTTTTTGAGTTCTAATACTACAGAAGTGTATAGGGAGCAGGTACCTTGTCCCCTTAACTCCTCCCACAGTTTTTGGCCAATTCTTTTGAAACTTTACAGGTGTTTTAAGGATGGTCTGAAGATATGCATGTGGTTTTTTCAGAATCCTGAAATTAATTTTTATTACTTTTTAGACATTTTGAACATAGACATTTTTTGAGTTCTAATATTACAGAAGCGTATAGGGAGTAGTTACCTTGTCCCCTTAACTCCTCCGATCCTTTTGAAACTTTACATGGGCTTTCAGGATGCCCTGAAGATATGCATGTGCTTTTTTCAGAATCCTGAAATAATTTTTTATCACTTTTTCCGCATTTTTAACTTAGACATTTTTTGAGTTCTAATACTACAGAAGTATATAGGGAGCAGGTACCTTGTCCCCTAAACTCCTCCCACAGTTTTTGGCCAATCCTTTTGAAACTTTACAGGTGCTTTAAAGATGGTTTGAAGATTTGCATGTGGTTTTTTCAGAATCCTGAAATTATTTTTTATCACTTTTTACACATTTTGAACTTAGACATTTTTTGAGTTCTAATATTACAGAAGTCTATAGGGAGTAGGTAGCTTGTCCCCTTAATTCCTCGCACAGTTTTTGACCGATCCTTTTGAAACTTTACATGGGCTTTTAGGATGGCCTGAAAATATGCAGGTGGATTTTTCAGAATCCTGAAATATTTTTTTATTACTTTTTCGGCATTTTTAACTTAGACATTTTTTGAGTTCTAATATTACAGAAGTGTATAGGGTGCAGGTACCTTGTCCCCTTAACTCCTCCCACAGTTTTTGTCTGATCCTTTTGAAACTTTACATGGGCTTTTAGGATGGCCTGAAGATATGCATGTGGTTTTTTCAGAATCCTGAAATAATTTATTGCCCATTTTTTTCTGCATTTTTAACTTAGACATTTTTTGAGTTCTAATACTACAGAAGTGTATAGGGAGTAGGTACCTTGACCCCGTAACTCCTACCACAGTTTTAAGCCGATCCTTTGAAACTTTACAGATGCTTTAAGGATGGTCTGAAGATATGCATGTGGTTTTTTCAGAATCTTGAAATTATTTTTTATCACTGGTTTCCTGCTTCAATACTTAGGTAATTGATACAGGACCAATGGTCCTCTAGTTAACTTTACCATTTTAACACCTCAAATAAAAATAAGGCGGGGGACATAAATTCCCCATGGAATTTGCTTGTTGTTATAATTATAACCATTCACCAATATAATTCTGTTTTAGGTGTCTAAAATAGAAATGAATTGTGCCATGTAAGAGTGAAGACTTAGCTCAGCTTGCACATCCAAGCAGTCTGTGCTGGGCACTCTGTGATTACCCAGAGGTCAAAGACATGAGAGACTGATCAGACTGCAGGCTGATTTAAATTGTCTTTGTTGGGCAAACACCAGAAGCTTATTAAGCTATAGTAAGCCAGACGATTCAAAATACCTTGTGCTGTTTGTATATCTCTTTCTTTGTGGAAGTCAGATGCAGAGCTTTAGAGAAGACATAATAATTTTTCAGCGAAAAGGCAATGATATATTTTTTATTTCTCAAACACTTCAAGTGTGTACCCGCAAACAATGTATATTTTCATGGATATTTTTATTTTTTGTCTGGATATCCCTCTTATCTACTTTTTCTTCCTTGCAAAATAATTGCAATTACTTCCCCTTTTTTTGTTTGTTTGGGCGCAGCTGACATCATGAAAACATGCCTGTATAATTTTGACCCCCTCAAACCCCACTGGGGTTTACAGGGGTATACATTATTTTTCTTATTTCTGCTCAAAAATTTAGATTGTGGGTACTCATTAGAACTGCCTCACTGAGGCAGTTCTAACAAGTACCCACAATCTATGTTGTGAGCAGAAATATTAAAACTATCAGAATTTTTATCTGAAAATTTTCATTTTTTGGTGGTAAAATATTTAATGTATTTGAATAGGCTTGTTTTTGTAATGAGGTTTGATGGTTTTATGCACAGCTTTTTTTTTCTGGACATCTTGAATAATTTTGTATCTTTATTAAATTTTATTTAGCCTTTGAAATGGTATGATTGACCTAACTTTTAGCATGCTGGATAAAAATTTCAGCAGACACTTTAAAATATTTTTCTAATTTTTTTCCAGAAAACAAGATATGGCATTCATGCAAATTGTCTCCTGATAGCAAATAATTTGTATGAAATATCAGACCCTATTTTCTGAAAAAAAAAAAAAAAAATAAAATAAATGTGTACCAATTTTTGTCTGCTGAATTTGTCCAGAGACTGCTAAACATTATACAGCTGATTCAGGTCTCTAACATTCACTGAAAAGGAATAACAAGGAAATTACTTGTACGAGGGATGTTCGAAATGAATTGCTTATTGTCCTCTAGCTCGATACCCACGTGGGGCACGATAAAAACCAATACATACCTGTATAGGGCTATTCAATATCTACACATAGGTGTATAAATGTACATGTTAGACTAAGTGTAAGACATAAAATTTACGATTTGATTCATTAACCACTGCAGTAAAAATGGTTGGTAGAAGCGTCGACAAAAAAGATGAAAAACAGGCTTACATCAAAGCTCGCTCAAAACTTGGTTGTTCTTTGAAGAAGCTGATGACTGAAATTTCTACTGCTTTTGGACCATCTTGTGTGTCTTATGGCACAGTTCGGCGGTGGAAAAAGAAATTTGAGTCTGGTGTAGAGTCCATCAAAAATGCACCGAAATCAGGTAGGCCAAAATCTGCATCTCGTAAAGAAATCGTTTCCAAAATAAAGGAAATCATTGAAGGAGATCCAGATTTACAGTTCGTGATATTGCACGAAAGGTAGGCATATCACTATCAACGGTTCACCTTATTTTGAAGAAGCATTTGAATGTCAGAAAGATTTCTGCTTGATGGGTGCCACATCTGTGGACTGACGAGCAAAAGAGGCAACAGGTTAAAGAGGCCAAAAAGCTGCTTCAAATGTTTCCAAAAATGACAAAAAGCAGTTTGCCAATGTCATCACAGGTGATGAAACCTGGGTCCATTATTTTGAGCCCGTCAGAAAGGTTAGCAATAAGGTCTGGGCCACTAAACACAGCAAACGCTCAATAATTGCCAAACGTTCTGAGTACAAAGAAGGTTTTATATGCAATCTTCTTCTCTGGTGAAAGAGTCGCAATAAAAGTGCCAGTGAAAAAGGGCAAAAGCATCACCGGAAAGTACTACAAAGACGTAGTACTGAAGAAACTGAAAAAGTATTATCAGAAACGATGCCCTGCCACTGGTTTTAAACATGTCCGTCTTCTACATGACAATGCCCCAGCTCATACCTCCGCAATAGTTACGGCGTTTTTGAAGAAAGAAAAAGTAACTGTTTTGCCTCACCCCCCTTATTCCCCAGACCTTGCCCCATGTGATTTCTTTTTGTTTCTGAAATTGAAAGCATTCCTTGCTGGGCAGAAATACCAGTCCCGACATGCACTTGGATATGCCATTCATCAGTATCTTATTACTGTGCCCAAATCAGCGTACCGTGACGCCTTCAAGAAGTGGATACATCGGCTGAAACTTTGCATTTCTAGCCATGAAGAGTACTTCGAGGGCATGAAATGAGTACTTTTGGGCTATCTTGAAATTTGAAGTCTCCAGATAGAAATAAGCAATTCATTTCGAACATCCCTCGTATATTTCACTGTAACAGATATATATGATGAGCACTCGAAAAGCTGATTTGGCAAAAAAAAAAAAAAAAAAAATTATATATAATATATATATATATATATATATATATATATATATATATATATATATATATATATATATATATATATATATATATATATATATATATATATATATGTATATATCATGAATTTTTTTTTGAAAAATAATGTCAAAATTGAGTAACATTGTAAGAGAAGAGATAGTCCCAAATTATCAAGGACATCTTTTCTCAAATACTTCATTTTTTTTTTATCATATTTTGCTTCCAAATTAGCTTCAACAACCCTTAAAGCTCAGTCACAGGAGCAGCAATATATTCTGAAATATTTTTTGTTTTCATTTTTTTCCAAGAAAATAATGCTTGGCATTTCATTTGAATCTTCTCAATAGAGAGATGAATTACATGAAATGTGAAGCCTTTTTTTCATGAAAAATAAAATATTTTAGCCTTTGATCTGCTACAATTTAAATGGCACCTTGGCTATCCAAGGCTATTCTCAAGTGCTCATCATTTTAAAACTTTTCTTATTTTCTCAACACTACTTCTTGACATTTCATTCAAATCCTCTTTGGATGATTAAAAAAAAATTTGGTATTAACCCTTGTCATGCTGAATAAATTAAGATGCCACACCCCTTCTAATTTTCAGCCAATCGGATTGCTTAATCTGAATTGTTGCTATAAATTCACATACTTAATGGCAAACAGTGTAGATCCAGATCAGTTGGCTTCTTCAGAAACAGCTAATCTGGATCTACACTGTTTGCAAAGGCAGGGTATATCTGGGCTCAGCATGACAAGGGTTAATACCTGTGAGTGATAAGTTTCCCAGAAATAGGGCCTGACATTTTATTTTTATCTGTAAAATAGGGCTTGTATAAATGGGGCTTGATGTGGCATGCAAAGTCTCCCTTTGGAGACAGTCTGAATGAAAAGCAAGCCGTTTTTTTTTTGCAAGACATATCTCTGAAAATGCAGTTTAAAAACTGTCAATGCTTCTTTGTTTTTGAAAATAAAGAAAACATATATTGTATGTGACCTAATTACTGCACTGAGCGCTTAGGTTTTTCAAAATTACTAGGAAAAGTTTTGATAAAATATGTATCCACCAATACTGAGGGTGAACATCAGTAAAGGACGTATCTAATGATGCTTAAGTGATGTTTTCAGGTGTGTGTGTGTATTTTTCCTCATTTTTTTTTATAAAATCATGTTGTGGGTACTCATTTGAATTGCATTGACTTGTTGATGCAATTCAAATGGGTACCCACAACATATGCCCATTTAAAGAAGTAGACAAAAAGTACACTGGCTGTAATCGGTAGACCACACAATTGCTTGACTGTGTGCTTATATGGATATGTGCGGTAATTAGATCGAATACGGTATTTCATTTCTCGCCTATTTAATTTTCCTATAAAATGCAAAAGGTTATGTCACTGTCTGTTCACCAGATTTGGCACAAGTTTGCTGTTTTTTCACATGCACTGTTTGAATACAGGTAGCCGTGGTCAGTCACCGAGAACTTCTTCCAGAAACACTGCTACAGAGTCACCTCTTCCTGACCTTGTTGATCTCTCTGACTACCAACCCCTCTACCATCATCTTGGCGTTCCTCGACGTCTGGGCACTGCTGGGTCTCTGGGTGCTAGTGATTTACAGAGCCAACAAACGCATGATACAGTTTATAGGTAGAGCTAGCAACATCCGTTTCACATTTTTTTATTTAGGGTTGTTTTTCATTCATTATACTTGTTTTTCATTCATATTTCTGAAAGCTGGAGAATAGGGACTTCCATGTTGAACATTTTGAAATATATAATGACATGTTCATGCCAAATTTAACTCAAGAGTACAAAGCTTAAAGCTGACATGCAGCAATATTATGTGAAAGGCCACTTGCATGCGACCAGCTCATACATCCAGTACCTGTACTGTTTGATTCTTTGATTGGCAGGCTGGTTAAAAAATTCAGGTGTTTTTCTTTTCTTCATCTTTTTTTTTTCTCTTTCAAGGTTACACATTTCAGGCACATTATCTTTTTCAGGCTAATTATCATTTGCCTAGTGTCAAATTCTGTTTTCTGTGAAAAAATAAAGAAAAAAAAAAAAAAAAAAAAAATCATGAGTTTGCTATCTGCTGGTTTTGCCCAGGGAATGCTAAGATTAAACCAGGTAAATAGAATTCAGGTACTAAAAGCTGAAAGCTTAGCATTCTGGGTAAAACTTCCAAGTGTCATTTTGAAATATTTTTTTTTTTTTTGTGACATTTTGAAATATTTTTCTCTTTTTTCTTTTTAGAAGAGAAAATAGGCTTTGACATTGCATGCAAACTGTCTCCTTAAAAACAGTGTAGATCCAGATCAGTTGGCTTCTTCATGCAGTATGTGAATACAATGTATTATAAATTTTGTAAATGTATACTGATTTTTACCAGTAGGCTTAATATGTGACAGATTCAGTTTTGGAAGTATATGTATGAAAACAAAATTCTCTAAGTAAACTAAGTAAGACTGGAAGGGAGACTACTCCTTCTGCACTATTATTGACGTGTTTCTCATCAGAGCAGTTTTCTGCCCTATAGTCAGCATGTGCAAGATTTAATTCAAGTATAGAACATATGATTTTCATTGACAATAATCATTTCATGCTTGCATGTAGTGGCTTGTTTAAATTTATTAATACACTAAGTAAAAAAGTCTAATACATTTTCAGTGAGTTTGCTTCTTTAAACATTTGTTTTATTTCTTTCCTTTTTCTCAGCTCAGAATGTTATCAGAAGTTTGAACTAGCGACTAATTTTTCAAATGCTAACTTTTTATGCAGTATTGTGAAATATATTATGTGACTTTACAAACTAAAGTACATCTGTTTTCAAATATGTATTTTAGCCTATGACTCATAGCATGCCAAATTAAGAGATATTGGCAAACAGTGTAGACCGAGACACCATAACAATAAAGAACTAGAACTAATTAAGGCAATTTCTATATAACATCCCTGAAATAAAAAATAGACCTTTCCAACATTCATGATAGACAAGTTCTTTGAAAATAGTGAAGCATTAATTATTAATTAGATGGGGCATATAATGTGAATCAATAATAATTTCATAATATTCATATAAAATTAAAATAGATGTATACTTCATTAACTGAACTGGTAGATCAACTTTGGCAACTGAATTGGTAGCTATTTTTTTTTACTCAACAGAGCATAAATTGTCAGCTTCAAGAAGCAGGAGGAAGATAAAGTTGTTACTTTTCTGTGCCGGATTTATTTTTTGTTAGGAAGAGAAAACATTCAGTGCCAAAACCTGAGATTGAACTTTTTCTACCATGATCTGTTATGTCATTGTAAGAGTCAAGTTGTTCTGGAAGGCAGTACAAGTATATTGTACACATATTGTGTTTACCCTGTGTTATGATGTCTAAAAATTGCTGGATTAGTGGCAAACAGTGTAGACCCTGATGGGATGCCACATTCTTCAGTGTCTAAGAATGTGGCAGCTGATCTGGGTCAACACTGTTTGTTTAGGCCTGTCTGTCTGAATATTAAGGGTAAATATGGTAACAAGTACACTCCTCCTTATTTTTGCAATTAGACATTTGCTTGGATATTTGCATCCTGGATTCTAATATTGAACAAAATTATTGCTCGGACTCCTGTGATACCCCAGCATTGCTTAGCCAATCAGGCTTCAAAGGGATCATTTCCATATTGACCACCAAAAATAACTGGAGGAAAAGAAATCTGGCACCAGATCCTAAACCTAGGATTGAATCCAGTCCATTTGTGTCAGTCCAAACACTCTACAATGTAGCTATAGAAACAGGCTGGTATTTCAAGGCAGTAGGAGTGTATCATATACCTGACTACATGTACTGTTGCTGGCATTAGCATTGTCTACACAACTCTTTGACATATCTCCAAATACAAGGGAAAATATAAGAATATAGTTTTTGTTATTTTTCTCCAGAATATGTGTAAGAGGAATTGATACACTTTCAAGGGAGACAACTTTGTCAAAATTGTTTTATTCCTTTCTGAAAATGGTCTATTCTATAAGGAAAGAATTTGCTCCCAGAGGGAGCAAATTTTTTCCATTTTCAGAAGGGACTTGACATGGATTAAAGCAAACAGGAAGTCACAAAAAATTGTCTCCCTTGGCAGAAATGGAAAAAATCTGCCAAGTGTATCCAGCCCCTTAAGAAATTATAATAAGTTCAACTTCATTCATATTTTGGGAGGTGGATAGTTTAGAAGTAGCATGTTTGCTTAATTGTTTGTAAGCTTCCTATTAATGAGGTATTTGAGGATGTTGGACTAGCTCTACCTTCTACTTTAACCTGTGCTTGTTGCTCTGTGGAACACTGGATCCATGGTTGCCTGGCAACTGTTAGTGGTAACACTGTTGCCATGGTTGCATGGCTTTTGCATTGGTTGCTGTGGCTGTTGCTATGGTGAGTTGTTGGTGACTTAGTTACATCACTTTCTGATATGTCACAGGTAACACGATTTTATTTAATCTTTAACTCTGCATGCCAAAGGTGAATTTGGAAGATGACATTAATTATGTTACTTTCTCAGAAAACAGGATCTAGGGACAGGATTCATATCTTATTTCCTGTTTTCTCAGAAAACTAAAAAAAACATTTTAAAATGTCATCTGCTATTTTTTTTTTTTTTTTTTTTTAGCTTTTATTCTGACCATTTACCTGCTGCAAGTCAACATTAGCAGATGACATTGCAACTATTTTGTAAAAAAATCTTAATACATTGTATCATCTTTAAGTTTTGCTTGGTGTTTCATTCATAATGAAATTAAAAATAAATAAATAAATGAATAAATAAATAAATAAATAAATAAATAAATAAATAAGTTGTCTGCTAATTTTGACCTGCTACAGGGTAATGGTTATTAGATTAGGCAAGGGATATTTTTTGCCTGGTAGTTGATCAGCTTTAATTACCGATAGCTTATGGAGAATGGATAAAATTTCAGGGGAGGCAACTTTCTCAATATTCTCTTGCCTTACTTTTGAAAAAGATTATGATCTTAAAGAAAATGGAACTGTCTCCCTGTGTGATCCAGTTCTTTCCTTTTACATACACTCCTTTTGAAAAAGGACTTGTGTTTTCAGAAAGAAAAAAGGAAGTCACAGAAGATGCTTACATTGTATAACTGGCAGAAAATCTACCATACGATGTGCAATGCACAAAAAGGACCCTTATGCAATTTGCGGACAATGCAGGCCCAGTTCATAAGCACAGGCTGATCCGAGCCTTCATTATCCGCTTACAGAATCAGTGGATACTGTAGTATATCATCACGAAAACATGCCAATATAATTTTGACCCCTTTCAACCCCACTTTTATATAGAAAAACTGGGGTTTACAGGGGTATACATTATTTTTCTTATTTCTGCTCAAAAACAGAGATTGTGGGTACTCATAAGAACCGCCTCGGTAAGGCGGTTCTAACGAGTACCCACAATCTAGATTTTGAGCAGAAATAATAAAATATCAGAGTTTTATATCTGAAAATTTTCAGTTTTGTGGGGTGAAATTTTCTACATATTTAAATAGGAGTGTTTTCGTAATGTGTCGATGAACAGAAAATTCCCAAATTAGACTGCACAGATGCTCATGCTGATCTGGACATATGTTGTCTGCAAATTGTTTAAGGGCCTTTTTCATGTGTTGGGCACCATATGTATCCAGTCTCCAAAAGGCTAATAGTTATACCTCAGAAAGAGTGCATGCTAAGATGAAAGTTTTCCCTACTTCTTTAACCCATTGTAGACTGAATAGACTCTCCCACACTATATATTGGAAGACTCCAATTTCAATTTTAGGTACATCCAGCTATGAGATTTGCATGTTCCTAGAGAAAAATGGCTAAACTATTTGCAAACAGTGGAGACCCTGATCAGATGCTGCATTCTGTAGCATCTGATCTGGGTCTGCACTGTTTGCCAAGTACCCTTTTATGGGTCTCCTGACTACAATGGGTTAAAGCGAGACCAACAGAAGAGAATTTGCTTGCCTGGTATATTATTCCCTTCTCATAGACTATGAATAGGGAAACAAATTGTAGCTCCCTTTAACAGTATGACAGAAAAACTGCCAGTTATGTCCATGCATTAATAACACTGCTGGTGGGCAGCAAAAACAAAAGCTGTTAGTAAATTGAATTGCATCCAAACAAAAATATATAGACTATATAGAAAAATGACCATAAATGGTAATGGTCATTTTTCTGTATAGTATGTACATTTTTGTTTGGTTAAAAAGCTATGCTGTAATGAATCATATTACAAAAAAGCTGCCTATGTATTATTTTTTTTTTGCAATAATGAATCATGATACAAAGACATTCCTTTGCATCATTTTATTTTTATGAATCATACTACAAACACGTTCCCATGTATCTTTACTGCAATGAATCATGTTACAAAGACATTCCTGTGTATTTTTACTGTAACAAACCATGTTATAAAGAAGTTCCTATGTATCTTTCATTATAATGAATCATGTTATAAGGAGGATCCAGTGTATCTTTTGCTATAATGAATTATGTTATAAAGAGATTTCTGCACATCTTATATTTCAGCCAACCTCCAACATCTCCATCTCACCAGATGCCACCTTTAAGTCCTTTTCGACACCTACAAAGCCCTATGTGCATGCAGTGTATATTAGAGGTTGATGATCACATGGAGAGTGAGAGTACAGGGGAAGCCACAGATTCTCATAGTCAGAAAACTTGATCTTCACCAATCACGAATTGCCTTATTCATCATGAAAACCTGCCTATATAATTTTGACCCCCTTAAACCCCACTTTTATATAGTAAAACTGGGGTTCACAGGGGTATACATTATTTTTCTTATTTCTGCTTAAAAACATAGATTGTGGGTACTCATTAGAACTGCCTCAATGAGGCGGTTCTAACGAGTGCCCACAATCTATGTTTTGAGCAGGAATATGAAAAATATCAGATTTTATTATCTGAAAATTTTCCTTTTTTCATTGTAAAATTTTCAATATATTTGAATAGGCATGTTTTCGTAATGATTTACCCTAAATATTGGAACTCCTTATCTTACTTACATTAACGCTTAGAACTCAGGGTAAAATTTTCAGTGAAGGACACATTGGAATATTTTTCTTATTTTCCCCAGAAAACAGGTTTTGACATTTCATGCAAATTGTCTCCAATGGAGACAATTTGCATAAAATGTCAAATTCTGTTTTCTGGGAAAAATAAGAAAAATATCAATTAATGTGGTCTGCTGAATTAGCCCAGAGAATTGTAAAAGTTAAAATTTGAACAAGTACATTTCCTTATCTGGTGATATGTCATAAAACCGTTGGATGAGTGGCAAACAGTGCTGACCTTGATCAGAACTGTGCTTTTTGGAGTCTGATCTGGTCTATACAGTACAATGTTTCTCTGTCCTGTTTGTCAGATTTCACTATCTGGTGATGTATAAAAAAAAAAATGTTGGCTATATGGCAAATAGTGTTGACCCTGATCAAAACTGCACTCTGTGGAGTCTGATCTGGTCTATGTGGTACACTGTTTCTCTGTCTTGCTTGTCCCAATACTTGACCATAGCTCCAGGTAAGAGGGGGTAGCCACACTGAGGGGCTTCTAATGAGTACCCACAACATATGTTTTCATGTAGAAATATGAAAAATAATGTACTGGCTACTCCTCTTACTTAGAGCTATGTACAGTCAACTCTCATTAACTCAAACTCCAAGGGACCACAAGTTGTTTGAGATAACAGTAGTTTGAGGTAAAAGATACTGAAATGAAAGGAACATACAGGAAACTAAGCTGGTGTTGCCTTTAAGTTTGACAAGCAGTAGTTTCATTTATTTGAGATAATGAGACAATGCGAGTTAACAGTATGTATCCATGAAGACTGATAGGGGCTTCCACTGTTCACTCTCTAATCAACAGAATATATTGACAAACAGTGAAAGCCCTTGTAAGACTGCTCTGGGCCATTGCTGTTCATGTATGATCTGATCCACATGGCAGTGTTAGTTTTTCAAAGGTAAAGTACTGGTATTTGTACTTATAAGGCACTGTTTTTAACTAAAAATTGTTGATATTTTTTCTTATTTCTTCATGAAAACATATGTTGTGGGTACTTATTAGAAGCACCTCACTGAGATGCTTCTAATAGATACCTCATCATCTGTTTTCATTAACCCTTGTCCTGCTGAGCCCGGATATACCCTGCCTTTGCAAACAGTGTAGATCCAGATCAGTTGGCTTCTGAAGAAGCCAGCTGATCTGGATCCGCAATGTTTGCCATTAACTATGTGAATTTATATAAACAGTCAGGATCAAATAATCTGATTGGATGAAATTTAGAAATGGGTGTGGCATCTTAATTTATTCAGCAGGACAAGGGTTAAGAAATAAGAAAAATATTTACCTGATACCCTCTTATCTGGAGCAATGCATGTATACCATTTGCTCAAGCCTGTAAATATTGTTTATATCTCCATTAATGTGCATCTTGTACATTCTGAACCTGTAAATGTCAGGGTTGCTTCATGAGAAAGTCCCTTCCCAGCTTGAACAGACAGACAAGGTCCACATTAGAAGGCACATGTGTGCCATATCATCTGGATCTTGCCTGTCTATTGCTGTTTTCTGCAGTACTCAATAATCTATAAGTAGATGACAAAGGCCCTGATTAGGCTGCATGAATGGTCAGGCTGATCTGGACCATCACTCAAGGCCCAGTTTTCTGCACATGCCAAAAGACATATTTTTGCACATTATGACTCAAATATGCCTGATCAGTACATAGCTCCAAGGTTAGGGGCTTTTTTATGTTTCTGCCTTCAAAGAATGGTGGATAGGGCATACCCCTGTCCATCCATTCATCTTTGTCCACATTCAAGATGACGTTAGCAATTTGCGTTTAAGTTTATCAGGCATTAGCTATTTGTTCATATACTTAGTGGAATGGCAAACAGTGTAGACCCTAATCAGACTGCTCCTTAACTGATCTGGGTCTGCACTGTTTGCATATGCCAGTTGCATATGCCATTTTGTCAGAAACTTTGCAGTACAAAATTTTAGGACATTTAACATATTTATATTTTTCTTATTTCTCAACAAAAAACTTATGTTTTGAATATTCATTAGAAGCACCTTGCACAGAAAAATAAAAAAAAAAATTATGAGTGACAATTGCTAAGTAAATCACTCATGAAATGCTGTGCCCTTACAAGGGTGATAATTTCCTGACCACTAAATGCCTTAATTGTGCTCTAACAGAGGCATGTATGGTAATTTAAGGTTGAGTATGGTATGCCATTTTAAGTACACCAAAAATATGAATTGACCTTTCTTTGAAATTGTTTGAAGTATATCAAAATGCAACCATTTGCATGAAATGCCAGCCTATTTTCTGGGAAAAGTTATTTCAAAATGTCATCTGCTGAATTTTTTACCCAGCAAGTTAAGTATTAATGTACTGTAGTAATTCTGACTTCAGCCTTGTAATGATTAACTAGCAGGTTTACAATAAAATATGCAGATGACAGATTAATTACATTTTTATGCCCTCACCTGCCAAAGGCAGCAGTGGCACATATAGCATTTTGCTGTGAATTTATGTCCGTATGTGTGTATTGCCATTCTTGGGTATGTCATGTTCCTATACAAGTGTTTACATTCATTTACATTGACATTTTCATCTGCACTTCTCTTGGAAATCATAACTTGATTACTCTTTATGTTAGGAAGTTTGAATTTGGTATGCTACTTACCCAGACCTAAACCTTTAGCTGTGCAAGAGTTGCCCCTGGGTGATGCCCTGGGGTGGGGCTAGGGGTCAAAATGTGTAACAGATTAGATTGAGCATTTGGAAAATAGTTGTTAAAATTTTACGCATCCAGATGTTGTTGCCATATGGGCAAAGAGTAAAGGGCAGGGGCATTTTGTATACTTTGAATACATGTTTAGTTCTCTATTTTTTTACCCCATGATTATAGGACTTGACATTTCATGTGAATGCTCAAGAGTGTGAATAGAGACAATACACATGAAATGTCAAGTCCTGTGTAGTCAGATAAATACATGTTAGTTGTTAATATAAAATGTCATCTGTTGTTGTTTTAATATTTTTGTTCCCTGCCGCTAGCTAAGTGGGGACATTGGTACACTGTAATATATATAGTAACATTCTGTCCATCATTGGTTCCAGCATTCCATCACATTTCCTGCATCACGAAAACATGCCTACATAATTTTGACCCCCTTAAACCCCACTTTTATATAGTAAAACTGGGGTTTACAGGGGTATACATTATTTTTCTTATTTCTACTCAAAAACATAGATTGTTGGTACTTGTTAGAACCGCCTCGCTGAGGTGGTACTAACAAGTACCCACAATCTATGTTTTGAGCAGAAATATGAAGAATATCAGAATTTTTTATCTGAAAATTTTCCGTTTTTGCTTGTAAAATTTTCGGTGTATTTGAATAGGCGTGTTTTCGTAATGTCTGGGTTATAACCCTTTAACCCTCTAGAATATTTCCATGTAGTTCACAAAAATACCAAGCCTGATATGATGACGAGTTACTATCAAGAAAGTCAACTCTTGTTCTCATTTCTTGAGTTATTTGCCCTTGCCAAAATTTCATGTAGCGGGGGCCTTTGGCCGTTTGTAGCAATTTCTTTTTAGGCTAGCACTACATATATGGTTTAATCCTTACTATGTTTTATCAAAACATCAATAGTTGTCAAGTTTATGATATTTTCCAAGAAAATAGAGCTTTTGTCTTGTGCGCATTGTCTCAATTTTCTAGAAAAATTAAGAAATACTTGAAAGAAATGAAATATTTTTCTTTAAGGGAAAAGGGGGTTGATATTTCATGCATGATGGAATATCAGACCCTATTTTCGGGAAAAAAATAAGAAAAAATATTGTTAGTTTGTCTACTTTATTTTCCCAGAGAGTGCTGAAGGATAAAGTTAAGTAGTTTTATTTCTTTGAAGTACTTCACACAAAAAGGGTGCTTAACCTTCACCACTCTCTGGGCAAATTCAATTTGATATGTTGCTTATTTGTTCTAAAAACTAGGCTTTGGCATTTCATGCAAACTGTCTCCTCATGTCTCCTGAGGAGACAGTTTGCATGAAATGCCAAAGCCTAGTTTTTAGAACAAATAAGCAACATATCAATTTGAATTTCATGCAAACTGTCTCCTCAGGAGACATGAGGAGACAGTTTGCATAAAATATCAAAGCCTATTTTTCTGGGGAAATCTAAGAAAGATGTTTCAGCTTGTCGTCCTGTTGAAATGTTTACTCAGCATGCAATACCATTTTGACTACATTTACCATAAATATTGGAATAGCTAGATTTTAGCAAACAAAGTCAATCCTGGGGGTGGTCGGGTGGTGCGAAGGTGTCATGTATCTTACATCACCGGGGCGTCCAACTGATATTGGCTTACAATTGGGCAAGGCCTGTTACCCTTGTAGCAGGTAAGGGTAGAGGGGAAATGTTTTATTTCTTCTGTTTCTTTACTTTCATTCTTGTTCGTCTTTCTTACCTGTCCCTCTCTTTCATCTCTTCTACAATCTCTTCTATCTCTTTTCTCCCTTTCTCTGGGAGACGACACAAAATGACCCACAAGGGTTGACGTGTCGTTAAACCCCAACACAATAACAATAAAACAAAGTCAATCCATAATCAGCTGTTGCAGAACATGGCATGTAATAAGGGTCTACACTGTTTACCACTCATCCAGGAAATGATATGCATGAAATGTCTAACCCTGTTTTCAGAAAGAAAATATTTCAAAATATGAGTTGCTGGAATTATTACCCAGCATTCTAAGCATTTAAGGGAACGAGTACACTTTCAGGGGAGGCAACTATGTCAAAATTGTTTTTGCGTTCCTTCTGAAAGGGGTCAACTCTAAAAGGAAAGAATTTGCTCCCCCTGGGAGCAAATTCTTTCCTTTTAGAGTAACCCTTTTTCGGAAGGGGCTTGGTGTGCAGGAAAGCAAACAGGAAGTCACAAAAATTATTTCCCTTGTAAAAATGGCAGAAAATCTTCCAGGTGTATACAGTTCCCTTAAGTCCTGATCTGGATATTGTCCAGTAGACTGGCTCCAGTCGTTTTTGTTTTATATCTATTTCTCTCTTTCTCTACATTATTTTTTATCATGATCCTCTTTAATCCAACTTCAAGTTACCTATGGCTGAACAAAAACCTTTCTTTCTAGCCAAGGGACTGAAGTAAACAAAAATTCTACAAGCTATACAAGTGTTGTGTCCCCTCAAAAAAAAAGAAGAAAAAGAAAGAAAAGAAAAATAAAGAAAGGGTCTGGGGCCAGACTAATTGTCCAGATAAAATCCCACGAAACTTGGGCCCCAGTTGTTCCTAGCATCATTAGCTTAATGAAATTGATTGTCATGATTTCATTTTCATTTTTTGGTATAAACTTTTCTTTTCTCATCAGTTAAAAGGGAAGCACTGTGATTGATAGACTTGTGTGTATTGGAGCAGTGTGGCTAAAGAGACTTGTTCAAGTTCATAGCATAGGTATCTCTAGAGGTTCAAACTTAGTGCACCAGCCTTGGTTGCTCAGTCAGATGCACATCTGATTGGTGATCAGGAGGTCCCAGGTTTGATCCCCTCTGGGTCTGGCAACACTTTCGTTGAGTTTGATCATGAAATATTTTTCTACAGTCATTCTTTCCCTTATGCTGATTCAAGAAGAGCAGTTGTCAGTTTCTGCGCAAAAGAATGTGCACAAATACTGGTTAAGTGCTTAGAGGACAAAGCCTGTTCAGGTAAAATGTGGTTAGGTAAACTGCACTCTCGACATGACCCTAATGAGTTGACTAGGCCATAAAACTTCAACTCAGTCATTTAATCAAACTTGTACATGTATCTCAATCTGTAACAGTGTGCTGCATGCAGAGTTTACATTTCCATATTTTATTGCTCATTACTTGTATAAAAAATATTAATGCATTTAAAACTTTTCTGTCCAAATATTTAAGGGGAAATGATATACTTTCAAGGGAGGTAACTGTCAAAAAAGTTGTTTTGCCTCCCTTCTGAAAAGAGGTCTATTTTAAAAGGAAAGAGTTTGCTCCCGAGGGGGAGCAATGTTTTTCCTTTTAAAGTAGGCCCCTTTGGAAGCCAATTATTTCCTTTTAAAGTAGATCCCTTTTCAGAAGGGGCTTAATGTGCAGTAAAGCAAACAGGAAGTAAAAAATGTTGTTAAAAAAAGTTGTCTCCAAAATTGACGGAAATTTTACTAAGTGTATCCAGACCTCTTAACATACCATTAACATACCATTAACACACCATTATTTTTGCCAACCTCATTGTGCTAATAGTACTTTGAACAACTGGCACTCAAAAAATATTGCTTAATTTATAGTTAATTTATTTATACAAAATTGTTGTTTATGTGATTACCTTAATTGTGATACATACAAAGTTTCTGTGATATTTTCTCAAATTGTATATAATATGTACCTTATAGTATTATTTAAATGTTCAATAAATATTTTTCTATATATAGAATTAGCAGCTAGCTGTCAAAATTTTGTGGGCTGCCCATGTAAAAATGGGTATTTAGATATACACATGTGCAGACAGCAAAGGCCCTGATCAGACTGTACATAAGCACAGTCTGATCAGAGCATTTGTTGTCTGCTTGCAGAGTCATTGAATATTGTAGACAATATTAGTAGCCCTGATGAGACTGTGAATTCACAGGCTGTTAGACCCAATTTCGCATGATGCTGTTCATTTTAGCTATGACAAGGCAATACACATTAACCTCTTTATAACACGGTTTGTTACAACATGGTTCTGGATACAACATGATTCAAAAATGTGTCCCAAAAATGAATAGATTATATAGAAAAATGACCATAAATGGTCATTTTTCTATATAATCTATACATTTTTGTTTGGATATAACACGGTTGTATAAACTTACATGGTTTATGCTTTGGACCCCAACAATAGTGTTATAAAGAGGTTGTGGTGTAGATATCTTTTCCCCAGTCACTGTATATATCATATTTGACCTAGATAAGACCTGAACAAACAGCTTAGACCCAGATAAGAAGTGTCTGGGTGGCAAAACGGTTAATGCTCCCAGTTTTGGATCATTTGGTTCCAGGTTTGAATCCTGTTGGAAGCAAAATTCTGCACTTTACTGCACAGAGCCTTTCATTACCACCCTTCCATATCAGTATGACTTAAATAATGTTGAAAAGGACATATAAAACTAAATCATCATCAGCCAAGGACACAGAACACAGCATCTGATTAGGTGATCAGTTTAAAGATGGATTCCCAAAACTTCTTGTAACCAAATAAAAATGTATAGATTAAATAGAAAAATGACCATGATACAAAAATGTATATATTACATAGAAAAATGACCTTTTATGGTCATTTTTCTATATAATCTATACATTTTTGTTTCGATACAACATGGTTGTTTTGCTCACATGTTTTTGCTTCAGATCCCAGCCATAGTGTTATAGAGGTTGTGTTATATTTTTAATTTTTTCATAAATGGTTTGGAAAAAAAAAATCATTTTACAGTGTAATCACCTACACACAATAGTATTGCATTACGAAAACACGCCTATTCAAATATATAGAAGATTTCACCTCTCAAAACTGAAAATTTTCAGATGAAAAACTCTGATATTTTCTATATTTCTGCTCAAAACATAGATTGTGGGTACTCGTTAAAACCGCCTCGGCGAGGGGGTTCTAATGAGTACCCACAATCTATGTTTTCGAGCAAAATAAGAAAAATAATGTATACCCCTGTAAACCCCAGTTTTACTGTATAAAAGTGGGGTTTAAGGGGGTCAAAATTATATAGACATGTTTTCGTGATGTTCTTCTGGGACCCCATATTTGGGTGGTACTTAGGTCACAACTGTCTTTGTTATGTCATTTTATCTTAACCCTTAAACTGCCAGTCAAAACAGCCACATTACTAAATTGAAACAACATTTTAAAACTTTTTCTAAGAATTTAATATGAAATATATGGCTTTAGTTTCTTGGAAAATTAAAAAAAAAAAAAAAAGAATATTGTCAGTACAATTTTGAATGGTGCTCTAAAGGTTAAGTGATTTGTTCTTTTTCTTTTATAACTTGCCTGTGATATTTATGTTGCATTTGTGTTTGTTAATCTTTACCATATACTCTGCGCAAATTCAGCAGCCAACAAATTGATGATATTTTCTTGTTGTTTTTTCCCCAGAAAAAAGGCTTTGGCATTTCATGCAAATTATCTGTTTTCCTATGAAAGCCTATTTTCTGTGAAAAATAAGAAAAATATTTATGTCCCCCACCATAGTGGTTGACATATTGTTTTTAGTGCGGATCCTGTCTGCGTCGATGTCCTTGTCAGCGTTGGCGTAGCCTCTTGTCTGCACTCTCCTTAATGAATTGATGAATTTCGGCCACTTACACAAATTCATCATTGGGTGGGGAAAAAATGCTGATTAGATTTTGGTGACCTTGACCCCATTTTCAAGGTCACACAAAGGCTTAGATTGTTAGAAATGGCTAGAAAATGGCTTGTCTGCACCCTGTCTCCTGAAGGAACAAATGGATTTTGACCAAACTTGAACATCTAGATTGCTGGGACATGCGAAAGAACTGATTAGATTTTGGTGATCTGGACCCCATTTTCAAGGTCACATGATGGCTTGGATGGTTGGAAAATGGCTTGTCTGCACCCTATCTCCTTAATGAATGGCTTGATTTTTATCAAACTTGTACATCTATATTGTTTAGACATGGAAAAGAACTGGTTGGATTTTGGTGACCTTGACCTCATTTTCAAGGTCATACTAAGGCTTAGATTGTTGAAAAACGGCTTGTCTGCACCTTGTCTCCTGAAAGAATGGGTGGATTTTGACCAAACTTGTACATCTATATTTTTGTGACAAGAAAAAGAACTGATTAGATTTGGTGACCTTGACCCCATTTTCAAGGTCACAGGAGAGCTCAGATTGTTGGAAAGTGGCTTTTCTACACCCTCTCTCCAGAATGAATGAATGGATTTTGACTAAACTTGTACATCTATATTGTTGTAACATGGAAAAGAACTGGTTAGATTTTTGTGACCTTGATCCCATTTTCAAGGTCACACAAGGGCTTAGATTGTTGGAAAATGGCTTGGAAAATGGCTTTTCTGCACCCTATCTCATGAAGGAATGGATCAGTTTTGACAAAACTTGCACAGTTATATTGTTGTGACATGAAAAAGAACTGAATAGATTTTTGTGACCTTGACCCCATTTTCAAGGTCACAGGAAGGCTCAGATTGTTGGAAAATGGATTTTCTGCACCCTGTCTCCAGAATGAATTGAAGGATTTTGACCAAACTTGTACAGCTAGATTTTGGTGACCTTGACCTTATTTTCAAGGTCACACGAGGGCTTAGGTTTTGGAAAATGGCCCCCATCAACCACACACACACACACATACACACAAAAGAGAAATTATAGATACAACCTTTTCCAACAATAGGTCTGTTTAAACTGATGGGGGACATACGTTTTCCTCTGAAAACACTGTTCTAGTTCATCATGTTGTCTGCTAAAAATTTTACCCGGCATACTAAGCAGTAAAGATGCTCTCTTACCTTTTACTAGGGTGGACTTAAATCACACCCTGCTATCTTGTGATCTGAACAGGTCTCTGTTATGTCTTTTACAGTATTACTGAATATTACTTCTTTCAGCCATGTAGACTAAAATAAATACCTTTGTGTATATGCAGATGAGACATCTCCACTCTTTATGATTTTTGACAAACACCATTTTTTGCAACAATGAACATATCAGCAGTCAAAGACAAAGATGGTGGGATCAGTTCCAGTTCTCATAATTCAAGGATGAAAAGATTAAATTATATATAAAGCAAATGGCAGGGGTGAGGGGTTGTGGGGGTGTTTTTTTTACAGGCGGGGTGAGGTCTTTCAGACCCTTTTCTGTTCCTTCAAACTCTTGTTGCTGTAGAATATTTTGGGTATAATCATGCTTAACACTTTCAGCCAGAGTTTCAGAAATAGACTCTACCATCTTTGAATTTGGACATGTACATTGTTGCAATAGGAGTGTCCATTAAAATCAAGAATAGAATGGCAAACAGTGACAATCCAGATGAGATGGCTTATTATGGCCGCCACGAGGCACTCACACCAGCTGTAGTGAAGATATGGTTCTGGAAGGATTGACACTTAACCCATTGTAGTCTGGAAACCCCTAAAAGGGTAATTGGCAAACAGTGCACACCCAGATCAGATGCTGCATAATGCATCTGATCAGGGTCTCCACTGTTTGCAAATAGTTATACCATTTTTCTCTAGGAATATCTAAATCACATAGCCTGATATGCCTTAAATCGAAATTTGAATCTTCCAATATATAGCAATGGGGAGTTCATTTAGTCTACAATGGGTTAAGAACAGTCAACATTGGCAGAAATGAAAGAAGCTAATGTGTCAAAGTTTTCTGGGCCAAACACTAGCTAGTTTCATCCCTGACCCTCATATAAATTTTCAGAAGTCTCAGATTGGGCTCAGTAATAACAAAGGACTAGAAAATGTTAACTATAATATGTACATGTATACATATGAGGACTGATTGAAAAATTGTGAGCCTAACAAGATTAAAGATTTGACTTTTGGGAGATAGAGTGTATTATCATTCAACATAATCCCCTCAATGTCTATACAATTTTGCTAGCGATGTTGAAGGGCCTCAGTGCCACTTTTAAAGATGTCATTTTCTTGACTGTCCAGAAAGTTCTCCCCTGCATGTATGACATCATCATCTGACTAACACTGGGTACCAGAAGTGTTTTTTTTCTTTCTTTCTCTCTCTCTCTCTCTCTCTCTCTTTTTTTTTTTTTTTTTTTGAACTTTGGGAATGATAGAGTTGAAAAATAGCAGCTCTGCTTAGATCCTTCAACATCACGAAAACATGCCTATGTAATTTTGACCCCCTTAAACCCCACTTTTATATAGTAAAACAGGGGTATACATTATTTTTCATATTTCTGCTCAAAACATAGATTGTGGGTAGTTAGAACTGCCTCAGCGAGGCGGTTCTAACGAGTACCCACATTCTATGATTTGTGCAGAAATATGAAAAATGTCTGAGTTTTTTATCCGAAAATTTTCAGTATTTGGAGATAAAATTTTCTGTATATTTGAATAGGCGTGTTTTCGTAATGAATACAAGGCTCAAAAATTATCAGCCGTCCCTCCTGTGTATATATGTATGTATTTTTATCTTCCAAATTACTGAAGCTACTCTTAAAGGAAAGATGATGCTCCCTCTGGGAAGAAGTTCTATCCATGTTAAGAGAAGCCCACAATTAGATAGAAGGTAAATGTTTCCATATAAGAGTTACTTCCCCTGGAGGTGTATTTGTTCCCCTGAAACTTTACCACTCTGGGCAAATTCAGTAGATGACAAATTGATGACATTTTTCGCAGTTTCCTCAGAAAACAGGATTGGACGTTTCATGCAAATTGTCTCCACTGGAGACAATTTGCATGAAATGTCAAATCTCTTTCCTGGGAAAATAAGAAAAAAAAAATTTCACCCAGAATGTTAAGCGTTAAATAACAGTATTTAAGTTGTAAATGGAAAAAAAGAGAGAGAACTGAGCAAGTCATTTTATTGCTAGACTGGGATATATCTGTTTTATTGATGACACTAGAATAAAAGATGATAAAGATTGATTTTGTTGTTGTTTTGGATTATGTTCCTAGCTTCATTCAAAATGATTAGAATGGCACACTCCTTCTAGTGATATGTTAACCCTCAAAGCGCTATTCACAACTACAGCTGATGGTAATCTGATTTTTTTTATTACCATCATTATTTTTTCTGCTACAAATCTGCATAGCGCTTTAACAGTCAATCTAGTTATAACTCCAACCCACAGTTTGTGGTGGTTGGTGGGAAGGTTTCTGGTGGGCTGTTTCAAGTTGTTCGTCTGTTACATTTTGATCCTGGCGGGGGTTATCTAATAAGCACTGCTTATTGGCATTTCATGTTATTTCTGAATTTACTTGCTGACCTGGGTGCTCTGCATTTGTCTGTTCCTCTAATGCCTCCAGAGGGAATATTAGGAAAATATTTTTTTTTTATATTATCAGGAAAACATATGTTGTGGGTACTCATTAGAAGCTTTGTGAGGAAAAATTGCCTTATCCAGAGCTATGATTATGTCAAAGCTACAGATGACACTGTGTCTGCTTTTAGTGTTCAATATTTTCAGTTGTAATGCAGATTAAGGGGAATGAATTATATCATACGCTTGGCAACATTTCCCCCATTTTTGACAAGGGAGACGATGTTTTTTTTTATGATTGTTTGCTTTTCTGTATATCCAGCCCCTTCTGAGCAAGGGTCTACTCTCCATAAGGGAGCAAATTTTTTCCTTTAAGAGTATACCTTTTTCCAAAAGGGAGGTAAAGCAAGTTTGACAGAGTTGCCTGCAAATTTTTTCCTTTAAGAGTATACCTTTTTCCAAAAGGGAGGTAAAGCAAGTTTGACAGAGTTGCCTATCTTAAAACTTAAGGGCAAAGTGCTGTACCTTCATGGGAGGCAAATCTGTCAAAATTGTTTGCCTCCATTCTGAAGAGGGATCTTTGTTAAAAGGAAATAATATGCTCCAAATGACTTACCTATTATAGTAAACCCTCTATTCAGAAGGGGTTTGATGTGCAGGGAAGCAAATAGGTCTCCCTTATAAAACTTGTACCCAGTTTGTCCAATCCATTATAGTCTGATTTTCCGCTTGGTCCCAGCAAATAGGAATATGATTTATACTTTCTTATGAAATTACCTTCGCGCAATGTGCATTATTGATTCTACCTGTTATTCTGAATAGGGAAGGTGTCCTTTGATTTTCAAGACTTGATTTTGGCGTGAACTTGAAGATCATATTCTATAGCTATTTTAAAATGCATACAATGAAAGTTGATGATGAGTTCAGGTCAGCCCATGAGGGTTATTTACTCACAATGAAAGTTGAAACAGGTTTTATGAGAATCATCATCGTTTCTTCCATAAAGAGACTGGCAGAATTAGGTCAGAAATTTTCTTATAAGACTTTGTATAAAACAACGTAAGACTTTGTATAAAACAACGTATGTAATTGTTTTGGGAATGTGTCGTATTGAAGTCATGACAGTTTGTTAAATTAAAAGGGCACATGCGCGCCTGTTCGAAGTGCGTATTCATCGACGGTAAAGGCGCAATGTGGATATCTTTAATCCTGATATGCTGTCAGTAGAAGGAGACATCAGAGCATGGTGTTAAAGATGACAAATCACCAAATTTTATAATAGAAATGACCTGGGACACAAAAGGGTCGGATTCAGCGGGGGTTCGGTAGGCACCCCCTCCCCCCCCTCCTCACCTCCCCTTCCCCCCTTGTCTCAAAATTTCATTTTCATGGGAAGTTATGGATATTTGATGAATTTGGATCTTAAACTTCTCTTCAACTAGTCCATTTCACAGCCTTGTGCGTAAAATTGCTGAATGAGTGGCAAACAGTTTAGACCCTGATCAGATGCCGCGTTCTGCGGACCCTGATCAGATGCCGCGTTCTGCGGACCCTGATCAGATGCCGCGTTCTGCGGACCCTGATCAGATGCCGCGTTCTGCGGCATCTGATCTGACTCTACAGTATTTGCTGAGGTCTGTGTCCGAATACTAAAGATTGACCCTTAAAACGCCAAGAAAACCGGCATCTGAGAATGTCGTCTGTTTATGTCGACTGCTGAATATTCTTGCAAGCTGCTTTTCAAACCTATTTTTGCATACAGGCAACCAGTGTGGACCCTGATCAGACTGCTCCTAGAGGAGCAGTCGGATTTGGGTAGGAGCAGTCTGATTTTGGTCCACACTGTTTGCAAAAATGACTTTTAAAATCACAAGCAGACGACATAGCAGACGAAAATTGCTGTGATTGTCAGTTTAAGGGTTAAGTACGCTAATTTTATCAAATCGACCCCCTCAGAAATCCGCCACTGCACGACATTTTCTACAATATCACACATATGTACGTCCAGCGAAGGCTCAGATCAGCCTGCGCATCAAAGTCTTCGCTTGGCTTGAAGACGCTTTGGATCAGTGGCACGGATGCACAGGCTGATCTGAGTCTTCGCTGGACGTACATATGTAGCTTTTGCCCGGCCTTCCACGGTCAAGCATCGCGATCACCAATATCCAGACCTATACTAACCGCAATGTACTGAGAGCATAAAAGCTGGCTTACACAGGAAGGCTGTGGGAGTTATCTCTCTTCGCTTGACTTCGCCCCGAAGTCACCAACGCTGCCCACTCTGCTGAGCAGGCCTGTGCAACGCTGCCGGGGATCATATCCTACTCCCGGGATCCGGAGACGATGGTAGTGTCATCTCTCATCCCACCATCTGACCACTGCCACTAGTACTAACCGCAATTTACGGTGCATAATCTCATGAAAAAGCCAGTCAGTCGAGTGATACCTAATCCGTTATGTGCCCTCTTGTAGGAAACGTGGTGCCCCGGCTAAAGTTTAAGATAATGTTTTGACGACAAATATATTGAAAACCGCGTTTTCCATTCAAATAACATCACATACATTCGAAATTGTTATTTATCTGGGTTACTTTTTATAGATTAGAAAAACTGCTATTCTGTTATGGCTTTAGTTTAAAATTCAAATATTATTTCAATCCCCATAATTTTCTTTCTGATTGATAATTATTATTAAACTAGTAAATATTCTATTTTTATTGAATATTTAGATTTAAAATTTTATCATTTCCTACAGGATTGCATGTGCGCCCCGCGAAGACTCAGATCATTATGTGCAGTATGATCAGATTCTTTGCTGGGCACTTATTACGAAAACACGCCTATTCAAATATATAGAAAATTTCACCTCCAAAAACTGAAAATTGTCAGATAAAAACTCTGTTATTTTTCATATTTATGCTCAAACATAGATTGTGGGTACTCGTTGGAACCGCCTCGGTGAGACGGTTCTAACGAGTACCCACAATCTATGTTTTTTAGCAAAATAAGAAATAATGTATATCCCTGTAAACCCCAGTTTTACTATATAAAAGAGATTTAAGGGGGTCAAAATTATTTAGGCGTGTTTAAGTGATGTATGGATTGCCAAAGATCAGAAGCGTCTTTAGCGGATACTCTGATCACAGTCTGATCTCAGTATTCCCTAGGCCAACACGCGAAAATGCTTTGCCTAGGCTCATTTCATTACGAAAAGACGCCTATTCAAATATATTGAAAATTTCACAGTCAAAAAAAAATGCAAAATTTTCAAATTAAAAAATCTGATATTTTTCATATTTCTGCTCAAAACATAGATTGTGGGTACTCGTTAGAACCGCCTCAGCGAGGCGGTTCTGACGAGTACCCACAATCTATGTTTTGAGCAAAATAAGAAAAATAAAGTTTACCCCTGTAAACCCCAGTTTTACTATATTAAATTGGGGTTAAAGGGGTCAAAATTATATAGGCGTGTTTTCGTGATGTTCCACTTGTCTTTCGCTGCTTTAGGAGAGCTGTGTAACCTGGTACCGTGACTGTGGCATTTCGGCGTGTTTGTGCTGTTTTGTTCATTACAAGCCCCATCCCCTTTTGTGCCCTTTGCTCCAAGACGAGAAAATATACTCAGTAAGAATGAAAACTTTACATGGTATTATACCGACTTATACATGTTTGCCTTCATAATAGAAACTCTAGAAGTACATTTAATCACAAGCCGATCAATACATAAGACAATGGCAATAGTCTCGCTCTGGTAAATTGCGCACGAGGAACCCGAGCTTAGGTTTCTGTTTTTCACCTCTCCCCACGCAGTGGTATATTTCCATTCACTTCATGTACGCATTCTTACAGATAAACACTTACTGTGTAGCAGCGATAAGAAAAAACAAATTTGTTTCATTCATCGACGTTGTACAGAAATGCCACGTCTTTCTGAAAATCAACGTAACCAAGCCATTGGTATGCTTCAGGCTGGCGCAATGGTTAATGACGTTGCACAGCATTTTGGATGCTCTCGTCAGACTATCCATAACCTCAATACCAGGTTTGCAATCACTGGTTCCGTCCGCGATCGTCCGCGTAAATGTCGCGTGACGTCACAACAGGACGACCGCTGTATTACGCTGACGCATTTACCAGCAACGGCAACAGCTCGACAACTTTGGGTAAACGCCCAAACAATCCGAAACCGTCTTAGGCAAAACAACATTCCTATTCGAGCTCACTGTCCGTACAATGGTCCGATTCTCACTGTCCGCCACAGGGCCGCTAGGCTGTTATGGGCTCAACGTCACCTGCACTGGACCCGTCGTCAGTGGCATAACGTGATTTTCAGTGATGAATCGCGGTTCAGCGTAAGCCATGCTGACGGCAGGGTCCGTGTGTATCGATGCAGAAGTGAAAGATATGCTCAATGCTGCGTCAGGGAACGGGACAGATTCGGGGCGGGAGTGTTATGGGGTGGGGAGGTATCATGGGCAACGTCAAGACAGATCTTGTGGTTGTACAGAGTAATCTCAATGCTCAACGCTATGTTAACCTCCTGAATAATAACCTCCTTCCATTCATGCAGAATTTTGGACCTGGCTTAACTTTTGAACACGACAACGCCAGACCCCATACTGCCCTCGTAACTGCAAACTTTCTGGCACAAAACAACGTGAACGTTTTTACCTTGGCCGGCTTTATCCCCAGATATGAATCCTATCGAGCACATTTGGGATGAGCTTGGTCGAAGAGCTAGGACCAATCACCAGATAAACAATGTGCAAGACTTAACATGGGCTCTTCAGCTGGAATGGCAGGCATTCCCTAACGTTTTGATTAGACGTTAGGTTAACTCCATGAGGCGGAGAACCCGTGCATGCATTGCTAGCAATGGCGGCCACACGCAACTGAAAATTGCTGCCAGGAAAAGCATAATTTCTTAAGAAAAAATGAAATCAAAATGTTATAAATGATTTTTCCCTTACATCTCTAAATTCTGATTTTTTTTATTTGACCCCTGTGCCATATTTCGCCAAATAAAAGCCTGATTTTCAAAGCAAAATCAAAAAATAAAACCTGCAATACAATATGATTGAGCTTAAGAATCACATATCACCATAGATATCACATAACGCTTCCTAACTAATGAAATATCTCCTTTTGAATGTATGAATGGAGAGCAAGTCCCGGATGATACTGTACACATGCGCATGATGATCTGAATCTGCTCAGTTACACATGTTCGAAGGCGCTTTTTCGCCCGACGCGAACAATCAACTTCAAACAGTCCACAGCTCTAGCCAAGCAGTCACATGATCAAATTCATTTTCTTCACGAACACGTGGTAGTTATTAAGGGCAAATGATACACTTTCCGGGGAGACAACTCTATCAAAATAGGTTTGGTTTCCTTCTGAAAAAAGTCTACTCTAGAAGGAAAGAATTTGCCCCCTTCCATCCCCCTTTGGGAGCAAATTCTTTCCTTTTAAAATAGACCTTTTCTATATACAAAAAAATGAATTTCGTCTTCGTTTGGCGCTTTAACCCTTAAAGCGCCAAGAAAACTGCGTCTGAAAATGTCTTTTGTTTGTGTTGAGGTTTTACGGCCCAGTCAACCCAATGGGGTCATGTCGAGCGCGGTCAGTTTACCTAACCACACGTTTACTGGGCAGGCTTAGTCCTCCAAGTTGTTAACCAGTATTGTGCACATTCTTTCGCCAGAAACTGACAACTGCCCTTCTTGAATCAGCGGAAGGGAGAGAATGACCGTAGAAAATATTTCATGATCAATCTCCACGAAAGAATGTTGCCGACCTCGGCGGGGGTTGAACCCGCGACCTCCTGGTCTCCAGTCAGACGGCGCATCCAACTGAGCCACCGAGGCCGGCTCTGAAAATGTCGTCTGTTTATGTCGTCTGCTGAATATTCTTGCAGACTTTTCAAACCTATTTTTGCATACATGCAAACAGTGTGGACCCTAAAGGAGCAGTCTGATCTAGGTTTGCAAAAATGACTTTTAAAATCACAAGCAGATGATAAAGCAGACGACAATAGTTGTGACTGGCGCTTTAAGGGTTAAGATTTTGTATATATAGTCTGACCGAATCCCATTTCTGATCTGTTAAAAGTGACCCTTTTGAAACAGAACACACCAAAGATATGAATCCAGCAGATTCGATTTAATTATGCTGTTCATGGTTGACATTGGGATGCGACACTTCACACCCCCTCTAGCCTTTAAAGCGCCAAGCAATATTGTGGCAGACGACATTCCCATTAATCATGACAGAACTCAAAACAGCTAGAATGTGTTTGTAAAATCACTATGCTCCCAACCATACACTTGTCCATAAGAAATGCTTAAGTTGTAAAGGAGCATTACAAACAAAATTAATCCGGTTTTTTGGACGGGTATTTTAAAAAATCTGTCCTTTAAAATAGCGATGTCCGGGCGGGCGGGCGTCGGGCGGACGGGAGGACGTCGGGCGTCAGGCGTCTGGCATCATCCCAGGTTAACCTTTTGGTTTTGGTTAACCTTTTTTCAAAGTTATATGTTATCTTTATTCTTCAGTGGATTGCTTTCATATTTGGAAGGGATGAAGAGGAGGACCAGTAGGTGTTTACCATGCAAGTGAGACAACTATCACTTTTTTCAACATTAAAAAAAACCCGTCCATAATGCCGTTAGGCGTTTTTCTTGTTTTTAAAGTTAATCAGATGATCTACTCCTAAACCCCTATAACTGGGTGATCTACTCCTCATCCAAGTTTCAATGCCCTAGTCAAATAGTTATCAAGATATCTTTCCCACGAGAACGGACAAGCGTGTTGAACGGATAGACGAATGACCCAAAAGCAATATGCCTCACCAAATTCTTCGAAATTGGCGACATAAAAATACAAAATGTCATCTGCTGCAGCTAAATGGTTACCATAAAAACTCTTAAAGGAAAGAATTTATCGCTTCCAAAACAGGAGCTACTCTTAAAGGAACCCGCAGAGTGAACAAAAAAGTCCTTCCTTTAAGAGTAGCACTTTGCTGTCAAAATCTTGTCTACTCTAAAAAGGAAAGAATTTGCATCCGGAATAGGCACCACGAAAACATGCCTATATAATTTTGACCGCTTTAAACCTCACTTTTATATAGTAAAAATGGCGTTTACAGGTGTATGCATTATTTTTTCTTATTTTTGCTCAAAAACGTAGTTTGTGAGTACTCGTTAGAACCGCATCACCGAGGCGGTTCTAACGAGTACATACAATCTATATTTTGAGCAGAAATATAAAAAATATCAGGGTTTTTTATCCGAAAATTTTCAGATTTTGGAGGTGAAATTTTCTATATACGAGGGATGTTCGAAATGAATTGCTTATTTCTATCTGGAGACTTCAAATTTCAAGTTAGCCCAAAAGTACTCATTTCATGCCCTCGAAGTACTCCCCGTGGCTAGAAATGCAAAGTTTCAGCCTATGTATCCACTTCTTGAAGGCGTCACGGTACGCTGATTTGGGCACAGTAATAAGGTACTGATGAATGGCAGATCCAAGTGCCTGTCGGGACTGGTATTTCCGCCCAGCAAGGAATGCTTTCAATTTCGGAAACAAAAAGAAACCACATGGGGCAAGGTCTGGGGAATACGGGGGTGAGGCAAAACAGTTACTTTTTCTTTCTTCAAAAACGCCGTAACTATTACGGAGGTATGAGCTGGGGCATTGTCATGTAGAAGACGGACATGTTTAAAACCAGTGGAAGGGCGTCGTTTCTGATAATATTTTTTCAGTTTCTTCAGTACTACGTCTTTGTAGTACTTTCCGGTGATGCTTTTGCCCCTTTTCACTGGCACTTTTATTGCGACTCCTTCACCAGAGAAGAAGATTGCATACAAACCTTTGTACTCAAAGAACGTTTGGCAAGTATTGGGCGTTTGCTGTGTTTAGTGGCCCAGATTTTATTGCTAACCTTTCTGACGGGCTCAAAATAATGGACCCAGGTTTCATCACCTGTGACGACATTGACAAACTGCTTTTTGTCATATTTTGGAAACATTTGAAGCAGCTTTTTGGCCACTTTAACCCGTTGCCTCTTTTGCTCGTCAGTCAACAGATGTGGCACCCATCTAGCAGAAATCTATCTGACTTTCAAATGCTTCTTCAAAATAAGTTGAACCGTTGATAGTGATATGCCTACCTTTCGTGCAATATCATGAACTGTAAATCTGGCATCTCCTTCAATGATTTCCTTTATTTTGGAAACGATTTCTTTACGAGATGCAGATTTTGGCCTACCTGATTTCGGTGCATTTTTGATGGACTCTGCACCAGACTCAAATTTCTTTTTCCACCGCCGAACTGTGTCATAAGACACACAAGAAGGTCCAAAAGCAGTAGAAATTTCAGTCATCAGCTTCTTCAAAGAACAACCAAGTTTTGAGCGATCTTTGATGTAAGACCGTATTTCATCTTTTTTGTCGACGCTTCTACCAACCATTTTTACTGCAGTGGTCAATGACTGCGTGTATTCAAATGGCAAATTTTATGTCTTACACTTAGTCTAACATGTACATTTATACACCATTGTGTAGATATTGAATAGCCATATACAGGTATGTATTGGTTTTTATCGTGCCCCACGTGGATATCGAGCTAGAGGACAATAAGCAATTCATTTCGAACATCCCTCGTATTTGAATAGGCGGGTTTTCGTAATGGTTTACTCTTAAGGAAACAAATTGCTCCCTTTCTTGTACTACAGGAAATACAAAATTAGATAGTTAGATGTGAGTTCCTGCGCCTCGTGGGAGGGAGGGTGCGGGGGGGGGGGGGGGGGGGGTAACATGGGGATAATTTACGGGTGTGAGAGCCAGTATTTCGAAACCAACTCCACTCATATACCTAGCCTTTGAAAAAGCGGACCCATTCATATATTGGATCATCTGAAATGTTGACCCATTCATGTACTGCATTTGTACCCATTCATTGCTGGTAGTCAGACATATATTGCAGGCAATTCATTGAATACCAAGAGAACGAGCAGCTTAAAAAATCTCCGAGTGAAAAATATGTGCATATACCGGGAAGTCAGAAAAAGTGGGGCTTTTCATATACCTATCAAGAAAAATCCTTTTTGTTGAAAAAAATGGGGCTAATCATATACCTGGCAGCGCTGAAAAAGGGGGCCATTCGGCACGCACATCCGTACTATGCCATATATAGGAAGTTACCGCACCCCCCCCCCCCCCCCCCCCCACACACACACAAACACACACCAAAGCCCTGCGAAATTCTATAGAATACAACTTATAATGCTTATTTCGACGACTTTGAAGCGATCCAAGGTTGGAAAAGTGTGGTTCGATACTACAAAGTTTGGCAGCGCTATTATTCTGTCTGCTTCTATATGGATGGCATCTTGCCAGCTGTGTTTTGGCTTCAGAAGAACAATTATTCGAGACACAGTCACTGTATTCGAGAAAAGGGCGGATATAGGCTGTATACAGTCAAACCTATATTAAGCAAGCACCAAAAAGGGAAGACCAAAAAGTAGTTGTTTAAGGCAGGTCCTTGCTTGATACAGGTACTTTTAAACATTGTTTGAAATTTAAGGGATCGAAACATATGGCCTCTGAATGGAGCTGAGTGCTTAATACGAGTGACCATTTAGACGTTTGACTATCTCTAAACTTAAGAGCTCTCAAAAGGTAAGGCCAAGATGTTTATGCTGACTTTTTCCTCGATCAGTATGCCGTTCATAAAGAGAGAAGGCTGTGTAACGGCGTTATCCCTTTCAGCCTTGTAGACCAAACCAGAAATCTTTGCAAACAGTGTTGATCCAGATGAGACGGCTCGTAAATAGCCGTCTCATCTGGAGCTACACTGTTGACAATTCTGTGTTGATTTCTGGCTGACATTCCTGTTTGCAGCAACAGACATGTCCAAATTCAAAAATGGAAAAGTCCACTCCAGAAACTAAGGGGTGAAAGGGTTAAGATACCGTGAAAAGATCATTTTGTTTGCATTAAAAGCCAAACATCCGCCCATGTAGAGATAGCTCGTACATCAGCTTTCAAACCTCCAGCTGCTGTTCGAGACCGCGGATCTCGTCAAGCGAAAAAGCACCTTCGAACATGTGCAAAATGCGCAGATTCAGATTATCACGCACATGCGCAAAATATCATCCGGGCCATTACTCATTCATACATTCTGTAGTATCCGATGAATCTGTTAGCGGACAGTGAAGGCCCTTATCAGAGTGCGAGGCTGCGTGGGCTTGTCTGGGCCTTCGCTATCCGCATATGCCCAAAGACACGTTTTCGCATGGCGCGGCCGATATACTCGGCGGCCATAAAAAGCATACTTTTGTTTTTATTTTTTGACACTGACTCCTGTGTAATTTGTTATCGTTAAAATTTTTTCTTGTTTTTTTTTTTTTTTTTTTTTTTCTGCTAAACACAAAAACTAGTTCTTTTGCAATAAAAATGTATGGAGCTATGCGCCCTGAATTTAAAACAGTATTTCCAGTTAACTCGCTGTTGTTAATCAGATTTTTAACGCTACCAGGCACCCGAGGCACATAGAGGCAGCGGCGTTGTTATGTGCATGTATTTGTACAGCCTTGCTTTCATGGAACACCCATGCACACTTGGTGCCGCTGTCTGTCACTAAGCGCCGCCCTGTCCACATTATACTCAACCCAGGGCACGTCGAGTATGAGTTAAGCGTACTAATGGTCTGAAAGTTGTCTCGACCGAGCGGGATTTGAACCCACGATATCCCGCTTGAAAGTCAAGTGCGCTAACCATTAGGCCACCCAGCCCACAATTAAATCGCTTCGTAAAACAACACGCTATGAATTTTACAGTTCTAAATTAACAAAGGTAAAAAACGCCTCCTAGACTATTTTTCTACACATATCATCTCCCTTACCAGTCAGAAACTCATAGCCAAATCAGAGAAAAGATTGGATTTTTGTAAAATATAGTTTTTATGTTGATCTATATATCAGTTAGACGGGAGCCAGTCTAAAGGCAAGTGGCAAATGTCTTACACAAACGTCTGCCCGTAAAACCACCTTGTTTAATCCGAGATTACCATCAAGCGGCGTTAAACTTAATTTGAATCTATTCGTCCCAACTTATTTCCGTTTGAATGATAAAAATAGGGAAGTATAGGGAGTTTCCCAGCATGCACATGACGTTTGTACAACGTCGCATTTAAGTCGATGCAACGTCATGACGTTGCATCGACGTTTATGCGACGTTGTATAAACGTCATGTCGAGGGTTGAGCGCAAGACTATGGTAACTCAAACATATTTTTGAAACCCTTGTTTAGGGGCAACTTGGACCCCTTTGTAAACAATGCAAATTTAGGTGCCATTGCTCATACGAGCAATGGCACCTACATTTTCATTGTTTACAGAAAGAAATGTAATCTTCATAACGCCTTCATGGTGAGGAGATTAGGTTTGGGGAAAAACAACCATCTGACTTACGCCAGTCTTGCGTTCAACCCTCGATGTGTCCACTGGGTTATGAGTTTATATCTCGATTGGTATTAAGAACTACGGTTTTTACAAGACGCTGAAAATATCCACAAAAACACATAATTAGACTACATATACATGTAGGGGCTAAGTAGTGAAGTCAGATTAATGGGCTAACCCTTCCGCTGATTCAAGAAGGGCAGTTGTCAGTTTCTGGCGAAAGAATGTGCACAATACTGGTTAACCGCTTAGAGGACTAAGCCTGCCCAGTAAATGTGTGGTTGGGTTGACCGCGCTCGACATGACCCCATTGGGTTGACTGGGCCGTAAAACCTCAACACAAACAAACAAAAACAAATTAATGGGCTAAGGGTGTTAGATATTTTAGCAGAACAGTTTTATGACAACAGCTTGAAAGGTTATTTGGTGCAAATTATATGTATAAATCTATTTATGCATCTTCATGATAACAAAATACGAAAGCCTTTTTCACAATGATACTTCGCACACCTTCAGAGAAGGTGTATTTTCACGGAAACATCTCCTTCAGTGCTTGTTTCTGGGATCCATGGCGGTGCTCAGCAAAACCGGGAGCAAATGCACGTGATCTATTTATACATGGAAAAATTTGTGATAATTTTTGTGTATTGGAAGTTTGTCCCAAACTTTGAAGAAGTTGAGGGGGCATATTGGTTTGGGCATGTCCGTCCGTTACACTTGCACTCGGTCAGGAACGGTTAGAACTGGGATCCTAAAATTTTATATCATTACGAAAACATGCCTATTCAAATATACTGAAAATTTTACCACCAAAAAATGAAAATTTCAGATTAAAAAAACTCATTTTTTTATTTCTGCTTAAAACATAGATTGTGGGTACTCGTTAGAACCGCCTCGGCGAGGTGGTTCTAACGATTACCCACAATATATGTTTTGAGCAGAAATAAGAAAAATAATGTATACCCCTGTAAACCCCAGTTTTACTATTTAAAAGTGGGGTTTAAGGGGGTCAACATTATATAGGCATGTTTTTGTGATGAAAACATCAGCATGAAAAAAAAAGCCGACCCGTATTCCGTCTCGTTGCGGAATTATTCCCCTTTCTCGAATTAGGCATTTGACGACATTATACAGTTTTATACCGCTCAAGTTGGAACCATCTAACGAGTACCCACAATCTACGTTTTGAGCAGGAGTATGAAAAGTATCAATTTTTTATCTGAAAATTTTCATTTCTTTTTTTTTTTGTAGAATGTTTAGTATATTTGAATAGGCACGTTTTCGTAATGCGGAGACGATGGAATGGTGTTATGCAAGACTCTGTGCAATGAAGCACCGTGCAACCATCAACAGTATTTCAACTCCACAGAGGGATTCGATCCCTGTAAAGGTTGGAGCGCTTACCCATCACGAAAACATACCTATATAATTTTGACCCCCTTAAACCCCGCTTTTATATAGTAAAACTGGGGTTTACAGGGTATACATTATTTTTCTTATTTCTGCTCAAAAACAGATTGTGGGTACTCGTTAGAACCGCCTCGGCGAGGCGGTTCTAACGAGTATCCACAATCTATGTTTTGAGCAGAAATTTGAAAAATATCAGAAATTTTCATTTTAAAACTTTGTTTTTGATGGTGAAATTTTTAATATATTAAATTTGAATAGGCATGTTTTCGTAATGACTCGGCCATATTTCTGCTTGGCAGAAGATAGAAATATAATGTCCAACTTATTTTTTGTAAAATGTCTGCTGTAATGCTGCATGGAGCTACAACTTTTACTCATTGCAAATTCAGATGACACATTGACAGTTTTCTTATTTTTTTTTCCAGAAATAGAACGACATTTTGAAATATTTTCCCATAAAGTAGACTGACACTTCATCTCCTTTTTTGAGACAGTTTGCAGGAATTGCAGGTCTATTTGATGAGGAAGAAAAGGGGACAATTTGCATCAAAATGTCTTCTGAAATTATTACCCATCATACTAGGAGCTGACCTTAAAGCACCATTCACAACTGCAGCAGACATTTTTTTTTCAAAATTTCAAAGAATTTCATATGAAACGCTGCCAAGCAGACTTATTATGGAAAAAAAATGTCACCACATCTCCACTGAAAGATAAAAAAAAAATAATGTCGTCTGCCACATTTTTTTATTTGGGTTAAAAAACCAGCCGATTGTTCATCAAAGGTGGGCAAAAATCAGAGAATCCGGGGGAAAACCACCCGACCATCTGTAAGCAGAACTTGGCCTTCCCATCTGTGACCCGAGCGAGGCTCGAACCATAGCGGTGAGAACCCTAATGCATTAAGAGTCAGCTCTCTTATCCACTAGACTTGGAGGTTTAAGGGTTCAAGAAGGTAACAAACGGTGACGGTACTTCGACAGGCTCATGAATTGTACATTTACAATACGATCGTTGAACCCATCACATGTCGGGATTACCGAGGGGAATTTACCCTTAAAGCGCTAATAACAAACGCAGCAGATGTAGAGAAAGCACATCTTGACATTTCATGCGAATCCCTTGTCGAGTAGACAATTCAAGATTTTTTCTCTGAAAAGTACAAAAAAGAATGTCGCCTGCTACAAATTTTACTTGGCGCTTTAAGGGTTACGATTCTAACCCGATTCCTTACATTGGATAGCAAAAAATCCATTTGAATGCTGTCCCCTCAAAGATTTGTCATATCGATTATATGATTTTGATGTTGAGGAGTTCAGATTTAACGACCGTCAACCCACAAGTCATTTGCATCAAAATGGTATATATTTTCGTACTATCAAAAATATTCGATATATCTGAAAATCATCAAAAGGTTGCCTAACCATTAAAGCACTTATCACAACTGCAGCAGACGACATTCAAGTGAATCGTCTGTTTAGCATCTCTGAAAAACGATATAAAAAATTGTCGTCTGCTACAATTTTGCTTAGCCAAGTGGTATTACATAGTCGTATGTAATATTTGTCGGATGTTCCACCCTCATCAGAAAACGTTGGGTCTAGCTCATGGATATGGAATTATTTTTTTGCAAAGTAATTCATAGCTACAAATAAGGTGCATTTTTCAACTGAAAGTACTGATATTTCCATATGTCAACAAAACATATGGTGTGGTTACTCATTAGAAGCGCCTCGCCTCGCCGACGCGCTTCTAATGAGTATCATCACGAAAACATATCTATATAATTTTGATCCCATTAAACTCCACTTTTATATAGTAAAACTGAGGTATACAGGGGTATACCTTATTTTTCTTACTTCTGCTCATAGATTGTGGGTACTCGTTAGAACCGCCTCGGTTCTAACGAGTACAAACAATCTATGTTTTGAGCAGAAATATGAAAATATATCGGAATTTTTATCGGAAAAATTTCAATTTTTGGTGTTGAAATTGTCAATTTATTTGAATAGGCGTGTTTTGGTAATGCCACAAACATAATTTTGTCAAGTAATAAGAATTTTTTATGTAGATACCCACTCTTATATGTAGCTATGGTAGTTCCCTTGATCTGTCTGCCGCCCTACCCCGCGGGGGAAAACATGCTACAAAGGTACATCTGGGAAGAAAACAAAACCATTTCATTACAAATATATTTTTCTGGATTTTTTTGCACGGATTTTTTTTTTTAATTTTAGTTTGATTCACTATCACAAAGTTTTTTTTAGTTTGAAGTGAACGATGCATTACAACTTGCGACGACAGTCTACAGCAATATATAAAAAGTAACATGTAGGCAGTATAGAGAATGGTTACAACGTGCTTAGAAGCATTTTCTGTGTACAATGGATGGTCCCGACTCGTCGTATTCTTGTTTGCTGATCCACATCTGTTGGAAAGTGGACAGAGACGCCAAGATAGAGCCACCGATCCATACTGAATACTTCCTCTCTGGAGGGGCGATAATCTTAATTTTCATTGTAGGTGGTGCTAACGAGGTTATTTCCTTCTGCATCCTGTCGGCAATACCTGGGAACATGGTTGAACCACCAGACAAGACGGTGTTTGCGTATAAATCTTTCCTGATATCCACGTCACATTTCATGATGCTGTTGTATGTGGTTTCATGGATACCAGCTGATTCCATTCCCAAGAAAGATGGCTGGAATTCGGCTTCAGGACACCTGAAACGCTCGTTTCCAATGGTGATGACCTGACCGTCAGGCAATTCATAACTCTTCTCCAGCGAACTAGAAGACGCAGCCGTTTGCATTTCTTGTTCAAAGTCTAAAGCAACATAGCATAATTTTTCTTTAATGTCTCTCACAATTTCACGCTCGGCAGTGGTCGTGAAAGAATAGCCTCTCTCTGTCAGAATTTTCATCAGATAATCTGTTAGATCTCTACCGGCCAAATCCAATCGAATAATGGCGTGGGGAAGTGCATAGCCTTCATAAATTGGGACGGTGTGCGAGACACCATCACCAGAGTCCATGACAATACCGGTGGTACGACCAGAGGCGTACAAGGACAACACAGCCTGAATGGCGACATACATGGCTGGCGAGTTGAAGGTTTCAAACATAATCTGTGTCATCTTTTCTCTGTTTGCCTTTGGGTTGAGAGGAGCCTCTGTTAAAAGAACGGGGTGTTCCTCTGGTGCGACACGGAGTTCATTATAGAAAGTATGATGCCAGATCTTTTCCATATCGTCCCAGTTTGTAACGATACCGTGTTCGATGGGGTACTTCAGGGTGAGGATACCTCGCTTACTCTGAGCCTCGTCTCCCACATAACTGTCTTTCTGGCCCATACCAACCATCACACCCTGAAAAGAGAAGATAAACTTTTACTTGCCTGTTTGGAGGACAATTTGAGACAATGATTTTCAACACCACTTTTATTTGCCTCAGTATTTGGCGAACACTTTGATGCAAGGTTTCACAACACCGATCTATTATTCTAAGTGATTTGTGGATGAAGTACGTAAGCGGACACGTGATGTTATAACAACGTCGCATCAAGGTCGATGCTACGTCAAGACCCAGCGGGCACACGCTGTTTGCGTCATATAAATGTCGCTGCAACATGACGTTTTTATTATACCTCATTAATATTCATAAGCTATATTAGAAATCTCTGGTCGAGAGCATAGCACGTGCAGGTCAATATTCTGTAATGTTACCCAGCAATACTACCCGCAAGTTTTACCCTCCCGGTGACGTCACTGCCTAAAAGTACAGTTGCACTTTATAGTGAACATTTACTTTCTCCAAGATCACGGCTAGTGCAGCAGGTGGCCGATTCCTTGTCCCAAGTGAGGAGCATTTGCAAGAACTATTAGGTAACTAGAGCTGGTGTTTATGAACCATAATGCCCACTATTTCTTGACCCTAACACTGCTTGCCCCTAACAGTTTTTGAGATATCTTGCTTACAAGGTTGAAAAGCCGAAATTTTCAAAGGGCCATAAAACACTCTTCCCTCACCTCCCCACGCGCCAAAAACACACACACAAGGAAAAAAAACGGATTTTTTTTAAGTTAATCAGCCCATCTACTCACCATTCCCTATCAGCACATTAAGTTTCTATAACAGCTCAAATAGCTTTTCCAATTTCTCGCTAACAAAATTTCATTGCAATTTCTTTAAAGGGGCGCAAGAAAAATAGAAAGAAAAATACTGGTCAACTTTTGTTTCATGAGGAATCCATATACGAAATTTCAAAATAAAAAAAAAAAAAAAAAAAAATAGCAGGGACGGTTCAAAATTCATGCTATGCACGTAAACGCGTGACTAACGGACGGACTAGCATACAGCTAAATGCCCTACTAACTTTGAAGTTGGGGACATAAAAAGGAATCCCTGTAAGTATTCGGTATGATAAAACAATTATTTCCCTTGTACAAGGGTAATATGACGATTTGTTCACCCTCGACCGTGAATGCTACCCTCGGGTAACATTACCTGCCTCGGACGGACAAAGCGTCTGTTACCCTCGTACAAGGGCAATAATTGTACAACATGTATCAACGTCACGTTGCATCTACGTTGGATAAACAGATGTGCCGCTGGGACATAGCTTTCTCCAAGAAAATCCTTTGTTACTCTCATGAAACACGAACTGATAAAGTCTGTCTTTGATACAGGACATGTTTCTCATAAAAAAGATGCTTGAAAAACAGATGCATAGCTCCAGATAAGGTACTTTTTTTTTTCAAATAAAAACTATTGACATTTTTCTATTCTCTCCATGAAAACATGTTGTGGGTACTCATTTGAAGCGCCTCGGCGAGGCGCTTCAAATGAGTCCCCACAACATGTTTTCATGGAGAAATCAGAAAAAAAATATTTTCCTGATTCCCCTCTTACTTGAGCTATGTGATATACAAGGACAAAACGTAATTCTTCGACAGGCGGGATTCAGTTTAAACAGACTTTATTGCTACGATTAAGCAAGCAAACTGGTTGGACCACAAGTTCGTACAACATTAATTACGTCCTTCCCACGTCATGCAACATGTATACAATATTCTAGGAAATAACTATGATCAAAATAGTTTACCGCCATTTTTCTCCATACTCAAACATGTACATGCAAACGTGTAAAATGGTACAATTTGACTGATTAAAGCAAGCAAAATACAGAAATAGAACTATACAGCTGTTAGTATTAACAGCAAAGACTACGACGTAAGAAACTAAGAGGAGACAGAGAGAGAGAGAGAGAGACGTTGGACTGACTTCAGTATCTGTTCTTACTGGAAGTCTTTAGGTTTAGTTCGAACAACTATGAATGTAACTATAATGTATGATAATCAGGCACTTGCACTCTTTTCTACTTCCGGTTAATTTTTGTCATTTTTTGCCTTAACCCTTGTCCAACTTCAGAAGCCAATTGATCCGGATCGATTAAGAATGTTACTTTGTATCAACAACATGGATCAAGTAATCTGACTGGCTGAATATTAGAAGTGGGCGTGGCGTCTTAATTTATTCAGCATGACGAGGTTAATCGTATAAATTACGTGGGTGTCTTCTGCAACTCCTCCTACAGGTTATAACCGATTTTTGTTTTTTTAAATTGTGCAGACACTTTCTACCTGCAATGAAGATGTGCATACAATTTTTCATTTTCTTCTCATTGTTAACTGCCATTTTTGGCCTTAGTAGTATACAAAAGAGGTTGCATCACGAAAACATACCTATTTTATTTTGACCCCCTTAAACCCCAGTTTTATATAGTAAAACTGGGGTTAACAGGGGTATACATTATTTTTCTTATTTCTGATCAAAGCATAGATTGTGGGTACTCGCTAGAACCGCCTCGCCGAGGCGGTTCTAAAGAGTACCCACAATCTATGTTTTGAGCAGAAATATGAAAAATATCAGATTTTATCTAAAAATTTTCAGTTTTTTGGAGGTGAAATTTTCTATATATTTGAATAGGCGTGTTTTCGTAATGTCTTGTGTGCGCAATTCCTCCTGCAGGTTTTAACGGTTCTTTTTGAAACTTTGCAGGCTTTCTTCTACACGGTTTGACGATGTGCGTGTGGTTTGGATATACCTCAGATTTTTTTCACATTGCAATTTTAGTACCTTGTTGACCTGGTCATTTTTTTGAGGATTTTTAAAAAGCGGGGACATAAATAAATTAAATAACACTTAGACTCGCATTTAAATTAAGTTTCATTTGTAAAACAAAAACGAAGAATATAGCAAATGTCATTACAATGTACTTTCGGTATGAATGATAGCAGAAGTTGAACTGGTAGTAGTAGTATCAGTGGTAGAAGTAGCAGCAGCAGCAGCGAAGTAGTAGGGATAGCTGTAAACCAAATATAGTTTGTGTTGAGGTTTTACGGCCCAGTCAACCCATTAGTCCTCTACGCGGTTAACTAGTACTTGTGCACAGTCTTTCGCCAGGAAATAGCCGAATATATTTAAATAAAAATAGCATAGGAAAAATAAAATAATGCAGTCTGTTTGATCGTGTTTAGGTTTTACGGCCCAGTCAACGCAAATGGGTCATGTCGAGCGCGCTCAGTTTCCTAACCACACCGTTTAGTGGACAGGTTTAGTACTCCTAGTGGTTAACCAGTTTTGTACTCATTCTTTCTCCAGAAACTGACAATTGCCCTTCTTGATCAGCGGAAAAGATGACCGTAGGAAATATTTCAAGGTCAATCTCCATGAAAGAATGTTGCCGAGCCCGCGGGGGTCGAATCCGCAACCTCCTGATCACTAGTCGGAAGCGTATCCGGCCGGCAACGCAATCTGTGTTTGACTTGCTGATACTAATTAATAGCACGCTTTCCTGGATAGGTCCTATAGAACAGCTATATTTAAAAATTTAGCAATTAGTGGTCCTTGACTTTATCTCCGACCTCGGTATTTATCCCTCAGTCATCTCATATATAAACCCTTGTCATGCTGAATAAATTAAGATGCCACACCCAAATCTAATTTTCAGCCAATCAGATTACTTGATCAAAGAGTTTGATACAAATATACATAATTAATGACAAACAGTGCAGATCCAGATCAGTTGGCTGATCTGGGTCAACACTGTTTGCAAAGACAGGGTATATCCGGGTTCAGCAGGACAAGAGTTAAAACATGTGCATCAAGTTTTTTTTTTGTCTTCTGAATACTACCCTTTAAAGCCCTAAGCAAATTTGCAACAGGAGACTTTATTTTTTTATTGTGTAGAGAAAATACGGCTAGGCAGTCGATTCAAATGAAATGTCACGTCTTATTTACTTTGAAAAAAAAAATGTCTGCTAATGTCAAAAGGTTTATGTATTTATGCTATACACGTATGATATGATATAGCTTACGTTAAGGTTCAGTGATTGGAATGTAAATTTTCATTTAGCGGTGAATGAATAAATGACTAGATTTACCACCTGATAGGCCAATTATTTGAATAAAGAGTAAAAAGTGATGATTCAGTACAAAAATTGGGCCTTGTCAAGCGAAGAAGTGCCTTCGAGCATGCTCTAAAGGCGCCGTTTCAAGTACCATCCGGGCATTTGCTCTCCATTCATATATTCTGTGAAATCCAATGATTCCGTTAGAGAGAAGAAGTGAAAGCCCTGATCAGATCCGCACAGGGTGATTTGGGCCTTTGCTGTTCGCATATGCCCGAACCCACGTTTTTGCATGGCGCAGTCCACATAGCTTGGACTACTGGCCCGCCCATGAATGCTGTTTATTAGTAACATGGTAGTGTTCCCCCTACTCTTCCGAGGCCATATTTAATTCAAATTCAAATTTCACACAACATAACCATAATTTTTATAACAGGCCTCGGTGGCTCACGACTTGCGATCAGAAGGTTGTGGGTTCGACCCACGCCGGATCGCCAACATTATTTCGTGGAGACTGATCATGAAACATTTTCTACGGTCATTCTCCTCCTGATTCAAGAAGGTTAGTTGTCAGTTTCTGCCGAAAGAATGTGCACAATACTGGTTAACCGCTTAGAGGACTCACAGTTGGAAATATCGCCGCTAATATTCAGTGTTTTGATAGATTATCTTCTGTTGTTGGGGGCGTCTCTAGATTATTGATCAACGACGGCGCATCATTTCTCTTTGTTAAACACGTGTTTGTATGAGTCACATCCTATAAATCGCACCACGGGACATCCGCATCGCGTGATGCCTTCAGCAAGCTGGTGCCTAGACTAGCCTGCGCATCTAGACACTACACTGAATAGCGATGACTGGACAAGACAAATGTGCATGCGCATGCTGGTACCAGTGCCCTGGTTGATGGACAAACAAGACGTCTTTGTCTTTGAAGTAGGTTTTCTCATGAACCGTTCAATATTGATTTGTGCTTTTGAGAGCGAAATTTAAACGCGTTGTTTGGGTGACAGACTTCTCACCGGAGGATGACGAAGCCGGAATGCCCAGATAAGCTCTTTCGCACAATCTTGTCATGGCTGTCACTGTGCATTGGTCAATGGATTGGATAGAATACATGAACCGCAACGTGAGAAAGTGTACCTTCTGACATGTGCGCCCAACGAATAGATTCAAATCAGCCTGGGCGTCTGCACAGGCTTCCTTGTCCATATGAAATAACTGCACAGTTTGCTATCCTAAACGCGTCCAGTGAAGATTCTGATCAGACTGCGCGAATGCGCAGTCTGATCAGAATCTTCACTGGACGCACATGTCCGAAGGTACATTTTCTGACGTTGTGGTTCAGCACTTGAGAAGGCCTTGATCAGACTGCTCGGGTGGGAAGGCTGATCTGGGTCTTTGCTGGTGGCATACGATACCAGGGTGTTTTTCTTGCATGGCACCAAATAACGGCTGTTTCCAATACAAACTTTGTCAGGGATTCTGGACAGGTTTACATTACACATTTCAACTACCAAATATAGACCAATGTTCCTACGAAATTTCAACAAGTCCATTTTACTAACTGGATATGTCTTAAGGCTGTAGGCTGAGTTGCAAACAGTGTAGACCCTGATCAGACGCCCCTTTCTTAAAACAGCAGATGTCGCTTTTTGCTGAATACAGGCATGTTGCTAAATTCATTGCTAAATCTTTCTTAATTAGGCGCAATTCATTACATTATATAACAGATTACATTATTTATGCATATAAAGGACACTGGCAAGTAGTGTGGACCCAGATCAGGCTCATAGCTCATAGCATTGTAGTTAACGCTTTCCAGTCCGGGTATAATTTTCAGCAGATGATATATTGAAATATTTTTCTTATTTTTCCCAGAAAATAGGTTTTAAGATTTCATGCGCATTGTTGGCGACAATTTGCATGAAATCTCAAATCCTCTTTGCTGGGAAAAGGGTAAGAAGTACCATCAATTTGTCGTCTGCTGAATTAGCCCAGAGAATGGAAAAAGTAAATTGGACATGCAACATATATAAACATGCAACAAGGAAGGCTCACTACTTTTGCCAACAATGTACACTCATTAATGCATGCATTGCAGAAAAATACTATGAGACCAGTTTGCATTGATTTTAACGACCCTCATAGATGAGCCCACAGCGTCAGAAAACGTACTTTCACACATGAACGCCCAACAAACTCAAATAGCCTGTGCGTTCGCATAGGCTGATCAGTGTTCATTGTACGCATAAAAGAAACTTTGCATCTTTGACTGTCGAAACTTGCTCAGTTTAGGTTTTGATCAGACCGCTATTGTGCAGGCTGATCTAATCCTCGCTGGGCGCACGTCCGAATCCCAGCGGGCACATGACGTAAATATAACGTCGCCTCAACGTCGATGAATGACGTTGCATCGACGTTGAGGCGACGTTATATTTACGTCATGTGCTTGCCGGGATGTACATGTATACTTCCTCCCCTTGCGCTTCCTATAATCACAGAACATGTACTTAGGTCAAATAACCCCAAAAAACTAAAGTTTTTAGGCTCGCTGACCCTTTTTTCTTTTTTTTTTTTTTTTTTTTATAGTTTTAGGGGTTATTTGACCTAAATGTTCCTGTGATATAATCCTGTATAAGTCAAATAATATGTCTGCTTATCTGGAATAACGAAGTTCTCATTCGGGCTCAGGGCCACGCCCAAAGGACGTCGATGCATTTCAACATTTATACAAACTTGTGAAAAACCCAGGTTGTAAGTATGGTACGTCTTTTGTGAACTTTTAAATTGCATTAAAATTCTTATAATCGCTGATAAAATCTTAGATCAAATTACAAAAAATAATCAGTATTACAAAAAATAATCAGTATGTAAATAATCTTTTGTTTACCTGATGCCTGGGTCTTCCAACAATGGACGGGAACACAGCCCTCGGGGCGTCGTCGCCGGCAAACCCGGCCTTGCACATTCCGGATCCATTATCCACAACAAGGGCTGCTACGTCGTCGTCGCACATGTTTTCTAATTTCACGTTATAACAGTTCCTCCTATACCGACCGTTTCAAACTGTACACTGCCGAGAGTGAAGTCATCTACACTTAAAAAAGTCAGCGATATCGCTCGCGAAGCGTGGCAGAAGCGATGATATTACCTTATATGGTAATATTTTATTTTTAGCCTCTATCGGCTGTTCATAGCAAACATAGCAGACGAAACAATATCAGGCCGCCACACATAAAGCGACCTTTACGCAAACATGCAACAACAAAGGTTAGGATCAGCCAGCACTCGTGCTTATTGCTCGATGTAATCCTTGGTAATGCAAAATCTATGTATTGGTGAAAACTGAATGGCTAATTAAACCGTGTGAATGCGCAAATTGATCTGGGCATGCACTGTTCGCGCATTAGGTAAGGCCCATTTTTGCGTGGCGAAACCCGTGTAGTTTTTTTTTAAGCTTGCTGAACAAGCTTCAAGTTTGATGATACACGATACACAACGCAGCTGGTAAATACATTTTTGTATTAAATATATGATTTTATAGGATTATATACATAAACTACAAGTACATAAATTATAAAACTATTTATTGATTTTTTTTTTCTTCGGAATACCCGTCAAATAATTGCCCTAAAATTGCCAAACATGCCGAACAATGATCAATTTTGTTTGAAAGTATGTCATTGTCATAAACAGATCTCATTGTGAGATTATAAAGGACACATACACTGTGTTAGTGTCCCCTGGAGTGGATGTGGTGTGTCAGAGGATAGTCTTGAAGGAAGCACCTTAGAACACAAATGTGACCCATCAGGCTTTAATTGTTCTTTATTAGGAAATGACCACTTGACTTTTAGGGGAGGGAGGTTGGGGGAGAATTTTTGACCAATAAAAAAAAAAAAAAAAAAAAAAAAGCAGCTGTTAACCTTTTCCACTCTCAGGGCTAAAATAGAGTAGAGCGAAAAGACTGATTTTTGTAAATAGTTTTCCAAGAAAACAGACTTTGACATTCATGCACTTGAAACAATTTGCCTGATATGCCAAGAAACATGGGAAAATATTTCAATATGTCGTCTGCTAAGCATTAAGGAAGTATCTGAGGACATAGAGGTGACCGTTACATAGCCTGTGTATCTGCACAGCCTGGTCAGACAGTCGTTAGACGCCTTCTTGATTAAGCATACTGTGATCTAATCCGCGCAATCCGATCAGTTTCTTTCCCATCTGCTTGCATAATAGAATAGTATGTCTTAGTTACCACAAGCAGTACAAAAGCACGCCTATTCAAATACACTGAAAATTTTACAACCAAAAAAGGAAAAAAAAAATCAGATAAAAATTCTGATATTTTTCATATTTATGCTCAAAACATAGATTGTGGGTAATCGTTAGAACCGCCTCACCGAGGCGGTTCTAACGAGTACCCACAATCTATGTTCTTTTAGCAAAATAAGAAAAATAATGTTTACCCCTGTAAACCCCAGTTTTACTATATAAAAGTGGGGTTTAAGGGGGTCAAAATTATATAGGCGTATTTTCGTGATGTATTCAGAAGACAAAAAACTTGATGTACATGTTTTAACTCTTGTCCTGCTGAACCCGGATATACCCTGTCTTTGCAAACAGTGTTGACCCAGATCAGCCAACTGATCTGGATCTGCACTGTTTGTCATTAAGTATGTATATTTGTATCATTGGATCAAGTAATCTGATTGGCTGAAAATTAGATTCGGGTGTGGCATCTGAATTTATTCAGCATGACAAGGGTTAATATATGAGATGACTGAGGGATAAATTAAATACCGAGGTCCGGAGATAAAGTCACGGTCCACTATAGGTATGTGCATAGACAGGCTTGAGCTTTGAGTGTAGACCCTGATCTGAGTCTGCATTGTCAGCCACTCATCCACCCATTTTATTCTGGCTAAAGAATGTGCACAAGTACTGGTTAATCGCTTAGATTGAACTAGGCATGTCCGGGAATAGTGTGGTTAGGAAAACTGACCGGCTCGACATGATCTAAATAGTGTTGACTCGGTCGTTAAACTCCAGTCCAACCAATCAAACATTTTTATGCACATTAATAAGTAGTATAGTGGACTTATTCAAATTTAGAACAAGTATGTTAATTTAGAACAAGTATGGTAAATTTGGAACAAGTATGTAAATTTAGAACAAGTATGGTAAGCGGTTAAGTTGTCGGAATACTTAAGGCAGATAGGGTAGAATAATATTATTTTGATGACCAAGAAAGATTATGACCTGATTGAGAATGCGCAAGTTATCTGGGCCTTTGTTGTTCGCTTATGTACTGAAGACAAATTTTTGCTTGACCGGGTTCGTAACATGAGGCGCTCCATTCCGAGCATACATTATATACTGAAAAACTGGACACTTTAACTCCTTACCATAGTTGTTCTAAATTTAACCACGCCTACTTTTCTATCTGCTGATGTGCCGAAAAGTGCTGGATGAGTGACAATCATTGTAGACCCTGATCAGATGCCACAGAACGCGGCATCTGATCTGGGTCTACACTGTTTGTCCAGGTCGGCCTGTCCCAATACTTAGGATAAATAAGTACTGTAACAGCTTGTACGTCCTCATACGCTGATCGGAGGTTTTGCTGTTTATCGATATATTTACCGTAACAAACGATTCTTTGAGCTGACAGCGAAGGCCTTGACCCGATTGCGATTGCACAGACGTACGGGGTCATCAAAGATTTGACTGTCCGAAAAAAATATCCGAAGATGCCCTGTTAATGGCAATCGCAGTTTTAACGACACAATATAATGCATCTACAATAAATGATAGGCGATACAATATTTATTGCTAATCAATCAATAACTTCGCCATAATATATAGCTGACAGGTTTACGGGAGAACTTGTCCTATCGTTCTAGCCTAAACCGATAAAATGCTGGCCTAACCCAGTCAGCATTCTACGTAAATCTATATCGGGCCGTCATCGGCCCGTCAGGGTAGCTGACGGGCCGATGACGGTCCGATGTAGATTTACGTAGAATGCTGGCCTAACCCAGTCAGCATTCTACGTAAATCTATATCGGGCCGTCATCGGCCCATCAGCTACCCTGACGGGCCGATGACGGCCCGATGTAGATTTACGTAGAATGCTAGCTGAGAAGGTATTCGGTCAGACTTCTTTTTGACTGACGGTGTTACCTTAAGTATTGGGACACGAGTTCTGAGCAAAACGCTGTAGTTCCAGATCAAACATCGGGTCTGCACTATTTTCCGCTCACGCCCCACCCCCTTTTTAAGCGAATATAGTTACATGAAATATTCCAAAAAAATTGCGTCTTTCTGAGGCAGGTCACTCCTATCATTTTACGACAGAGCTCGTCATTCGACCAGGTCGGATAAAAATCCACAAATTCAGTGTCTGAAATGTTGCTGACTGCCATGGCACTCAACAGCAACTTCCTGAGGTTTGTTTTTACATGCTTTATTGTCAGAGTTTGTAAGAATGTACAGTTAAGTTTATATTAATAAAAGTGTAGGTCTTGGGCGGCTGCTTTGAAAATGGAAAATAAAAGACATCTGGAGAAAAGAAAGAAAGAAAAAAAAAACAGAAAAAAAAAAAAAAAACACGTGCACAGGTCGCGACTCATCACGCGACTCATCAAAGATCTGTATGAGTCATTTTGAAAAGACAGAAGCTTGTTACACACGACACATAGTATGCCAAGCCTTTTTCTAAAACATCAGATTAAATCAGTGGATTAGATATATTTTATAGCAGATAAACAATCGGATTGTACACATCTTGTAAACAACATTAGATGGCCATCCAGAATACGGCCTTTTTTAGTTTAGTTTTCAGAAGAACTGCTGTCAGCTAGCCAAGCACATACCCAGCGCACACACAACTTTGAAACAACGTCGATTCGACGTCGACGTTGATTCAACGTCATTACATTCAATCAACGTTGAATCGATGTTGTTTCAACGTTGTCTGCCTGCTGGGTAGAATTCACTATTTGAACTTTAGAAATGTGATCCAGCACACATCACGAAAACATGCCTATATAATTTTGACCTCCTTAAACCCCACTTTTATATAGTAAAACTGGGGTTTACAGGGGTATACATTATTTTTCTTATTTCTGATCAAAAGCATAGATTGTGGGTACTCGTTAGAACCGCCTCGTCGAGGCGGTTCTAACGAGTACCCACAATCTATGTTTTGATTAAAAATATGAAAAAATATTTGAATTTTTTATCTGAAAAGTTTCATTTTTTGCTGGTAAAATTTTCAATATATTTGAATAGGCGTGTTTTCGTAATGTTTGTGGAAATGTATGAAGTAAAACATAAGGGAAAACAATGGTAAGTCTACATCCTCTAATTGGTGGATCAAATACACACATCAGATCGCGTAGAATATGCATATATATAGTAAATACTTTTGCTGTAGGGACACACAAGCACATAAGGCAACATGCCGGTACACAGCGTTGCAGCGACGCCCTGACGACGCCAGGACGTCGAATCGACCTTTTTACGACAAAATAATTTGCTGACATCACGAAAACATGCCTATATAATTTTGACCCCCTTAAACCCCACTTTTATATAGTAAAACTGGGGTTTACAGGGGTATACATTATTTTTCTTATTTCTGCCAAAAACATAGATTGTGGGTACTCGTTAGAACCGCCTCGGCGAGGCGGTTCTAACGAGTACCCACAATCTATGTTTTGAGTAGAAATATGAAAAATATAAAAAAATTCTATCTGAAAATTTTCATTTTTTGGTGGTAAAATTTTCAATATATTTGAATAGGCGTGTTTTCGTAATGATCCTGCGCTACTTGCCATTCCACCATCACAGACGTATTATCAACAGACAAATCATTTTGTCCAAAGTTAAGGAGCCGGGCTCAGTAGCACAGTCGGTAGCGCGTCAGACTGCAAATCTAGGGACTGCAGTGTCGAATCCAAGCTCTGCCACATAACCTACGAAGACATCATTGATCATGAAGTCATTTCTACAGTCATTCTCCCCCTTCCGCGCCTATTCAAATATATAGAAAATTTCATCCCCAAAAACTAAAAAATTTCAGATAAAAATCTCTGATATTTTTCTTATTTCTGCTCAAAACATGGATTATGGGTACTCGTTAGAACCGCCTCGATGAGGCGGTTCTAACGAGTACCCACAATCTATGTTTTTGAGCAGAAATAAGAAAAATAATGTATACCCATGTAAACCCCAGTTTTACTTTATAAAAGTGGGGTTTAAGGGGGTAAAATTTATATAGGCATGTTTTGGAGATGAAATAGAAAATATATAACAGTTAACTGAACTGACAAACTGCATATACGAGTTTTAAGGTGATTAACAGCATCTCTTCCTTCGACAGTTTGTTCAATGATAGTTGCAAAGTGGGTTACATTAATAACACTTGTTGTGTTTGTGAACAGGATTTTCTTTAACAGGAAAATGATTAACGAAACAAGCCTGAGATAACTAATCATGTATGACTCAACCATCACGAAACCATACCTATATAATTTTGACCCCCTTAAACCCCACTTTTATATAGTAGAACCGGGGTTTACAGGGGTATACTTTGTTTTTCTTATTTCTGCTCAAAAACATAGATTGTGAGTACTCGTTAGAACCACCTCTGTGAGGTGGTTCTAACGAGTACCACAATCTAGATTTTGAGCAGAAACATGAAAAAGAACAGAATTTTATCTGAAAACTCAGTATTTTTTTAGTTGTAAAATTTTCAATATATTTGAATAGGCGTGTTTTCGTAATGCAACCATCCGAAATATCCAGATAAGGCAGTTTTTGAGATTTTTTTCTAACAAAAAGAAAAAAAAAGGTCCATTTTTCTTATTTCTCGACAAAGAAATAACGACAACATACAGTGTTGGTACTCATTAGAAGCGCCTCAGTAGAGAGGCGCTTCAGATGAGTACCCAGCCGATATGTTTTCGTCCAGTAAAACAACAACAACAAAATATCTCTTTTCTGCAGCTATAAATATCTCTTGTTCCATCCTTGTAAACGTGGGCTGCGGGAAAATGTGCATGTCACTTAAACTTTAGCATTCTTTTGGCAAATTTAGCAGATGCAGGAAAAATTGATCACGTTTGTCCCAGAATGTAGGGTTTGGCAATTTCATTCAAATAGTCTGCTCAGGAGACCAGATAATTTGCACGACATGTCAAGCCTTATTTTTATGGGAAATAATTAGAAAACTGTTTCAAAAACTTTCAATATGATGGAAATCTTTTCTTAACACTTTGATGTTGTGTGAAAAATCAGCAGACGACATTTTCAAACTTTTTTTCCAAGAAAATAGGATTTGACATTTCATGCACAATTTGCTTGAAATTTCAAAGCCTTTTTCCTGGGAAAAATAAGAAATATATCAGCAATTTGTCGTTTGCTGAATTTGTCCATAGTCTAATGAATGTGCATCAGTCATTCGGTCTCATTATGTTTACACACCTACATCCTACATGTATGCAAAGTATGCTGGTCTATGCCATGTCATTTCCTTTGTATAAAACAGGAATACGGATTAAAGATTAGTCATAATTAAATTCAGTAGGGCTGAAACAAAAATCACGTTTGAACCCTGAAAATGCTGAAGTGCCGTACTACGACAGAATGTTGATGAACGGCACTGAGGCAAACGTACTGTGTCAAAGTACGAAGTGATGTTACATAGTTTGTCCTTTTTCACTGTACTTTGACATTCTTGTAATTTATGTCTAAAAAGTACTATAATAAGATACAATGTTGATATGGCATTATGTTAACCCATAAAGCGCCAAGCAAAATTTGTAGCTGACAACATTTGAATTATTTTATTATTATTCTTATATATTTTTCAGAGAAAAAAAGTCTTGACATTTCATGTGAATCATCAGCCAAGCTGATGATTCACATGAAATGTCAAGACTTTATTCTCTGAAAAAAAAAAAAATGTTTTCTACTGCAATTGTGATTGACGCTTTAAGGGTTAACATATCAGCTTAGTGTACATCCCGGTAATTCCCCCAGTGCGGTTTACAGGGGTATACATTTATTATGTGATTTTTTCACAATTCACGACTTTTTAACTTTATTTTTAAAACGTCATATGGTCTACGCCACGCCACGCGAAAGTGTTTTCGGGCATATGCGGACAGCAAAGGCCCAGGTCAGCCTGCGCATCCGCGCAGTCTGATCTGGGCCTTCATTGTCCGCTAACAGAATCATTGGATACCACAGAATGTATGAATGGAGAGCAAAAGCCCGGATGATACTTTGCGTATGCGCAGGATGGACTGAATCTGTCCATTTTGCGCGTGTTCAAAGGCACTTTTTCACTTGACTTGGCCCATTTGTGTAACATTCCTGAATATACACATGATAACACTATCTTTTATCACTTTTAAGCAGTATGTCGCCTAAAAAATCATGTTTTTATTCATATATAGTTATTTTTCAAGTTGCAAAACCTCCTCTCGATATCGAAGGCTATCAGATTTCGGAGGTAACATCATCAAAACATACCTATATAATTTTGACCCCCTTAAACCCCACTTTTATATAGTAAAACTGGGGTTTACAGGGGTATACATTATTTTTGTTATCTCTGCTCAAAAACATAGATTGTGGGTTGAGGCGGTTCTAACAAGTACCCACAATCTATGTTTTGAGCAGAAATGTGAAAAATATCAGAATTTTTTATCTGAAAAATTGCCATTTTTTGGTGGTAAAATTTTCAGTTTATTTGAATAGGCGTGTTTTCGTAACTTACGTCAGTGACAATAGCAGAAACTGCATAGCAGGGTGTTATCTATTTTTCCCGTAGATAAAAACGGTGAGGGAGGAAAATACCAAACAGGGAGTTTTTATATAATATGGAATGATGTAAACTTGGAATGCGTTATTTATTCATTTTTTATGAAGTGTGTCTGTTGGATTGAAAATCACTTCTGAAATGAGAAATGCTTTTTTTTATTTTCAACGAAGATTCAGTCTATTTCATTTGCTTATTGTTTGTACTTATATTTACCATTTTCATCAAGTATAAGCATTGTTGCAATTGTACACCTCTCTCTTAATTATATCAGACGTGTAAAAGTCGAAAGACTAATAAGAATCTTCTATTTTTGCAAAGGAATTACCGTGGTGTCATTTTTAGGGTTATTTAAATGATCGGAGGTATGTTGCATTGATGTCAGAGGACAGGCGTTTTTTGTTATGCCAATGTCAGAGAACGGCAAAATATTTAAATCAAATATCATGTCTTGCTTAGCGAAGATGTAGACAACCCAGCTCCAAAATGCATTTTGTTGATAGAGAAAGCTTATACGTAATACAGTCGTTTTTCAACGTTCAAAATACTTTTTGTTACTTCAAGGTGATGATAAGCGACGTGACTAGGTCTACATATTTCACACTTACTCAAGCACAAGTTTGTCCGAAAGAGAGCTACATGTACTAAGCCTTCGAGTGGTCTCGCCTCGTCAGTGTTAATTTCCGCTAAAATGTTAATTTTCACCAAAACTGTTTCCAAAATTACAAAAAAAAAAAAAAAAAGAACAAATAAAAAAAACAACAAAAAACAAAAAAAAAAACAACAAAAAAAAAAAAAAACAACAAAAAACAAAAAAAACAACAAAAAAAAAAACAAAAACAAACAAACAATAAACAAAACAAGAAAAGACTCTGAACTGACTGCCATCTTAGCTTTTCGCCAGAAGAGTTTTTCATTTTTTTGGCCTTTTCATCTACTTTACAAATGTACAAATGTGATATTAACTTGTCGATAATCCATGCATTTTACGAGAAAATGAAACTTTATTTTCATATATTTTTTTCAGCAACAATAAAGAACTACATTAGATTGTGCAGTAAGCACTATTTGCCATACAGAGAAACAGTATATTCATAGAAGGATAACAGTATTGCATGTGAATAATTGCCTATTTACCATCACGAAAACATGCCTATATAATTTTGACCCCCTTCAACCCCACTTTTATATGGTAAAACTGGGGTTTAAAGGGGTATACATTATTTTTCTTATTTCTGCTCAAAAACATAGATTATGGGTACTCGTTAGAACCGCCTCGGCGAGGCGGTTCTAACGAGTACCACAATCTATGTTTTGAGCAGAAATATGAAAAATATCAGAATTTTTTTATCTGAAAATTTTCCTCTTTTTGGTTGTAAAATTTTCAATATAGGCATGTTATCATAATGCATCCAAGAAGTATTCCATTCGGTAGAAATGTGACAGTACCATAGCTGAATAAAAACAGGCAAAACCATTACGAAAATATGCCTATTCAATTATACTGAAAATTTTACCACCAAAAGATGAAAATTTTCAGATTAAAAAATTCTGTGGGTGCTCGTTAGAACCGCATCGACGAGGCAGTTCTAACGAGTACCACAATCTATGTTTTGAGCAGAAATAAGAAAAATAATGTATACCCCTGTAAACCCCAGTTTTACTATATAAAAGTGGGGTTTAAGGAGGTCAAAATTATATAGGTATGTTTTCGTGATGAATATCATTTTATGACCTGTAAAATCCCCAAAATGTCCTTGATATTTTATCTTTTAGTTTCCCTGTTATTTCTTCTTATATGAATTTAATAGGTCCAACCTATATCCGTGCGTCCAAATTATCATCACTTGCTTCATAGGTGAGGTGGCCAAACTCAATCACAAACAAAAGTTCTTTTTTTTTTTTTCTTTTTTTTTCAATGACCAAAATCTACATTAATCTCATATGCATCCTCTCCAATCTCCAAATGAATGCTGTCCTCTCGAACTTGTGTCAAAATGACAATAATTTTACAATGATTAAAGACACTGTATTAATTCTAAAAATCTGCTGTTTGATACACAAACATGACATTATGACATTGCCTTTTACTGATACTGCATTTAAAAAAAAAAAAAATCAAGAGAAACTACCGATCAACATTATTGTTCTGAATCCCTTTTAACCGCATATTCTTGACCCTCATAGGTCCTGGGTAATGCATATATGATTGATCTAATATTAATTTTATTTATTTATGGCTTTGTATTTTTATATACATGTATCTGTCACCTAAATAATGCCGGGAGAAGTGCAGTAACTCTTACAGTACTTTTGTACTTTTGTACAGACGAGCTAAAATGACCTAGGGGTTTCAGAGGAGAAGTTCTTCAGAGGTGTGGACAGATCATTATATCTCGTGCTGAGCCTTCGGCTCAGGTGAGCCAAAAATAGTCGAACAAATTATAATGCTCCAAACTTCAAAGAAAAATGGAGGGGGCATAAAATTTTGTGGTTGTTTGACCGTTCCTTTGTCCATTCTTAGCATATAGCCATGAGCAGTTACAGATAGGATCTTGAAATTTTAAATAAAAATATGCCAGGATTAAGGGAACCTTTATCTTTTTTCTTTTTCAGTTTAACTGGTATAGTTCTGTAGTTATACTGCAGAGAAAATAGTTCAAATTACTAATTTGGACTTAGACACAACCAACTATTCTACTTGTTAAATACCATTACAGAAAATAAATGTTATTATATGTTATTGTCATAGGAAAAACAACTCTAATCGCCAATATCGAGACAGTGGAAAGATGATAATGAAATGCTCTATGCAATGAAGCGTCCTACAATCAAGAGCTGAATTCCGGGTTTTAAAACTGGGACCTTGTGATCGGTGAGCTAACCACTCAGCTATCTAGCTGTCCCACCTCTAAAAGAGCTGGCTTATATTGTAAGGCAGTATAATTTTGTCATATACATGTATATTTCACATCTATAATAAGCCAAATAATAAAAAAATATGTGTATTTCGCGTAATCCTACCTAATTTTCTTGGTAAAATTGATCATTTTTTCATGTTTTCTCAAAAAAAGTAGGTGGTACTGGGATAAAATATTTATACTAAATATTCTGACAAGAAGGTCTGAGAAGTGTAGACCCAGATCAAACTGCTCCTATAGGTACGCTGTTTGCCATTCTGTCAGTATTTTAGACACATCTAAGGATAGGCAAAACAATTTGGTAAAATTTTATGTGCAAACAGGCTTTCAAGTGTCCTCCAGTGAAAAAGTAGAGATAAAGTAGGGCTCAAAAGTTTGAAAAAGGTAGGGCAAAGTAGGCATTTCAATCATGCAAAGTAGGGATAGTAAGGGCGTTCTGATTGTTTGCAGACGTAGAAAAAGATATAATAAGTAACATTTTCTTCTCTGAACAAAACATTGCATTACCATGGAAAGGAAATGCAAAACTAAATGTTCCAAAAAAGAGGTACAACTGAAGTAAAACTAAACTATTTTATAAACTTTTGCATCGCGGCTGCTCAGATTAAGTTGATCTTATCTTCACAAACTCCGAGCAAGAGAGTAGAAAAACACCAAAAAAAAAAAAAAAAAAAAAAAAAAACACCTAAAAAAAAACAAAAAAAAAAACAAAACAACAACAAAAAACAAACAAACAAAGAAAAAAAAAAACAATAACAATTTGTAGTCACTTCAAACATTTTGGACTAAAAGAAGGGTACATGTACTAATAGGGCATTTTCAGAAAAAGGGTAGGAAAATGTTGGAGAACAAAAAAGTAGGGAATAGTAGGACCCGCTTGAAAGCTAATACTAAGTCCAAATATATTTGGTAATTATGGTACAATTTTAAATAAAATAAAACGTAAAAAAAAAAAAAAAAAAAAAAGAAAAAAAGAAGAATCCCTACCTATCCTACCTATATTTCTCTAACATGTAACCCTAAACACACATATTCTTTATTTGGCCTTATCACCCACTAATTCAGTGTTGTCAGTTCAGATTCACAATAATGCAGTCAGATCTAACCAAATTTGATTTCAGACCACGCTTGACTTCTGAATCCACTGTATGAATGAGAAATAACAGCAGTATTACTATTATCTCCCTTGACAGGTAAAGTCCAAGGTAGATCAAATACCAACCAGGTCCTTCTAATTGGAATCATCTGCTTTTATCATAGGTCATCAGTCGAATTTAACAAATTCTTATCTTTGCATTTCTCCATATCCACAAGGAAGATTAATTAATGTTATATATTTCATTACACAGAAAATGTTTCTTTTAAATATTTTGAAAGCTGTATTGGCATATGACCTTGTTAAAATTAGATTTATTAAGGAAAAGGAAGTGATACTTAATGGAAACACTAATGATGAAAGCAGAGGAATCCAATTAATTGGACCTGGTTATTTACAAAAAGTAATTAAGAGAGTTAACTGACTGCTTTCTCCTATTGCGATATAACGTCCAAAGTCAACAATATTTCAGTCGTTCAGAGACATTGCCTCCAAATTTGTGGGGCTTTTACCCGACCCGATCACATGGATTCGGGTCCTGCTTAGTAACTAGCAGCTCTGCCATGGAGGCTTTAGGCAGCCCATTTCGTGGACCCCGATGGGCGGGGGCAATGCTTTCCGAATACCGAAAACTAGTGCATTCCGGTGACAGGTACAACGACAATACACTATCGCTTCTCTGAAATCCATTTTACTGCTTCAGGATTTTTTCTAAAGATTTTTAAGATTTTGACAGTTTGTGCGTTTCTGACTTTTTGGTCTTGTTTTTTTTTTTTTTTTTTTTTGTTGTTTTTTTTTTTTTTTTTTTTACGAGTCTACACATTATTATGAAAAGTAATAAGAAAAGAAAAAAAAAACCCCTAAACCCCCCCCCCCCCCCCCCCCAAAACACAACGATTTACAAACCGGTCGAACAAACACATTATCATGAATCGAAGTTTTTTTTCAGATTATCACGTGAAAAGAGCGTAAAGTCTATGTGTTATCTGAAAATCTACATCAAAGGTACCTTAAAAAATAAAATTCGAAGTGGAGACAAAATTCAAAATGGCCGCGATCGCAAATTTTGTAGGTTGAGATCATAAGTCTCGTGATCACTACCTTGCAATTGGAATACTTGGCGTTATTGGCTGTTTTGTTATTATTATCGACACGGCCGCCGTGTAAATAGCCTCTGCCAAATCACGGAACATTTATTGTTTTTCAGGATAAGCACTGAACCACCCAAGCGTTTGTTGGACCATCACATTTTTGGTCACACACAGCACTGTTCCTGTTGGACGCACTTATTATATGGCACCATCTATTGCATTAACATGCCTAAAATAAAACTTATTCAGGCAGTAATTACATGGTCTTTATTTACGACCCCTCCGACATCAAAACAACAGCTACACCGACATCGTGAATAACAGCTGTCAGAGTGCCTCCGAACTTTGGAATAGCCATAAAAAATACCAACGTCACTAGTTTGTAAAAATCTATGTATTTTTCAATTATTTTGAACACGACACTTCTGACGTAAGAAACAGAATGATATAAAATCGCAACGATACCAACCATTAGTGTCAAAGATAAATACAAATTCAAATATTAACGATCGAAAACGCCATCTTCGCTGAAAATTACGAAGTCACCATTTCAAAACTGGGTTTGGTTCCTACGGATACAATTCAAATTAATCTAATGTGTTCTCACTATTCTATCCAGAAACGGTCTGCATGTGTTTTTTTTTTTTTTTTCGTTCCGCAAAGCTGATCTAAACACAGATAAATACAGACCCTGTCCCGCCATGTCTGTGTTTGTTTACCTCCGAAATCAGATAGCCTCCGACATCGAGATCTCGGGTTTACGAATGACAAGTGGCAGAAGCATACATTTCAGTAAAGTATTGTGTCTATCACCTGTTACTTTATCACTCTAAATTTGTAATTCATTATAATGTTATTTTTAGACTTAACCCTTTCATCACTGAATTGCTGCAATGGACTTCCATTCTTGAATTTGAATTTGTCTACTCATGTAAACAGGAGCAGCAGTCTAAAACTAGAACTGTTCATAACAACAACAACAACAACAACAATATAACAACAACAAAAAACAAAAAACAAAAAAAAACAAAACAAAAAAAAAAACAAAAAAACAAACAAACAACAAACAACAAATCAAAACAAAAAAAACAACAACAACAAACAAACCAAAAAAAAAAAAAAAAAAAAAAAAAAAAAAAAAAAAATCAAAAAGAAACAAACAAAAAACAAAACACACAAAAAAAATGTCTCCCCCCCTCCCACCCCAGCTGCCAATCACATATAGAATAATTACATACCCATACTAATGGTTTATCATCACTGCAAGCCCGTATGCAGAAGGGTGCAGGGGGTGCGAATCCTTTTCTGGGAAAATTATTTCAAAATCATACGTTTTTTTGTTTTTTTTTTTAACAGAAATTTAATTTACACCCCTATTTTTAGTACATGAGTGGTTTTCAAGTTATAGAGCGGACATGACACTACTTCAAAGGGGAATGACTCCAAAAAATCATAGATAGGAGTTACGCTTCTTGTGGTTTACATGTCAACTCTTGATGCTGTACATTTCTGTAAAGTTTCATGAAAATTATCTTGAACAGTTTTCGATTTATAGTGCGGTCACGCAACTACTATTGTCAAATTTCTAAGGAGACTAACTCCAAAATATATAAACAAGAGTTATGTTTCTTGTAGTCTGCAAATCGTTTGATGATGCTATATATTTCTATAAATTTTCATGAACATATCTTGATTGGTTTTTAACTTATACAGCGGAAATAAAACTACTGTTGTCCAATTTCAAAGGGGAATAACTCCAAAAATACATATAGACAAGATTTAAACTTCTTGTAGTCTGTATATCATTTATTGACGCTTTATACTGGTACAATTCCATGAAAATATCTTGAAAGGCTTTCTACTTATGCATCGGCATAGAAACTACCATTGTCAAATTTCAAAGGAGAATAACTCCAAAAATATAAAGACAAGAGGTATGGTTCTTGTCGTGTGCACGTCGGCTGATGATGTTTTATATTTTTTGAAGTTTCATGAAAATACCCAGACCGGTTTTCGATTTATAGAGCGGACACGCAACTACTTTTGTCAAACTGATGATGCTTTATTTTTCTATGACGTTTCATAAAAATTATCTTAAACGAATTTCAAGATATATAGAGCGGACACGAAATGACCATGGTCAAATTTCAAACTCTAAAAATGTATTGATAAGAGTTATGGGTCTTGTGGTCTGCTCGTCGTCTGATGATGCTTTATATATATCTATGAAATTTCATAAAACTGTCTTGAACGGTTTTCAAGTTCTCGTAGAGCGGACACGATTTTGTGAAAGACAGAAAGATGGACGGACGGACGGATGGACAGACAAACAAGGCAAAAAGCCATGTGTCTCTGTCCTTTCAGAGGGGGCAGACATAATAAAAAAAAAAAAAAAAAAAAAAAAAAAAAAAAAACAAACAAAAAAACGGCAAACAGTATAGTCTCATCTGGATCTACACTGTTTGCTAAGGTATTGATTTTTGTCTGCCGGGCTGGAAAGGTTAAGCCATAATTATCAGTGTCAAAGAACGTGCGACAGTAGCATTACTCCGTACTACACCAGTGTGAAAGTCAGCGCCGATCTTTGACACTCTGTCGTACTTCGGTATCATAATACAGAACGACGGAGTGTCAAAGTGCGGCGCTACAGTGAAAATTAGGCTTAATATTTCAAATGTCATTTGCTGCTCTTGTGGTTGGCGCTTTTGAGAGCGAAATTAAGTCTAATGACAACCACACCACGAAACATTGCCTATAACGTATACACCTGCAAACACCGGGGATATAGGAATATGAGGGAACATTTTCTATTTGACTGTGACACTATGTTCGAACCCAACATATGGTGAGGAGTTAGGGTATCCGAATACGTTACAAACATGAATCATGCATTGGTTCCACTTGGGAGAAAACACTTTCAAGAAGGAACATATCGTTAAAACGTACTTTCCTTTTTACGTTTGATTTGAACAGATTGCATGTATTTTTCTCTGCTGTATACAGCTACCCAGTAAGCAGTCTACATAAATCTATAGCGGGCCGTTATCGGCCCGTCAGGGTAGCTGACGGGCCGGTAACGGCCCGCTATAGATTTATGTAGAATGCTAACTGGGTATGTAGTATTAATAAGTGTGTCCAACGGGAACTGCGAAGAGCAGTTCCCCGAACTGCGGAGCGGTTCGGCGTGCAGACGCACTACTATAGACTACCTATGTGACCAGTGATGTGTGTGACCAAAAATGTGATGGTCCAACAAACGCTTGGGTGGTTCGGTGCTAATCCTGAAAAACAATAAGCGTTCCGTGATTTGGCAGAGACTGTTGACACGGCGGCCGTGCCGATAATAGCAACAAAACAGCCAATAACGCCAAGTATTCCAATTGCAAAGGGGTTGAATCACGAGACTTATGACGTCAGCCTACAAAATTTGCGATCGCGGCCATTTTGAATTTTGTCTCCACATCGAATTTTATTTCTATCCATTCTCCGTTTATTTACAAGCTAAGCATGATTCGTTTTGTGCATGCATACGGTACACTTTGATATGTAATTTAGATAGCACATTTACTTTACGCTCTTTTCACGTGATGATCTTGAAAAACTTCGACATGTAAGCGAACGATATTATATGATATTATATTGTTGTACCTGTCATCGGCATACACAGGTTTCGGTATTCGGAAAGCATGGCCCTCGCCCATCGGGGCCCGCGAAATAGATGGGCTGCCTAAAGCCTCCATCGCAGCGCTGCTAGTAACTAAGGAGGACCCGAATTCATGTGATCGGGTCGGGTAAAAATCCCACAAATTTGGAGGCAATGTCTCTGAACTACTGAAATATTGTTGACTTGGACGTTATACCGCAACTCATGCAGTGGATAAGAAGTCAAGCCTGGTCTGAAATCAAATTCAGTTAGATCTGGCCAACCCACCCATGAAGCATGTGATGATAATTTGGACGCACGGATATAGGTAGCACCTATTCAATTCATATTAGCTGAATATTATGATGACCGGTTTTATTAATGCTTAGCATGCAGGGTAATAATTTCAGCAAACGACATTTTTTAAATAATTTTTCTTGTTTATCCTAGAAAATTAACTTTGACATTTCATGCGAATTCTCTCCTGAGGAGGCAATTCGCATGAAATGCGAAAGTCAATTTTCTGGGAAAAATAAGAAAATATCATCAGTTTGTCATCTGTTGAATTCCTTGAGAGTGGTAAAGGTTAAAATCAATCCAGTATTATGAGTGGTTTCGTGTCAATAGATAGTTGTTTCATCAAAAATGGTAACTCAGCTATGCCTTTATTTCAAAAGACCCATTACGGAAACACGCCTATTCAAATATATAGAAAATTTCACCTCCAAAACCTGAAAATTTTCAGATAAAAAACTCTGATATTTTTCATATTTCTGCTCAAAAACATAGATTGTTGGTACTCGTTAGAACCGCCTCGGCGAGGCGGTTCTGAGTACCCACAATCTATGTTTTTGAGCAGAAATAAGAAAAATAATGTATACCCCTGTGAACCCCAGTTTTTCTATATAAAAGTGGGGTTTAAGGGGGTCGAAACTATATAGGCGTGTTTTCGTGATGCCTACAGTTTTGATGCCAATATGTTATATCTTTGTTCGGGCCCTCCTTAATTCAGCTAGTGTTCGGGTCCTCCTTAATGCAGCTAGTGGTTTTCTTAAACTCTAGGGGTCAGTGTCTGTGGTGTTTTGGCATGAGCCTTTTATTTTTTTTATTTTTTATCTTTTTACCATCACGTTGATTTAATTTTATTTACATGTTTTTTTTTCTGTAATGGTTCACTGATTGAGTTAGGGTGCCTCTATGCAAGCCGAACAGTTTCATTGATATGTTTTACAACATATGAACCTAGGTGAAGACTTGACGCCAGCATAATCGATTTACCTGCGTGTCGCCCTATCGCACCCCTGGTAATCTTTACTACTGACCATTCTAAGGCAGTGGTTCTAAAACATTAACCCTTGTCCTGCTGAATAAATTAAGATGCCTCGCCCACTTCTAATTTTCAGCCAATCAGATTACTTCATCCAGGTTGTTGATACAAATTCAAATACTGAATGGCAAACAGTGCAGATCCAGTTCAAAAGCTAACTGGTCTGGATCTACACTGTTTGCAAAGGCAGGACATATCCGGGTTCAGCAGGAAAAGCGTTAAAAAAAATAAATAAATAAAAAAAATAAATAAATAATCGGGTCATAAGCTGCTGATAAAAATGGTAAAATAACCATTCTTCATATCAGTATATAATAGAAGGGGAAGCGTCCGGGAGACCGAGTAGTTAGCTCTCCTGACTTCGGATTACGAAGTCCCGTGTTCGAATTCCGCTGAAGGCGGAATTCATCTCATGATTCTTTCATCGTCTGGGTATGACTTAAACAATGTTGAAATGGACGTAAAACCCAAATCGACATCATATGAGAAAAGTATGAATTACTGATGGAAGACATGACTATTGGTCATGACAAAAGCCTATTGCATAGTAATAAGAAAGATTATCATTTCATTGATAATCCTTGTTTATTTGAGAACAAAATAGCTGTGATTTTAACTACATGTGATGAGGCACTTGCAGGGGGGAATAATTCAGGTTGGAAGGAGGGCATGACAATATCTTGGTTCTTTCCCTTAGTCATGCAGGAATTGTTCCCCTTGCAGGGAGTCGAGGCCATTGGCAAGAGGACAACCTTGATCCTGGAAGCACCTTCTTCAGTTGTAGAAAACTTTATTTTTCCACTGTATTTGCCTGTTTGACTGCCACAAAAGTGATGCCCAAACAGAAAAGGTTGTCTTCTGCTAGAAGGCAGAGTAAAAATTCAAAGAAAGAAGGTTATGCAGATAGAAGGAATCAGAGGGCACATCAGACAGAAGAAACAGAGGAAGCCCCAGAGCTTGTTCGTCTGGCTAGCCAGACGGAAACAACAACTGATTCCGGTAAATCTGTTTTAAACTTTGCTGGAATTTTTTCAAGTAGTACAAAAGAGCTGGAGTCACCTTCTTAAAAATTTCAGGAGTTCAGAATTCCTCAGTTTCACTGTGCTGATGATGAGATCACCATACATGTACCACATGATATTTGCAAAAAAAAATTGGAGTAATGAGTATGTGAATTTAGCAGCACTTCTTCATAGGAATCAGAATGCTTCCAATGAAAACATGCGCAATCTTTGCATTAATGAGAATGGGGAGGTCGAAATCAAATCCCGCAGTCCAAAAGCCATTCAGAATATAAGGGAATGGACTGATGCCTTTATTATATTTATAGCCATCTAAATTAAGAAGTTCTCTGATAAAGCATCCGAATTATTGCAGTATATGTCCATCATTAGGGAAGCAGAGAGCAGAAATAAGGGCCAGGGTGGAAAGTTTATGATGAGAATTTTAGAGTACGACAGACATGTTCTTTACAATCTTGGACTAAAATCAAGCCTGATTTGTGGCTGAAAGTCATGACCTCATCACAAAGCAATGTCACTGATACAAATTTAGGGTCTTCAGTTGCCTTTGTTTTGGGGCGAACCACTGAAGTGGTCCGTGTGGAAGGAAAATACCGCTTTGGTTGGAAGAGACTGATATTGTGTTGGCTAGGTGGCTGCTGGAGATCTCTATAAACTAACACAAACCTGTTTGTAAAATTCACTGAGCAAGGTCATGTCTTGTGAGTTGCCACTTTGACATAGACTTAAGGAACTAACCACCGAAAATCTTGGTGCAAAGTCATGTCTTGTGAGTTGCCGCCTTTACATAGACTTATGGAGCTAACCGTGTGGGTTGACACCATGGTTTCAATGTAATGTCCTGTGAGTTGCCACCTGGACACTGAATTCGGGAGCTAACTGTGTGAGTCGACAACCAGGGTTGAAAGATGGAGCGAAACCTTGTGAGTTGCCACCATGGTTCACTTGCAATCTGTCGATTAAAATCACTGCATTGTTATCCAGGGAGTACCTGTCTTACCCTCATCTCCCTCTTGTCATGGAATGTGGGTGTTATGATCCTCAGCTGCCAGTTAAGCTATCCAGTGGAATCTTCCCCTCATTCTACTGGTATGGCCATTCGCCATAAGAAAGTTGTTTAGTGTTATTACTGAAATGTTTATCATGATTTTAATAGATTTTAATGGCATATTTGCTTTCTGTTAGATTTTGTCATCTTCAAATAAGAAAGATTATCATTCATTGATAATCCTTGTTTGAGAACAAAATAGCTGTTATTTTATCTACATGTGATGAGGCACTTGCAGGGGGAATAATTCAGGTTGGAAGGAGGGCATGACAATATCTTGGTTCTTTCCCTTAGTCATGCAGGGATTGTTCCCCTTGCAGGGAGTCAAGGCCATTGGCAAGACGACAATCTTGAGCCTGGAAGCGCCTTCTTCAGTTGTAGAAAACTTTATTTCCCACCCTCTCGCCCAATCAGTTTGAAAGCATTAGAATACATTATAAGTATTGACTCTTTAGATCCCAAAATTTAGATGCCGAAATTTTACTGCACTCATGATTTTTTATTTATTTTTTTTTTTGCTTTTGTTTAATCCATTTACACTAAACACTACTTTGATCCAAGTTTTTATTATATTATTTGTGTATTAAGGTCTATATACAGTTTAGTCATTGTTTCTCTAGGATACTGCCTAGTATTTTTCCAGTTTCAGGTGGTTTCCGCTCACAGACTATATTGTACCCAACAACATAGAACTACAACATGAGCCAGGACTGTCCTAGTGTACATATTTTGAACACTGAAATGTACTGACTCCTTACTGTATATGTTCTTGTCATGACTGTGGTGTTTAGTTACCTTAGTACAAAGGACGAATTGATCATGGATTGACGTTGCAAACCAAATCATATGGATCATATAAGCCAATATATTTGGTTGTTAATATTCAAATTGAGCTGATTAATCTGATGCATACCCTATGTCAGCTTGTTTCCTTTCTTTGCTCTACACTGGTGAAGTGCTAGGAAAATTCCGCTTTGGTCGGAAGAGAACGATGGTGTGTTGGCTAGCTGGCTGCTGGAGTGCCCTGTATACTAACACAAACCAAAATGTAAATTCACTGAGCAAGGCCATGTCTTGTGAGTTGCCACCTTGACATAGACTTAAGGAACTAACCACAAAAAATTTTGGTGCAAAGTCATGTCTTGTGAGTTGCCACCTTGACATAGACTTACGGAGCTAACCGTGTGGGTTGACACCATGGTTTCAATGTAATGTCCTGTGAGTTACCACCTGGACATTGAATTAGGGAGCTAACCGTGTGAGTCGACACAACGGTTAAAAGATGGAGCGAAACCATGTGAGTTGCCACCATGGTTCACTTGCAACCTGTCGATTAAAATCACTGCATTGTTATCCGGGGAGTACCTGTCTTACCCTCATCTCCCTCTTGTCATGGAATGAGAGTGTTATCCCAGCCAGCATTCTTTATAAATCTACAGCGGGCCGTTATCGGCCCGTCAGCTACCCTGACAGGCCGATAACGGCCCGCTATAGATTTGTAAAGAATGCTGGCTGGGATGATCCTCAACTGCCAGTTAGGCTATCCAGTGGAATCTTCCCCTCATTCTACTGGTGTGGCCATTCACCACAAGAAAGTTATTTAGTTTATTCCTGAAATGTTTATCATGATTTTAATAGATTTTAATGGCATATTTGGTTTCTGTTAAATTTTGTCATCTTCAAATAAACAATTATTATGAATAAAATCCGTGGCTAATACCAAGTAGCCATTACATGTAACACTGCTATGGCCTGTGCACCCAGTATATGATTTTTGCATACATTGTATATTCAGATGAGGCAGTTCATAAATAGCCATCTCATTTGATGCTACAGTGTCTGTCTTTTTGTTTTCATTTTTTGCCATACACCCTTATCTGCAATAGATACATGTCCGAATTCAATGATGAAAGAGTCCACTTTCGAGATTTAAGGGCTAAATATGTTCATTAAAATAACAAAATGGTGTTCACTAGATTTTTCGATGCAGCTGCTGAAGAAAATGATAGATTTTAACGCTTGTAATAGTGAAGATTCTGTTCAAACCTTTCTCCCCTGAGTTTCTAACGTGGGCATTTCCACCTTGCATTTGGACAAGCTCTTTGTAACACATTAGTCAGAAACCAAACATAAAACAACAAACAATACAGATCCTAATAAGATCACCACGAAAACAGGCCTATATAAGTTTGACCCCATTAAACCCCACTTTTATATAGTAAAACTGGGGTTTACAGGGGTAGACATTATTCATATTTTTGCTCGAAAACATAGATTGTGGGTACTCGTTAGAACCGCCTCGCCGAGGCGGTTCTAACGAGTACCCACAATGTATGTTTTGAGCAGAAATATGAAAAAAATATCAGACTTTTTTATCTGAAAATTTTCAGTTTTTGTAGGTGAAATTTTCTATATTTTTGAATAGGCCTATTTTCGTTATGTGGCTCATAATGAGTCGTCTTATCTTGATCTATTCATCGTACCCCTGTAACTATCCTTCTGGCCCATAGCAACAGTCACACTCTGAAAAAATAAAATATACACTTTTACTTGCCCGTTTGACGGACAATTTTATACAAGGTTTTACAACACATGTCTGTTATTCCAGCTCTGCGGACACACAACGTTGAAACAACGTCCATTCAACGTTTTCAATGCCTTGACGTTGTATCAACGTTGAATTGACGTTATTTCAACGTTGTGTGCCTCCTGGGAGGTGATTTCTTGATGACCTATCCCAGTGGGTACATGACATTTACACAACACACAACGTCGCATCAATGTCGATGCAACGTTGATGCAACATTGTATAAATGGAATGTGCTCACAGGGATGACGTTGTTACAGCATCGTCTCCCACGTAAGTATATTTATGACCCATACCAACCATCGTTACATCCTGCAATGTGAATCAGTTGTTTAAAGGGAAGTTGATACATTGTACTCTTTCAAGGGAAATAAATCTGTGAAAATTGCTGTTGTCCCTTTCTGAAAAGGGCCTACTCTATAACGAAAGAATTTGGCCCCTCTGGGAGCCAATTCTTTCATAATAGAGCAGACCTCTTTTTAAAAGGGACTTGATATGAAAAAAGGAAACTAAGTCGCAAATGTTGTCTCCCTTGCAGAAATGATGAAAAATCTACCAAGTGTATCATTTTCCGATAAGATAAAAAAAAAAAAAAAAAAGATTAAAAAATCTGGGCCCAGTTGTTCAAAGCGTCGTTAGCTTAACGAGCTCGTTAAGGGTCATTTCGTTAACTATTTAAGCGGATTCAATATATGTTTTCGTGATGTGTGCGAAAAGTATTAGAAAGCCGACGTTGAAAAGTGGAAGAAAGCTTATATGCCATATGCGAACAGCGAATGTCCGGATCACTTGCGCATTCGCAGAGTCTGACCAGGGCCTGTGTTCATTGATATCTTCTGCACTGTTCTATGATGTTGTAAGCGAACATTGAATACCCTGATGAGACTGTGCGGATGCACAGGTTGATACGGGCCTTCGCTCTCCCTATATGCCCGTAAGGGAACGTTTCCATGTAGAACATCGTCACATTACGAAAACACGCCCATTCAAACATACTGAAAGTTTTATCACCAAAAAATGAATATTTTCAGATAAAAACTTCTGATATTTTTTCTTATTTCTACTCAAAACATAGATTGTGGGTACTCGTTAGAACCGCCTCGCCGAGGCGGTTCTAACGAGTACCCACAATCTATGTTTTGAGCAGAAATAAGAAAATGTATACCCCTGTAAACCCCAGTTTTACTATATAAAAGTGGGGTTCAAGGGGGTCAAAATTATATAGGCTTGTTTTCGTTATGACAAGAGAACAAAGTGCTTGAATAAGCTTGTATGAGGGTTGAGCAAACAGTGTAGAATCTAGTGATGGGCAATCGGTTTGAAATTGCAATCGATCATCGGTTTATAATCGGTGGACTAAACCAACTAGCTATCGATTATACAGTCGTTTCTTAAAGTTTCTTTAGAACAAAACTGCCATTGTATACGCTCAATGAAAAATCGGTATCTTCTCTTACTTGATTTTCAAGACATGATAAAAATCTTTGACTCCAGAACCGACTATTATTAATAAGAGAAAGCAGTCAGTTAACTCCCTTGATTACTTGATTAATTAATTGGATTCCTCTGCTTTTATCATTAGTGTTTCCATTAAGTATCACTTCCTTTTCCTTCATAAATCTAATTTTAACAAGGTCATATGCCAATACAGCTTCCAAAATATTTAAAAGAAATATTTTTTCTGTGCAGTGAAATATATAATTAATTAATCTTCCATGTGGATATGGAGAAATGTAAAGTTAAGAATTTGTTAAATTCCACTGATGACCTATGATAAAAGCAGAGGATTCCAATTAGAAGGACCCGGTTAGTATTTGATCTACCTTGGACTTTACCTATCAGGGGAGATAATAGAAATACTGCTGCTATCTCTCATTGGAATCGGAAGCCCAAACCACCTAGCTGTCGATTATATCTAGATAATCGGCCTACTATTGGTAGACCCTGATCAGGCACCACAAAACGCGGTGTCTGACCAGGGTCTACACTGTTTACCAGTTATCTAGACACATCAGCTCATAGTAAAACGGGTTGTTCAATTTTAAGGACACGTATGGTAAGAAGTTAAGGGGGTCACGAAGGGGCCATCAGATGGGTGTGTAAGCGAAAAGCGAAGACTGCAGATGCGCAAATACTAATACGAGTGTTCCTAACAATATTCTGACATTCACGACAACTCAGGGGTTTCGATTCTAAGTAGCTAGCTTGGTAATTGAACCTTTAAAGCTGGTATACTATATTTAACCCATTGTAGTCTGGAGACCCCTAAAAGGGAATTGGCAAACAGTGCAGACCCAGATCAGACGCCGCAGTACGCGGCGTCTGATCAGAGTCTCCACTGTTTGCAAATGGTTCAATATGACCTGAGATCGAAAGGGATTCAAGAGAGAGAGAGAGAGAGAAAGAGAGAGAGAGAGAGAAAGAGAGAGAGAGAGAGATAGAGAGATCCATATAGTTCACGAATCGGATTGTAGCATTTTTTATTTGTCTGCCTAATATATAATGCATTGTATGTGCTTTCCTTGTATGTAACTTTTATTTTTAAAGCTGAACGCATAAGTTAAAAGAAGCGGAGAAATATTTATTGAAGATTTACCCAAAACGGTAACATATACTATATGGTTAAATCGCTTACATGTATATACTCCAGCCAAATACAGGTAAATATGGGAATATTAAACTCTATATGGTAATATATTTGCATGTGATTATACCAATAAACGTGTCATGCTGCGAAAACAGTAAAATACTTTATGTGTTATGTGAACAGCGAAAGTTCAGACCTACCGCAGCGAAATCGCACAAGGTTGGTCAGGGTCTTCACTGCTGTATTCTAAATCCTTCAGTAAATGTCCCTACGGGTCTGTTCGCAGTGGCAAGGTTAAGTTTTCTCAGGCATTGTGTCAAATTACGCTTAGCATGCGGGGTAAAGAGTTCAGCAAAGGACATTTTTAAACATTTTTCTTATTTTTCTCAGATAATAAGTTTTTACATCTTATGCAAATTGTCTCCTAAAGAGACAATTTGCATTAAATGTCAGAACCTATTTTCTGGGAAAAATAAGAAAAAAAAATCATTTTGTCGTCTGCTGAAAATTTTACCCAGCATGCTAAGCGTTGATATGATTTATAACGTTTGGTAAAGGTACATTATCGACGATTCTTCTTTTCTTAGTCCCCTTACAGAATCATGTCCCAGCAGGCACTAAACGTCTCAACAACGTCGTATCAACGTCGATGCAACGTCGTGACGATGCATCGACTTTGACACGACGTTGTTTAGATGTTATATGCCCGTTTCGGTAATACTGTAGGATACATCGACGAACAGACAAGGCACTGAACAGACGACGCGCATGCGCAGGCTGAGCCGACTCATTGCTCCGCTCACTTTAATATAAGCATTGCTTGAGACAAGTAAATTTTTCAGCCCAAACAGTATTGATAGTTTTCCTATTTTTCCTCGAAAACATAGGTTGTGAGAGGTGCTTCTAACAAAACTCCAGAACATGTTTTTTGTGGAGAACATCATGAAAACATACCTATATAATTTTGACCCCCTTAAACCCCACTTTTATTTAGTAAAACTGGTGTTTACAGGGGTATACATTATTTTTCTTATTTCTGCTCAAAACATAGATTGTGGGTACTCGTTAGAACCGCCTCGTCGAGGCGGTTCTAACGAGTACCCACAATCTACGTTTTGGGCAGAAATAGGAAAAATATCGGAGTTTTTTTATCTGAAAATTTTCAGTTTTTGGAGATGAAATTTTCAATATATTTGAATAGGCATGTTTTCATAATGAATACGAGGCGAGGCACTATGATTATCGACAATCTATGTTTTTGTGGAAAGTAAGAAAAAATATATCTGAAAAACCCTCTTATCTGGAGCTATGCAGAAGGTACCTTTTTTCATGTATATAGCAATACTAAAAATAAGAGAGATGTTGGTTTATACAACACCATATAAGGTCTGTCTGTGCTCGAAATTCTTATTCACCATGAACAAATAAGGATGTTCACAACGGTTACTATACTTTAAAGGCAGATATGAGGCTACAGCATTTCCTGCTTCTTTGCTTTGAATACAGATAGGAGGGTACATCATATTCTACAACACTACATACGCGGATGCGCAGACTGATCAGTTTGAAAACTCTTTGGATCCTTAACTCATTTATGCTGTGTGGACTCTTCTACCTCAACTCTTTGGACAGGTTCATTTCCTATATAAGGGGTGTCTGGTTATTTTTTATTATTACCATTTTTGTAGGATTTTTTTAACTTGCAGCAAACAGTGTAAGCCCTGATCAGACGCCGCATTTTGCGGCGTCTGATCTGGGTCTACACTGTTTGCCAATGTCCCTTTTATTGGACGCTAGGCTTAAATGGTTTAATTGGCTAGCCACATAGAGCCCTGTGAAGATTGATCAGACTGCGCCGATTTGCAGACTGATCTGAGTCATCGCTTGGCACACATAACCAACCTTGCAGGAGCAATGCTGTCCACTGGCTCATATTTTCTTCGGCAGTTTCGTCTTGTTGATTTCTTTTTGTTTCTCCATATAAGGACAGGGGTGTATTTTCTTGACCAGTTAGTGACAACTTGGTAAGAAAATACTTAGCCTGTATGTGATAACTATGGAATATATAATACTATTAACACATTAACATCTGCATATATATATGTCATGGCAAAAAAATACTCGTACATGTATCAACACACACACACACACATACACACACACACACACACACACACACACACACACACACACACACACACACACACAAGCAAGACAGACAGACAGAGAGAGAGAGAGAGAGAGAGAGAGAGAGAGAGAGAGAGAGAGAGAGAGAGAGAGAGAGAGAGAGAGAGAGAGAGAGAGAGAGACTTGCTTTACCGTGACGGTCTCTTTTTGTGTAGCAGTGCTCACATATCTATAAACAAATGTGTTGCCAATATACGGATAACGAAGACCACTCCAGTCTGCGCATTCCAACCTGTTCCTCATTTTTGTACCCCAGAAAATAGGTTTGACCTTTCATGCAAATTGCATGGTATGGAAAAAGGGCATTTAGCAATCCAATTGGCTAGAGCTTGCAGGTATGAATCTGTCGGAAAATAGGAAAAAAATATTTAAAAAATGTCGTCTTCTGATGGTTTAACGTGCTAAGCATCGCTAAGATCTAGTTTAAATTGACCATTGTCTTGCTGGACCCAGGTTTATCCTGCCTTTGCAAACAATGTAGATCCAGATCGCTTCTAAAGAAGCCAACTGATCAAGATCTGCACAGACGACGGTCATTATTTGTATTTATGTCAACAATCTGGATCAAGGAACCTGACTGGCTGACAATTAGAAGTGGGCGTGGCAGCTTAACATATTCAGCATGGCAAGGGTTAAGAAATTGTATTTTCTTATAGCGGTTAATCCATTCATTTCTTGCAGACTCTTCTATTTCTTTCGTTGGGCATGTCGCATGTCCAGCTGAAGGTGTGTTTGGTTTGTTTTTATTATTACCATAAATTATACATTACGAAAACAAGCCTATTTAAATATACTGAAACTTTGACCACCAAAAACTGGAAGCTTTCAGATAAAAAATCTGATATTTTTCATATTTTTGCTCAAAACATAGATTGTGGGTACTCGTTAGAACCGCCTCGCCGAGGCGGTTCTAACGAGTACCCACAATCTATGTTTTTGAGCAGAAATAAGAAAAATAATGTATACACCTGTAAACCCCAGTGGGATTTAAGGGGGTCAAAATTATATAGGCGTGTTTTCGTGATGGAAGTTCCTCTGCTTACTGCAAACAGTGTAGACCCCGATCAGACGCCGTCTGATTTTGCTCTACACTGTTTGCCAATGCCCCAGACATAAATCGGCTAATCACATTCGTAAGTAGATATAAAAGAGAGAGAACTTTAATACAACTTTGGTATATTAATTACAGAATTCAGCCCCGTATACTTGTAAACCAATTCCGCTGTTTACCCACGTAAAGCAGTTTCAGACACACCAACAGGTATTCCCTTGGACGTTCAAATTTTAGGATAAATATGGTGTCATTCAGTCTGTTCGTCCGTCCATCCGTCCATACGACAAAGTTTTGAATTAAGTTTATATGCTTTTATTATTATTTGTGAAGAATATTTTTTTGACTTAAGGACTTGAGTTGTTTATATGTGTCTAGTATTGCTATTCAATGAGCTGGCATCATATTACTGCTACAAAACAAAGGTCAAGGTTATTACCTACAGAGCAAAGGTCAAGGTTACTACCTGCATAACAACGGTTAAGGTTACAACCTTAGAAGTTGAACTATCATTTTCATCAAATGTTTGTACTTGCACTAAGCTTTTTTTTTTTTTTTTGTTTTTGTTTTTGTTGTGCTGTCTTTATATTTCAGAAAGTTTTTGATGACTGGTTAACATTATTACTGGGTGGATATACATCAGTTGACATCATAGGGCTGCTGCAGACCGAATGTCAAGGCCATATACTCAGAACGTTTGTTACATCAAAATTTTGTCTTATTTTTTTTTATTTTATTTAAAAGCTCCGGTATCTCGTAAGATTTTAATTTGGATAGACCGGGCATAGTCACTATTTAGTGCCACAAAACCATCTGATAAGAATGGTTCATAAATCTCCATAACAGAATCAGACCTTTCGGCTTGGATAGGATCTTCCTCCATAACACATGACTGTGATTTTGACCGTAAAGAGGTAAGGCCTGTAGGTTTGAGCCCCTCTTATTTTTCTTTCTTTCTTTTCAAATGTAAGAACTCAGAAATAATGACATGTCTTTTTGCAATAATTGCAAATTGGTTGAGATAAGGGATTTTGATCCTTGTTTTCACCAGAAGATTTGGGTTGGGTGTAAATGTTTGGCTATAACTACCAGATGGATTACAAGGACTAGATTTGGATCCTGATTGTGGGAAAGTGGTCTTCTAGAAGGATTTGACTTATTAAAAAAGGAAACCTTATGTGTTAAAGCATAATCGCTTGCAAGTCGAGCTGCGGCTTCCAAAGTTCCAACTTGTTTCTCATCTAAAAAGGACTTAATGTCTGAATTTATGCACTTTTGAACTCTTCTATAAGCATGGGATGTCTAAGATTTTCATGATCAGAGCCAATTTTCTTCGAATATCACCACCTATCAAATAACTGTTCTTTAGTTCTAGCAAATTCTATATGGGTCTGCTTATTTTCTTTCTTACATTTCGTACATGTTTGCCCATAAGCCTCAGGGAACAACTCATAAGCCTGAAGAATTAATTCCTTTACAATAAATAATTATGCTCAACAGTCAGCTGAGTATAAATTCCTCGAGCTTTCCCAATCATAACACTTTTCAAAAGCAAGGTCCAATGCTCCTTTGATCATTTTAAATTTTCTGCTAGTTTTTTCAAAATGAAGAAAATACTTGTCAACTTCTTTTTCTTGAAATGGGGGAACTAATCTGATATGTTTGGTTACGTCAAAATGAGCGCCAGAGACTAAAATTGACGGTTTTACCGTCTAGTTTTGCATTTCTAATTCTTTCATTCTTAATTCTGTATCAAATTTTAATTTTTCCCTTTCTATCTGCATTTGTCTTTCTTTCTATTTTTTCTCCCTCTCTTTCATTTCCATTCTTTCTTTCTGCATTTGTCTTTCTTTTTCTTTCTCCCTCTCTTCCATTCCCATTGTTTTCTTTCTGCATTTGTCTTTCTTGATCTAATCTTTATTTTTCAAACTCAATTTGCCTCTGAATTTCAAGCTCTCGCATTTGCAAACCTGTCTGGGTTACGAGAACAAGAGGCAAAGCAGAAGAATCAAACATCACGAAAACACGCCTATATAATTCTGACCCCCCTTAAACCCCACTTTTATATAGTAAAACTGGGGTTTACAGAGGTATATATTATTTTTCTTATTTCTGCTCAAAAACATAGATTGTGGGTACTCTTTAGAACCGCCTCGATGAGTACCCACAATCTATGTTTTGAGCAGAAATATGAAAAATATATGAATTTTTTATCTGAAAATTTTCATTTTTTTGCTGCAAAATTTTCAGTATATTTGAATAGTCTTGAATAGTCTTGTTTTCGTAATGAATTTCCGTATCAACTAAAAACTGGACCATTTTTTTTTATTTCCTGTTTTAACATGGACTTGTTGACGGTAGTCAATTCATAGTGAGCAGCAATGACTTTTTGGCCAAATTTAACAGTTCCAGTGAAGGCGCAATGATAAAAGCATTGAGATTAAATGACATGATGGCTTTTTGCTGGTTTTATCAAGTACACTTTTAAATCAAAGAGTTTATTAATTTATATTTTTCAAAAGCCAATACTTGCTTCGTTTCAAAAGTCATTACTTGTTTTCTTAAAAAAGCTCAAACTTGTTTAAGCAGAGAAGAAAATGTTTGATCCCGGACGATCCCCCAATTTCTGTTAGGAGCCAGGCGTAACGAGAAAGAAATGAAAGTGAAACCAGCAGCAAGCTTTTCCAAAACAAATCCTTTGAATAACAGTTTCTGATCCCACAGTTTAGAATCCCTGGATTCAGAGTTTAATTCCAGAATGAATAAAATATTTTAGTAATCCAGTATAGAATATAGAATAATTTCCAATGAAAGTATACAAAGATGCCCATATAAAAATCTTTTGTCCTTATATAATATCAAAGAACATTCTAAAAAAAGGAAAAATTTTAGAGGCATCACTCATTTTCTTTTTTTAGTCAAGAATATTCTAAATGTTCAACGACATGCCAAAAATACCTTAATCTAGAATATTCCTTCTTGAAAGTTCCAAAAAGAACATAAACAACTTGTTATTGTAAACATACTCTCCCAGAAAGTTCTGTTTATATATAGACACTTGTAGTAAACATAAAATATTAATGATACCTAAAATAATCAAACACCCTATATGAAACACATGTAGCTCAGGTCATCTTTATATCTTATAAGGTTTTTGTCACTCTAAACTTTAATCTAAATATGGTGTTTATCGATCAAATAGTTTTCAGCATATATGGCTAAAATCACCGGACCGGGAATCATAGGTCATATAGAACTTAATCTAAATGCACATGTCAACGTCAAATTGCCTGGCCTACTGTCTTTCGAAGGGGTTTGCACAGAAGAAAAACCGAATCCCTGATAATGGAGTTCCAGTCTTAATCTTTCACAGTCATAGTCTTGGCCATTAATTCAAGGAGTAGTAATTTAAGAATTACAGTAGACTGTCCCAGGTATGAATGCTCAATAACTGGTGAGTGATTTTCAAGCTTCCTGTGTAGATCATAGACATTACTACGGCAAGCGAAATGCACAATAAGTATTCAAACTAAGGTTTTGCAACTATAAACATAGGTTTGAGCTCAACACCTAGGTTTCAAATCTTCTTTGAAGACTAAATGTGCACTTGGCTTGCCACCCTTTTTGTCCTAAAGAAGATCAAAATAAACAAAATAAAATTTTAAATCAAATGTGAAGAGCAAATCATTCCGGTATGGTTAAGGTGATTGTCTACACAAGGGTCACAGTAACGGTTGTCCTGTTATTTGATCGACATGATTCACAGCAAGGTGAAGAGTAAGGCTTGCAATAGGAGATCAACGCTTATTGTTACCGGGTTACACTAAGCGTAGAATTATTACAAACGGCGCCTCATCCCCTTTTACTGTAAAGGAAAGTATAAATTGTGACTAATTGTACCAAATCAGGTCAAAAAGCGTGAAAAATAGGGTTTTCTTTTTACCTTTTTACCATGTGATCACTTTGCATCATTCGTCCGTCCGTCCACACCTTTGAACGACTTCTCCTCTGAAACCCTTTGGGCTAATTTTCTTCAAACTTCATGTGGAACCTTATTTTGAAGAGGATGTGAAACTATATACAAATGGTTACGGTCCGTTAATCAAGATGGCTGCCGTGTCCGTATGGCAGCTTCTCCAGAACCATGAAAGCTTTGAGGCGGCTAAATCTTGGTATATAGCATCGGGAGCTCAAGATGTACAAAATTTATTAAAATGGTGATCTTAGGTTGACCTTTTTACGGCACGGTCAAATTTGCATTCCTCTACTTTTACGGTCCGTTAATCAAGATGGCCGCCGTGTCCGTATTGTGTAAACATTAAAAATCATCTTCTCCAGAACCATGAAAGCTTTGTGGCGGCTAAATCTTAGTATATAGCATTGGGAACTCAAGATGTACAAAGTTTGTTAAAATGGTTATCTTAGGTTGACCTTTGACCTTTTTACGGCACGGTCAAATTTCCATTCCTCTACATTTGTGTGGGAAAATGTATTTAAGACTTACATTTGAAACTTGCCATGTATGACCAAAGTAGCAAAAGCTTTTTGTTAAAATAAAAATTTTGTATCCAGAGGAAACTGTACTTGTCCTTGGGCTATATACATGTACAATATTGTGTTATCTTAAAATGTCACTTTCTGAAATCGCTCGACCAGTTTTCACCAGATTACATATTGGGCCTTTTGTCGAAGGGGTATTGATAATTTGTTCAAATGGTTCCGCACCGTTAAAGAAGATGACTGCCATTTCCATATATGGTAAGAAAGCTTTAAAATCTTCTTCTCAGAACCTTCGGCTTTAAGGCTTTAATAAAGCTTTAAGGCTAAATCTTAGTATATTGCATTAGGGAGCCAATGTCAGCCAAATTTGTTCAAATGATTATCCCAGGATGACATTTGACCTTTATATGGATATGTCAAATTGGCGTCCCTATGTATTTGTATGTTGAAAAATATTAAAAAGTCTGTTTTTTCTTAAGATGTATTAAATACTAATGGCTGAAACTTACAATGTATGATCAACGTAGCAAAAAAAGGTAAGAGAATAGTCCAGGGAGTGCCACAATCACAAAACGCAGCCCTTCCCAGACTCTTTTTAGTTACAATCAAAATGTGTGCCCTTGCACCTGGGCTAAATACATGCATAAAATTCCGTAGTGTTAAACGTCCTCTTCTCCTAATCATGCCATAATGTGCCATAAATCAGGATATTTGTCGCTAGCCGAAGGAATGACAACTGTTATTCAGTACTACAGCGACAAAATATTCACATCTGCCGTGTCTAAAGCCAGTAATGCGAACAAATGTCAAATACTACAATTTAGGATAAATGAAATAACAAAACGTAGAAATTCCACGATAACCAGTTCTTCCAACATGAGCTGAAAAGCAAAAAGAGGTAAGAGAAAAGTCCAAGGAGTGCCACAATCACAAACCGCAGCCCTTCCCAGACACCCTAGTCGTCTAAGGAATTATCAGGTCAAATGACTAACTTTCATTTGATTTCACATCAGGTCAAATGACCAATTTTCACTAGATTTCACATCGGTCCTTCTGTCGAAGGGATATTAACAATTTGTTTAAAACGGCATCATTAAACAAAATAGTCGCCATGCCCATGTGATAAAAACACTTAAACTCTTCTTCTCCAGACCCCAAAAAGTTTCAAGTCTGAATCATGGTATGTAGCATTGGAGACTCTAGGTCTACCAAGTTTGTTCAAATGATGACCCTAGGTTGACATTTCACCTTTTACGACAAGGTCAAATTAGTGTCCCGATGCATTTGTATGAGGAAAGTTTCTCAAAATGTATTAAAGACTAATGGCTGAAACTAACAATATATGAACAAAGTAGCAACCATTTATGTTACAATCAAAATTTTGTACCCCGGTTATCTGCCCTTGCCTCTGTGTTATATACATGTATAAATCTCGTCATCTTTAAACGTCTTCTTCTCTGAAATAGCTTGACCATTTTTCACCAGATTTCACATTGGACCTTCCGTCGAAGGGATATCATCAATTTGTTCAAACGGTTCTGCATCATTAAACAAGATGACCACCAAGCCCATGTATGGTAAAAACACTTAAAAATCTTCTACTCCAGAACCAAAAAATGCTTCAAGACTGAATTTGGTATTTAGCATTAGAGACTTAAGGTCTACCAAGTTTGTTCAAATGATGAGAATAGGATGGCCTTTTATCTTTCTATGGTAAGTCAAATTTGAATTCCCATACTCTTGTATTTGGAAAAATTTGAAAAATCATTTTCTGAAAATGTACTAAAGACTAATGGCTGCAAATTGCAATGTATGATTAAACTAGTAAAAGCTTTTAGTTACAATCAAAGTTTCTTCCGCTGGAAGTTATACACCCTTCTCCCTTGGCTATATACTGTTTAGAACCATGCAATTTGTAAAAGTCATGGAGCTTTCTGTCGAAGGGATATTGACAATGTGTTCAAATAGTTCCACATCATTGAAGAAGCTTGACACCATGCTCATATGTGGGTTTTGTTTGTTTGTGTTGAGGTTTTACAGCCCAGTCAACCCAATGGGGTTAAAAAAAACAACAAAAAAAAAACAACAAAAAAAAAAAAAAAAAAAAGAAGAAACAAAACACACACATACACACACACACACACACACACACACACACACACACACAAAGAAAAAAAAAACACTTAAAACATCTTCTTCTCAAGGACCAAAAAACAACTGATTAAATATTTGTATATAACATTAGGGTCTATAGCATTGGGGACTCAAGGCATACCAAGTTTGCTCAGATGAGGATCCTGGGGTAACCTTTGACCTTTTTATGACAAGGTCAAATTGCGTCCCCATACAAAATGATGAACAAATCATTATCTAAAAATGTATTGAGACTAATAGCTGAAACTTACAATGTATAATTAAATTAGTAGTAAAACTTATTAGGTAGGATAAAAAGTTTATCCCCTGTGGGTATCTGCCCTTGCACCTGGGCTATGTACATGTATAAAATCGTATAAATATTTAAATGTCTTCTTCTCTGAAACCGATTACCAGATTTCAACAGATATCACATGGCGCCTTCTGTCGAGTGATACTAACAATTTGTTCAAATGGTTTTGCAATATTGAACAAGATGGCTGGCATGCTCGTATATTTTAAAACACTTAAATGGAAGCGCAATAAAAGTTGTAAGTATATCTTGGAGTAAAGTGCTTAAAAAGCCATTTATTTTGAAGCAAGACTTTGCAAAATCGGCCTAGAAATAAGGAAGTTATGGTGGCTTGAATATATTTAAAATGTCTGTCATGGATGCCGCCATATTGTGGGCTTGTGACGTCACACAGCCCAAATTAAATATGCAAAACCAAATTATAAAGGGTTTTTAAGAATAATTTTGCTACAGATTTTTATAAGTTTTTAATTCCAGTGACAATCAATCATTTCACCCAAAATAAACCAACTTTATGAGAATAACTACCTTTATGAAACGAACTTTAATTTTTTTTGAAACCTCATTAAATATTCAAAATGGCGGCGCCCATACTTTCAATGTTAAAGTATTCAGTTGTCTATAACTTACTTTTTTCCACCGATTTTGATCAAATTTGTGTCAAAATTCATTGTTTTTAAAGTTCTTTACTTTAAAGCACAATACCTTTTAACGTTGCGTTCCCCTTTAAGAATCTTCTTCTCTAGAACAAAGAAATCGTTGAGGCTGAATCTTGGTTTATAGCTTAGGGGACGCAAGGTCTAACAAATTTGTTCTAATGTTGATCCTAGGATTACCTTTGACGTTTTTTACGACACTGCCGAATTTCTTTTCTAGTTACTGTGGCAGTTCTGGAAGAATGTTGTATGGCATCTGGGGATATGCGATGGTTGTTTTACTCATGGACATTTTGTTTTGTTTTTATTTCTGATCGGCCTACCTTTCGGTTCCGTGACAAAGTTTGTACTAATTTGGCTTAAAACGAGTACAGCCTGCGCATCCGCGCTCTTTGATCAGAACTTTTATTGTTCGCTGCGTAGATAGTATTATGCTCCTTGTTTCTATATCCAAAATTTCAAGAATCTAGCCAGCTGTTATGCCATATGCAAACAACAAAGGCACAGATTAGCCTGCGCATCCGTGCAGTCAGACCAGCGTATTTTATTGTTTGTTGCCCAGATAGTATAATACTCCTAGTTTCCTAATCCGAAATTTCCAGAATCTAGCTGGCTAGTATCTGAAGCTAAACAGAGAGTGCGATTTGAATCTCACCTAACTTGGAGGAAAATGTACTTCGGATTCTAAAATCTATACCCCTGCAAATTCAACATTTCCCTATATAAAATGGGGTTTACTGGGCCATAGATTTCATGGACTTGTAAACGTAGCACTTGTACAGCAAAGGCTGTGATTAGACTGCGCCTGTTTGTATAGGCTTATCGCAATTAAACGAGGTGGCTTATTTATTCATTGTTTGCTGAGACATGGCATGTCGTTTTCAGCAAGAGAAGGGTTTGTTTAAGCCAACATAATAGCATAGTTTTTGTCAGTATTTTCATATTTCTTATTATGAATATGGTACCGCATGTTTGTACACTACACGTACATCAGGCAAATCTTTGCTAAATGTATGTTCCACTCCTTGAGCCCGCTTTCAAATCACATATAATGTGTGAATAGTCCACGGAGTCTACATATAATGGACTTGTTGGTTCAATGGGGTGGAGCATACACATCACATGTACTTTTGTTTTGAAAATACTGAAACACCCTCATTCATTACGAAAACACGCCTATTCAAATACATTGAAAATTTCACCACCACAAAAAACAAAACAAAAAAAAAAAAAAAAAAAAAAAAAAAAAAACAACAACAAAAAAAAAAAAAAAAAACTGAAAGTTTTCCGATAAAAAATCTGGTATTTTTCATATTTCTGCTCAAAACATAGATTGTGGGTACTCGTTAAAACCGCCTCGCGGTTCTAACGAGTACCTACAATCTATGTTTTTTTGAACAGAAGTAAGAAAAATAATGTTTACCCCTGTAAACCCCAGTTTTACTGTATAAAAGTGGGGTTTAAGGGGGTCAAAAATATATGGGACCGGTATGTTTTCGTGATGTTCCAATTTTTGACGGTAGTAAAGATGCATTTACGTATGTTTATATGATGTGCAATTTCAGAAAAAAGAAAAACAAAAGTAGATATTTAAAATTAAATCTTTTGTGCGTGTTAACATGGCAAATTGAGGAATCAAAGATAATGGCTCACGATATTTTTAATTTTTGAGTGGACGGAAAATCCCTCAGCCGGCCTTGGTGGCTGCGCGTCTGACTGGTGATAGGAGGTTGTGGGTTCCAACCCCGCCGGCTCGGCAACATTCTTTCATGGAGATTAGGTCATGAACTATTTTCTAAAGTCAATCTCTCCCTTCCGCTGATTCCAGAAGGGCAGTTGTCAGTTTCTGGCGAAAGAATGTGCACAATACTGGTTAACCGCTTAGAGGACTAAGCCTGCCCAGTAAAAGAGTGCTTAGGTAAACTGACCGCGCTCATCATGACCCCATTGGGTTGACTGGGCCGTAAAACCTCAACACACACACACACACACACACACACACACACACACACACACACACACACACACAGAGTAAAACAATCGCTCATATCAGACCTTTTAAAATGCGACTACATCAACTTAGACTTTTAAGGAGAATCTCAGCCTTAACTCTTTCAGCGTCAAATTTCAGATGACATTTGTCGTCTGTTTTTTTTTTTTTTTTTGTTTTTTATTTTAACAAACTATCTTCCAAAAGCCTATTATTATCGCCTGTGGCAGTGAAAGAGTTAATCGTAGATGACCTTTTCCGGTTGCGAAAAGTTTAAAAAAGAATGTTCTCCAAAGAGAACCGGAAAGCGAGAAAGAATTTCACAATATTATTAATGATATACCATTAGACAGGTCAAAATCATATTATTGCACTGGTATGTTGGAATAGTATGTTTCAAAAATGTTTTGAAACTGTAATTATTGTTTAAGTCGATGATTTAAGCGTTTTGCATCAATCAGGCCGTTGATTTAAGCGTTTTGCATCAATCAGGCCGTTAAAACAATTTCAAAAAATGGTGATTTGGATTCCGCCACGTTGAAATAGAAGGAATAAACTGAACTAAATCACCGAATATTAGAATGAACTTCATATTATAATAATGCGCAAAGACAGCACATTACGATACTATAAAATAATTATAGATTTAATGTCAGATTTTTTGACGGTAAACAATTTTTTTTCATCTGTTTCCATCGAGTTTCAACAGATGAAGCGACTTCTTATTATCGGATTGATTATCTCGCAGCAGGGATTACGCGGGGAAATAACAATGTGGCAGCTCTCTATTGTCGTATTTGCGTAATATTTGCATGAGATGTCAAATCTTAGTTTCTGTGGCAAATAAAAAAAACAAAAAAACAAAAAACAAAACAAAAAAAAAAAAAAAAAAAAAAAAAAATCACACGTCGCTTGCTGAAATACTTAGCGTTATCAATTGAAACTTGGGCACATAATACTACACCACAACCTCTTTATAACACTGTTGTTGGGGTCCATAGCATAAACCGTGTTAATTAAATAACCGTGTTATATCCAAACAAAAATGTATAGATTATATTGAAAAATGACCATTTATGGTCCTTTTTTTCAATATAATCTATACATTTTTTGAATCCATCTTTGAACCGTGTTATATCCAAAACCGTGTTATAACGAACCGTGTTATAAAAAGGTTGTAGTGTATTATTATTTTAGCATCATAAGCTGTAGATGGAGGGTTTACTGTTTGTGAGGATTATCCATAGCTGGTTGTTTGCTGTGTCGCTTCTGTCGGGTATGTTAAAGTTTTACCACTTTCTGGGCTAATTCAGCAGACGACATATTGATGATACTTTTCTTGTTTTCCCCAGGAAACAGGATTTGACATTTCATGCAAACTGTCTCTTTTGGAGACAATTTCATGAAATGTCAAATCATATTTCCTGGGTAAAAATGAGAAAATATTACTTCAAAATGTGGTCTGCTGAAAATTTTACCCATAGTTTTGTTTGATTATGTTCACAGGATGCTTCAGAATATAAGAACAGAACAGAAAAGAATAGCTTTATTGGTCAAATTTCCTTCATGCGTGAGAGGATATAATGCAACTTACACAAACGCAAACTAATATTTTTACTTTACTTCACTGTCATGGCCGTAAAAATTTTCCCAATACATTATAGTGCATAACTTTGTTTCCTTTCAGTTGGGACCAATGAGCCCATTCTGGTTACTTTGAAAATCGAATACCACTTAAGCCGGTGCTAGAATGGTGGGATTGGGGTGGGGGAGGGGGCGTATGTTGCATAATATTAAATAAATAGGTATTACTTATAAAACGAGCATAAGCATTTTATGCATTTTTCCATCCATCACGAAAACATGCCTATATAATATTGACCCCCGTCAACCCCACTTTTATATAGTAAAACTGGGGTTTACAGGGGTATACATTATTTTTCTTATTTCTGCTCAAAAACATAAATTATGGGTACTCGTTATAACCGCCTCGGCGAGGCGGTTCTAACGAGTACCCACAATCTATGTTTTGAGCAGAAGTATGAAAAATATCAGAATTTTTCATCTGAAAATTTTCCTCTTTTTGGTAGTAAAATTTTCAGTATATTTGAATAGGCTTGTTTTCGTAATGACGTTTGAAAAGAAGTCTTGGTCCAGACAAATGTTATGCAGCAAAATTTCAAACAAATAAATAATAAAAAATGAAAGAATGAAAATAAAATAACCATGTTTATTAGTTGTTTATCATTTTAGTACAGTTTTTTTTTTTTTTTTTTTTTTTTTTTTTTGGATTTCTTTTCTTTTTAGTTTTTGTATATTGGTAAATTAAGGGATTGCTGATATATTGAATAATAGAAAAATAATTTCATAAAATGTGCATTTTCGCATGAAAGATATTATGAAGTTTTTTTTTCTCTAGAAAGGTTAAATTTGACACTAATGGATATATCCGCCATCAGGTACAGACTTGCACAATGAAATGTCTGCTGTATTTCTTGCCAATCGTACGTTGAGCCCTTATAAACACAAATAAATCCCTCGTGTGATTTTTATAAGAAGCACTGGGAAATAACATCTAAGGCAATAAAAATTCAAACTGAAATTTTGTGACTGTTCGACCTATGAGACAAACGTTAGAAAATTAAAATAAAAATTTGTTATTAATATCCTGCGAATCATAAGCATTATTATAATACCAAATATGTATGTAGCGTCAAGCAAAAGTAAAACAAGTTTTTCCGGCTTTGAAATTCACCCTGCTCACGTGTTACGATATTAGGCGGGGAATAAGAGATGTTAACTGTTGTCAATGGTATTTTCGTTGGCTGGTTGTGATAATGTTGAGCTATAGAGTATTTGATTGGTCACACACGAATGAGAGAGCGGGTGAAAAAGAGTCAGTTAATTTTGCGACAGGAATGGTACACCATCGTGAGAAATAATTTGGATTTCCACATGTTAAATATTTGCGTGAATAATTGAATCTGGAATGCCAGTTGGACAGTTAGAATTATTATTTGTTATTAAAACCTGAACACTGTATTGCCATTGTTATTTTGGCAAACATTGTTTTATTGTTGTTTAAATATAGTTGGTGGATGTCTATAAAGGAACTGAAATAGAAAATTGTACTTTATTTTTCTTTACAAATTAAAACTTTAGTTCTGCAATAAAATTAACAGCAGAACACAAAACCGGCTTTAGTAGTCCGAGGCAAAGTGCACAACATGGAATATTGTGCTTACATCAATTAAAAAAGGCGAGATCTGCTGCCAGCCAGCCGACATTTAGGCCTAGTGACAGCCGGCTGCGGCAGCAGAAAAAAGTAAGAGAAAAGTCAAGGGAGTGCCACAATCACAAACCGCAGCCCTTCCCAGACACCAAGAGGAAGAGGAAACCGACAAATCCAAGCAAGCACAAATCGAACAAACGTACGAAAAGCACTAAGATTAGCTCTCTCTCTTCCCCAAGCGAGATAATCGCAATGCTAAAAGGACTGAAAAACACAAGAACAAAATGACACAAGGTAAACCATAAAACAAATCACCTCGTAGAATAAACCACAAAGCAAAAATGAGTAAGACTAACACCGGGACCACCGCCTTAGAATGGTCAGTAGAGTAAACCACCGAGGGATTTAAAGCACTTTTACAGCTAGCCAACTTTACCCTGCAGACTTATAGATTTAGTGCCAGTCAGCTGGCACCAGACCTAAAGGTCTGCTGTCATCCAGCTATTTGTTATGTAAATAAATAGGTAATAATAGATTCAATAACCCGATCTACAAGTCACTCCGATCTTTCCTCTCAGTTTCGAGTCAGTTGGCTTTTCCGCTCAGGAGAAGTTCGAAATAGATTTTCAAAATGGCGACTGTGGCAGCCATCTTGGATTCCAATCGAAACAATCCTTTTTAGTAGCTTTTGATCTACAAATCACCCCGAAACTTCCTATCAAGTTTCGAGTTAATTGGCATTTCGGTTCATGGGACGATTTTCAAAGTAGATTTTCAAAATGGCGGCCCAGACGGCCAACTTGGATTATCAATCGGAAACAATTTTAGCTATTTTTATCTACAAGTCACCCCAATACTTCCTACCAAAATTCAAGTCAGTTGGCCTTTCATTTCAGGAGAAGTTCAAAATATATCTTTCAAAATGACGCCCATGGCGCCGATTGAAACGATTTTAGCTATTTTTGATTTACAAGTTGTCCTGATAGTTCCTTTTATGTTTCGAGTTCAGTGGCATTTCAGTTCCTGAGAAGAAGTTCAAATAGATTTTCAAGATGGCCGCCATGGCGGGCATCTTCGATTTCCGAATGGAACGATTTTATCTGCGATTTGATCTGCAAGTCACCCTGATACTTCCTACCAAGTTTCAAGTGAACTGGCATTTTAGCGGCCATCTTGAATTTCCAACCGAAAAGATTTTATGTATTTTTGATCTATAAGTCACCCCGATACTTTCTACCAAGTTTCGAGTCAGTTTGCCTTTCCATTCTGGAGAAGAAGTTCGAAATATATTTTTTAGGATCGCAGCCGTAGTGGCCATCTTGGATTTCCAATTTGAAAGATTTTTAAATTATTTTGGATGTACTAGTCACCCCAATACTTCGTACCAAGTTTCGAGTCAATTGCCCTTTCTGTTCAGGAGAAGTTCAAAAAGATTTTTAGGATGGCGGCCTTCTTAGATTTCCTATTAGAACTGTTTTAGTCTGAAATGTTTTGTTAAAAATGATAAATTTGCATTATACAGGGTGTTATTATTACTTATGTGCATGGACGCACACTCTAACCAACTAAAACATCTGTTAATTCATTAGATGTGCGCCACTTAAACACAAGAAGCATTAGAAACAAACTGGATTATGTTGAAAATATTGTCGACTCTTTTTGTTTTCTGTGTTTTAGTGAAACACATTTAGATGCGAGTGTTACTACTACTAATCTACTGTTAGACGATTTTGGTGAGCGTTTAAAAAAAAGATAGGTCCCATAATGGCGGTTAAGTTATGGTTTACGTGTCCAATATACTAAAGTACAAACGAAGAACTGATTCAGAAAACCCCAGAGTTGAGACTATTTGGATCGAAATTAATTTTAAGTCATATGATGTATTATAATGTTGATTTTACAGAAGTGATTTTGTATCCTCCCAGTCTCTATTTATTACAGATGATGAGGCGAATAAATTTTTATGATAGAAAACATGATTTGTATGAAGCAACTCTCCTTACTAGATGTTATACTCAACATGCTACTCGTCCTTACATTGATTCTGAAATTAACCATATTAGACACTTCATCAAAATTCCATTCATTAATAAAGGTATTGAATTCATAGAGTTACCTAGCATATTTCCAGATAATAATGTTATATCAGCTATACCTTCATGTTTCGAAAACACGGAATCTCCTATTATTTGATATAAATATAACAAACCTATACCTATACTATATTTAATTTCAATAAATTAGTTTCTGATCTTGATATTGAAACTAGCGCCCCTGATTCTTGAGATTGTAAAGATTCTAAATTTTCTTATCAAACCAGCGGGTCATATTGACACTGGTAACTTGAAGATTATAACTGATTCGCGAATCCGTTCAGTTATTTCAAAAGGACCTAAATATAGATTCCCAGCCCTCTTTGATTTCAATAAATGTCGTGAAACAATTGCCAGTGCTTTAAATGATTATTGTAAGCGTTGGTGTAAACGAGAGCATTTTGAGTCTAATGCTTTAAATAACTGGAAATTAAAGATTTTTAAGATCATTGATGAACGTGTGTTATTTTACTCTAATAACCTTGAACTTCTCCCTCCTAAGCCTAAATTATCTTTTCGGTATTTGAAACAAGGTATCCAAGAATTTCATAGGAAGTATGTAGTATGAAGCTCCAGCTGATAAAGCTGCTAATAATGTTGTTGTTGTGTGACGACTTTATTATAATAATACTCTAATATAAGAACTTGGTAGTACCAAAACATATGAACGGATTTCTACTGACGAGAGATCTATTGTTAAAATGCATTCTATCGATATTACTGCTAAGTTTGCAGTGAGTATTAAAGAAAAGCAAGACAGACTTCCTACGTTATATTGATTACCGAAATTTCATAAACGACCGTATAAAGCACGTTTCATTGCTATTTCTAATTCATGTACGACTACTGTTTTGTCCAAGCTGCTTACTTCATGCCTTACTTCTGTCAAAAAACATTGGACTAGATACTATGATACTGTTTACGAAAGGGACGGAATTAATTATTTTTGGTCAATTAAAAATTCCAATGATGTTCTCAATAAATTTAAAAATAAAAACTTTCAGGCTTGAGGATTTATTAAATATTGACAATATTTACTTTGACCAAATGGTGGACCGGATATACCCTACAGAACTCCAGTTAAATAGAGCAAATTCTTCCGATACCGAGGCACCTTTTTTGGATTTGAATCTGTGTATATCTAATGGTACAGTTCCACCAAAATTTATGATAAAAGGGACGATTTTGATTTTGATATAGTCAATTTCCCTTTTCTGGATGGCGATGTCCCCCGGCGTACCTCATATGGGGTAAACATTTACATATCTCAACTTATTAGATTCGCCAGAGCTTCTTCAAATCTTAATGACTTTAACTACCGTAATAAAGCCCTTACTGCCAAACTTCTTAGGCAGGGCTATCGTTATTTTAAACTTCGTAAGGCGTTTTCGAAATTTTATCGCAGACACAGTGCCTTGTTAGAAAAATATAGCGTCAGTCTGAAAATACTTCTGCAACAAGGTATATCGGAACCCGAATTTTACGGTGACTTAGTGTACAGATTTAGAAAAATTGTAGGTAAATCTAACTTTTCGGAGCAATTCAGAAAACTTATTAACCGTTATAAAAGAATTGGCTATAGCCTGGATATTATGCGGCAGACTCATGCCTAGTTGTCAACCCAATCATTGTTGATGGCTATGCTTCACTCTTTAATTGCACGACGGCGGTTCAGGCCTCAGACTCAATGACGGCCTCTTCGTAAAACTTTAACCAGTGGGTTGGGGCTTGACGATATGTCTTTGGCTTGGCCGCCGTGGTTCAACTATTGGTTTTCATTTACTCTGGCATACAGTAGAATCAGCCATGAGTACTCGTCTTTGTTTATTATAGTGATTAATTTGATTTTCATGTTTTCGCTTTGATGCATTGACTGAGTTGGGAGCCTTTATGCGGACCGAATTTTTATGTATTTATGTATAAAGAGTAGCATCGGGACCCAGGGTGAAGTTAGCTAGCTGTAAAAGTGCTTTAAACCCCCCCGGTGGTTTGCTCTACCGACCGTTCTAAGGCGGTGGTCCCGGTGTTAGTCTTACTCCTTGTTGCTTTGTGGTTTATTCTACGAGGCGATTTGTTGTATGTCTTTCCGTGTGTCATTTTGTTCTTGTGTTTTTCAGTCCTTTTAGTATTGCGATTACCTCATTTGTGGAAGAGAGAGCTAATCTTAGTGCTTTTCGTACATTTGTTCGGTTTGTGCTTGTTTGGATTTGTCGGTTTCCTCTTCCTCTTGGGATCTGGGAAGGGCTGCGGTTTGTGATAGTGGCACTCCCTGGACGTTTCTCTTACCTTTTTTTTTTCTAAATTGTCTACATATGATAATCTTCTACACTGTATACTACGTTACCTCATCATCTTATAAAAGATAAACTTATTGATTTAATTAACCGAACGTTTATTCGGGAGAATACCCAATATTTGGCTTGCAACGAAGAATGTGCTTTTTTCACTTCTGATGTATACATTAATTACAATTTATGGTCGTGTCAAAAAGTCTGTGATGCCCTTGTTTATCTTTTGGACAATATTTTTTATTAGAATTTAAAATAAACTTTATAGCAAACTATTGGTATTCCGATGGGAACCAACTGTGCTCCTCTCGTTGCAGATTTGTTTTTTTTTTTTTGTGTTATGAGAGAGGGTATACATTTGCTTCACTAACCTAGCAATTTTACACACATTCACAGATGGAAAAAGGATTTATTGAAGAGAAGTGTAAGGTTAAGAGTAAGGGTACGATATTAAGGGTAAATACGATATCCCAACTATTTCAGATTTATCAAAAATGTTCCATGAACATTGAATTCTGATTCAAAGAGGTGGTTCGCCTGAAAATCTCTGAGGCCACACCTGAATGCCTCAAACGTTTCGTTAAATTATTTCTATTTGGAACTATGTTTCTTTTACCAGCCAGAAAGATAATAAAAGGAAAATATTTTGTCAAAAAACTTGACTGCAGAGTTGATGGCGTGTCATCGTAAAATGCCCACTCTCCGTATACTGACGGACGGACAGACTCGCTCTCGCAACACTTACCACGGGGGAAATTCATGTAGCAAGTTTTAGTAAAATATCGCCCAGTCTGGTTTAGGAGGAGATAGCGTGACGGACGGACGGATGCTCCAACATTTTTTGTAGATTATGTGTTATGTAATGAGCTTATGCCTCTTCTAAGTGACTAATACATATCTTGTATTCAATCATAGCAGGTGTAAGAGTAATCTTTAGTCTGTTTTCATAGCTGAAGCAAAAAAATCAATATATAATATATACAATATACCCTTTTCACAATCGCAATTTCCTATAATTGCCGAACGGATAATTTCAAGAAATGTATCGAGATTGAGGCTGGCGGTGTATTGACAATGCGGAAATGAAGTCATTCGCTACAACCTGTAATAAATTCAGGGTTCTTGGGGACGCAGAATCCTGCGTCCTGGGACGCATAAATCCGGATCCGGATTCCTAAAAATTCCACAAGCCGAGTCCGCTAGACGAATGTTTTTTCCCCGTGGGACTACTACTAATTATGATTGGATTATTTGACTGATGTCCGCAACGTATTATTCTTACCGTCGGTAGCATCCTAAAAGAATAATCCGCCGCGTGTTTATCACACCTGCGACAGTACCGTTATCTATATACTTGCTAAGCAAGCGGTAGTTAAGCTGGTGTTGACAGTTAACACTTCAGCGATCGCTAATTGGTCGAGGAATTAAAGCATGCGACAGTCACCATTATGCACCCTTCCCTCATTGTGTATTACCTCTACCGACCGACTGGTTCATCGAGATGCACACGCGGGTGTCACGTCGTTTATACTCCGAGGCGGTAGGTTTTTCTTTTTTTGTTCTTGCTGTTTTTTTTAGTTGATTTTTTTTCCGATTCAAAATTTTCGGATGTCGAATTTCTGTCACTGACTTCAGAGACGCACGCTCGCTGTTTTTTGCTGAAAGACGACAAGCACCTAAGCAAAATAGTAGCTTATCCGTTTGCGAGATTTGCGCATCAAAACGGTTATTCCTGCTGGCCGACAAATGGTTTATAAGTACCACCGAAGCTATCACGTAAACCCTCTGTAGAGTCTCATCTTATGGAATTCTTAGATGCACCCCAGACGACGATACACTAAACTTTTCGCGTTTCTAAGTTAAATTTTTCTATAGCTTTTGCATGAAAAAAGCGCGTGCTCATAACAGTAGCGCATGCTTGGATGACAGCGTGGCGGGGAAACCGTTTTGGGAGAACTATAACATGTTGAATTGTAGAGCGTTTTCTTGTCGGAAATGCAATTATGTAAAACAGACACATATTAAAAACAGAACTAAATTACCAAAACTATTTCCGCGAATCAAAGCAGCAGATCGAAATGTCAGCAAGTAAAAAACAAGTCCCGGATATTTTTTCGTAGCGTATATTGACCACAGCACATGTAAACATTGAAATGGCGTTTTGCGGGAAGCTCAGCAGAGGTGGTCATGATCAAAATGTGCGGATATATTTCATATACAAGTTTGCGATAGCATATAAGAGAGTTAAGTCAGTTTTGATTAAAATAGATTTCACTTAAAATCCATAACACTCAAGATCACTTAATACAGACAGCAACGATCTTCTTTGGGGTGTGGTACTGAATTAAACTGAAAAAGCAATGTAGAAGAGAGTCATAAAGAAGAAATAGGGCTGCTTATTACATGGAAATTTCCACAAATCTTCTATTGTGTACTTAGTCACGGTCTGACGATCCGTCATTGTTATCTGTGATACACCGCAAGCCTCTTTCTGGATTAACGAGATTAACTGACCGTTTTAAGGCGGTGATCCCGGTGTTAGTCTTACACTTTGTTGCTTTGTGGTTTATTCTACGAGGCTATTTGCTTTATGTCTTACCTTGTGTCATTTTGTTCTTGTGTTTTTTATTCCTTTTAGCATTGCGATTACCTCGCATGGTGAAGAGAGAGCTAATCTTAGTGCTTTTCGTACGTTTGTTCGATTTGTGCTTGTTTGGATTTGTCGGTTTCCTCTTCCTTTTGGTGTCTGGGAAGGGCTGCGGTTTGTGATTGTGGCACTCCCTGGACTTTTATCTTATCTTTTTATCCGTAGACTGGCGAGAGCGGTAAAACTCGCGATTTTGAAACGATCTATTCTACTAATATCTACTGTAGATTGCTTGAATTATACATTTTGACTATTTTTTTGGAATCAAAGCATGCAAAAAGCACATCTAAAACAGACCACATTTAACTGCTCATTGAATTTGACTTTAGGCTAAAGTTGTTACTTTTGTTTCCCCTTACCTCACTAGCGTGATTGTCATGATTGAAAATGTAGTTTCTTTCTGTTACAAAATATCATACTTTACAGTTAGAAGAGTTTTGTGCACTATGTGTTTTAGTGCATTTCTATTTTAAACTTCTAAATTCAACACAATTTTGAGGAATTGATAAGAAATAAAGATGGTTTTGAAATCTATCTCATATTAATCTCCGTCTAAAACAGAAACATTGTGACTGGCTGGCAGCTAACTTTTTTAGGTCTGCTGCCAGTTGTCTGTCACTAGACTTTAAAGTCTGACATTAACCGGCTGGCACCAGACCCAAAAACCTCCTGCTAGCACAGTTGGCAGCAGACACTTAAAAACATACTGCTATTTTTCACCCATTTAAGGAATAACTGCTTTCAGTATTGTCATTTGGGAGGTAAATCAGTGCGTGTTGAGGTCACAAAGAAGAAAACAGACATATAACATCGTTGTCTCCGTTTGTAATACAAACAGTAATACAAAGTATACCTGGAGAACCTGAAACTTTAAAAACTACTCAGGTCGAATCAGCTGCTCATTGAGGTATTCAGAAAAGCCCATGCTAAAATCTCTTTCGTGCACAGATTTTTTTCACGACTTGAAAGTCCGGATGTACCCTTATACCTCGCTGAATTCCTCAAAAGGGGTAATTCGTTGCCCTGAATTGGGGAATTGCGGCGAGGAGGAGATTCTCGAGGGCACAAGATCTCAAGGAGTAACTGCAGTAAAAACATTCAAAGTAAAACGAACCGGAGAGTTTAAAGACACAAACGTCTTTGTCTTTACGTTCAATACACCAGTTTTACCTAAGAGTAAAAGTGGCATACTTTAGAGTCAACGTAAAAGTCTACATACCAAATCCCTTCGTTGTTATAACTGCCAAAGATATGGACACCATAAAAATAGATGTTCTAAAGACCGTGTCTGTCCAAAATGCGGTCAAATAATCAGACACCACGAAAGAAGATGTAGAAACGAACTACACTGTGTTAATTATGGTGAAAAACACAGTGCTGATTCTAAAGAATGCCAAATTTGGCAAAAAAAAAAAAAAAAAAAAAAAAAAAAAAGAAGAAGAAGAAATCTTGCGTATTAAGTTTACCAGAAATATTTCTTTCATTGAAGCGCGGAAACTTGTTTAGGCCCCCAACTCCACTTCCTGGAATCAGTTATGCCAGCATACCCAGTCTTCATCCGTTTTTACTTTTATTCTATGAAAAAGATTTCTGTGGTCGATAATGACACCCAAAGTGATCCGGTTACTATTCTCGATTCTGCAGTAAAATCAAATACAACAAATACAAACAGCAAAACAGAAGAACTACGGAAACAAAACGTTCAAACTAACATCATAAACAAAAGTCAAACAAAAACATCTATTGGGGAGAAACAAACAGAGGCTGACCTTAAAAGGCCACAATAGAGATGATAAAAAAAGAAAGATTTGTAAAGACAACAACAGAAAGAAGGAAAAGCAAGAAATCAATCATCATCATCTACGAAAGACCAATTAACAAATTAAAATCTAGTCAGAGAACAAAAAGACCAATCGCATCAAACACTGAACAAAAAGATGCTATTCAGCAGCATAATAGATTCGGATCATTGAGTGACAGTAGCGATGATCTGGAGTTAGAAGAGGCTCCAGATCACCTTCGAACTAGCAGCAATAGATCGAGACCATCAGAACATCTATGTGAAAGCAGTAGTAATAGTAAATCAAAATCACTAATAACTTATCCTTAGTGTCTAGTCTAACTAAAAACTATCCACTCTCAAATGAATTCAAATAACAGAATAATACAATGGAACTGTCGAGGTCTAAGGTCAAACTATAATGAGATCTTAATACTTTTATCTTTATGGAATCCAGTGTTTGCAAGAAACGTTTTTAAAAACTGATGGTCGATTATATATCAATGATTTCAAAGATTTCAAACTCCTTCTGGCCAGAGACCGTCTGGTGGAAGCTCAGTTTTTGTTTACTCTTCATGTCCTCTACGAGAAATTAAACTTGCTACCAATCTTCAAGCCGTTGCGGTTTCTGTTACTTTGGATAAAGAGATTACTATTTGTTCTTTGTATATACATCCGAATTTCTATTTAGAGACCGGTCATTTAGACACTTTACTGAAACAACTTCCTTCGTCCTATATATTAGTTGGTGACTTTAATGGTCACAATATCCTTTGGGGATGTAGAGATAACAATCCCAAAGGTGATATTATTGAGGACCGGATATACCCTACAGAACTCCAATTAAATAGAGCAAATTCTTCCGATACCGAGGCACCTTTTTTGGATTTGAATCTATGTATTTCTAATGGTACGGTTTCCACCAAAATTTATGATAAACGAGACGATTTTGATTTTGATATAGTCAATTTCCCTTTTCTGGATGGCGATGTCCCCCGGCGTACCTCATATGGGGTATACATATCTCAACTTATTAGATTCGCCAGAGCTTCTTCAAATCTTAATGACTTTAACTACCGTAAAAAAGCCCTTACTGCTAAACTTCTTAGGCAGGGCTATCGTTATTTTAAACTTCGTAAGGCTTTTTCGAAATTTTATCGCAGACACAGTGCCTTGTTAGAAAAATATAGCGTCAGTCTGAAAACACTTCTGCAACAAGGTATATCGGAACCCGAATTTTACGGTGACTTAGTGTACAGATTTAGAAAAATTGTAGGTAAATCTAACTTTTCGGAGCAATTCAGAAAACTTATTAACCGTTATAAAAGAATTGGCTATAGCCTGGATATTATGCGGCAGACTGCATGCCTAGTTGTCAACCCAATCATTGTTGATGGCTATGCTTCACTCTTTAATTGCACGACGGCGGTTCGGGCCTCAGACCCAATGACGGCCTCTTCGTAAAACTTTAACCAGTGGGTTGGGGCTTGACAATATGTCTTTGGCTTGGCCCGCCGTGGTTCAGCTATTGGTTTTCATTTACTCTGGCATACAGTAGAATTAGCCATGAGTACTCGTCTTTGTTTATTATAGTGATTAATTTGATTTTTATGCTTTCGCTTTGATGCATTTACTGAGTTGGGAGCCTTTATGTGAACCGAATTTTTATGTGTTTCTGTATTAAGAGTAGCATCGGGACCCAGGGTGAAGTTAGCTAGCTGTAAAAGTGCTTTAAACCCCCCGGTGGTTTACTCTACTGGCCGTTCTAAGGCGGTGGTCCCGGTGTTAGCCTTACTCTTTGTTGCTTTGTGATTTGTTCTACGAGGCGATTTATTGTATGTCTTTCCGTGTGTCATTTTGTTGTTGTGTTTTTTAGTCCTTTTAGTATTGCGATTACCTCGCTCGGGGAAGAGAGAGCTAATCTTAGTGCTTTTCGTACGTTTGTTCGATTTGTGCTTGTTTGGATTTGTCGGTTTCCTCTTCCTCTTGAGGTCTGGGAAGGGCTGCGGTTTGTGGTTGTGGCACTCCCTGGACTTTTCTCTTACCTTTTTTTTTTTTTATAACCTAAAACGATTTTTATCTCATGAATGAAAACTTTTACACCAAACTCCATCCTGCAACTGGTAAATTTTCTTATTTAGATCTTTCCTTATGTGACCCATCTCTCCTGCGAGACTTCGACGGTCAGTGAAGATCAACATGGAAGTGATTCCTTCCCTTTTATTATCGAAAGCGTAAATACTTCCACGAACGATCATAACGCAAAGTGGAAGCTAAATAAAGAGAACTGGGAACTATATCACTCATTATGCGAAGAAAGTCTCAAAATAGATAAGTTTGACAATTCCTTGGATCCTCTAGATGATCTTACGTCTTCTCTTCTTGACATCTCTAACAAAAGTATAACGAAGACCTCGACAAATCCAAAGAAAAGCAAGCCATGGTATAATGATGAATACAGAGGTCACCTTCAACAGCTGCCCATTTTGCTTTCTGTTTTATTTGTTGTGATTAAGAGTGGCATCGACACCCAGGGTGAAGTTAGTCAGCTGTAAAAGTGCTTTAACCCCCAGTGGTTTATTCTACTGACCGTTCTAAGGCGGTGGTCCCGGTGTTAGTATTACTCTTTGTTGTTCTGTGGTTTATTCTACGAGGGGATTTGTTTTAAGTCTTGCCTTGTATTATTTCCTTTTAGCACTGCGTTTTCCTCGCTTGGGGAAGCGAGAACTAATCTTTGTGTTTTTCATACGTTTGTTCGATTTGCGCTTGTTTGGTTCTTGTCTGTTTTCTCTTTCTCTTAGTGTCTGGGAAGGGCTGCGGCTTGTGATTGTGGCACTGCCTGGACTTTTCTCTTACCTTTGTTTACATGTACGGATTTTAAACATTTTATCAAGAGGCATATCTTATCCAAATGGCAGATGTCATGGAACAGAGCGACGTTAATAAAATACATGAAATAAAACCGGTTCTTGGTAAAAGTACCATTTATCGATCATTAAGGCGTGAAGAAGTGGTCCTTATTCGTCTACGTATAGGTCATACTAGACTCACACATTCTTATCTACTCAAACGAGAAGATCAGCCACTTTGTATAAACTGTAATGACCCTTTTACGGTGAAGCACTTTCTGATCGACTGCATTGAATTCTCTCATGCGCGACGTCAAGTTTTCCAAACAAATGACTGGATACATTATTTGAAGATGTACCAGCTGATAACACACTAATGTTTTTAAAACGCACCAATCTTTTTAACAAAATATAACAATTTTAATTTTTTAAATTCGTTCTAGTTTTACATTTTTATGCATATATGACTTACCATTATAGCCGTTTCATTACAAAACCAAAAAAAAAAAAAAAAAAAAAAGAAAAATAACAAAAGGTAAGAGAAAAGCCCAGGGAGTGCCACAATCACAAACCGTAGCCCTACCAAGTAAGTACACCATTTTGACACAAATGACCCTCATGGGTTGATGCGTTGTTAAACCTTGACTCATCATCATCCGACAAAAAAAAATTAAATGAGCATTGGTTATGAAAAGTGCATGGCTGGTGCATTACGTAGCCCATAAGTACTCAGTTCATATTCGGATTCGCATAACACATGTTGTAATTACTAGAAAAGGCGATTCTACACAAACAACTTATTCTGGACTAAAACAAAAACCTAAACCGGAATGAAACAAAACTTCAATTGAATATAAGTCAATTATTATGTGTCTTTTCATATTTTGCTGTAATCTGGTTTGTCATAATAAATGTTAAAAACAATATGTTACCGGTTTTCAATTTGAAAGACATTTTGTGAAAATAATTAAAAAAGGCTTGGCAATTTTTTACATTGAATTAATAGGTTGACTAGAACCTATCCGTCTAGGGAAATAGATAAAGGGGGATATGCATTTTATGTACAACAGTCATATCCAAAGGAATACTTGTGCATAATATTATGAGATTCCGTGCGTGGGCAGAGTCCTATGTAAATTCTCTATATGCTGGAACTCCCCCTTTGTACAGACCTAAAAACTACACATACATATATCACCACTTACAGAGATGCCCTTGTATATATCATGATGTAAATCTTAAAACAAGCATGTGATTATACAAAAGTTGTGGGAGGTCAAAAAAGTACACTATAGAGTATGGGGGATAAGTGTAAAAATTGTAGTCTTAGCAGATTAAAACTGAAGATGAATTCTTACATTTTGGTCTGTAGAATAGCTGCATTTAATTAGCATTTCAAATTTCCTCTGAACTATTTAGAACATGGTAGGGCTGAAAACTTTTTGAACGGTTCTTGTACACTGAACACGGGGCATAGTGTCAACATCGGATTTCGAAAATCAGATATTAAGCTCACCAGGGCCGAAGACTCAAGTGAGCTAGTGGCATGCCAATGCTCCCATGCACCGTCGTTTACAATATCAAAGAAGTATGTCTCCGATGCCAGTTAGCCAGTCAGTCTTGATCATATTTCATCTGTAGCATCATTTGGCAGGGGAAAGTCTGCATTAGGATTTGTGGCATGTCTGGCCAAAACCTTTGTAATCATGGCAACCAATAGCTCCCATTGACTTACAATGGCTGAAAATGTTTTCTTCACTGTTTTCTAAGATCTGTAAATCTGGGTCCAGTTGTTCATAGCTAACGATGTCGTTAGTTAACGATTCGTTAAAATTTACATCGAGTGATACACAAATATTCTGATATTTTTTGCTGAAAAAATGTGAGTAGCTACTCACATTTTTTCAGCAAAAAAATATCAGAATATTGTGTATTGAATCCGCTAAAACAGTTAAAGAAATGACCCTTAACGAGCTCGTTAAGCTAACGACGCTTTGAACAACTGGGCCCAGAATATTTAGAAAAACTAGAGCTGGTGTTTATGAGACACTATGCCCCCAACGTCTTGACCCTAACATTGCTTGCCCCTAATGGTTTTTGAGATATCTTGCTTATAAGGTTAAAATGCTGAAATTTTCAATAGGCCATAATTCAATAAATATTACTTTTGGTATTTTTATAAGTTAATCAGGTCATCTACTAATCATCCCCTATCAGCTTATCAAGTTTCAAGGTAACAGCCTAAATAGTTTTTGAGATAGCTTACTTACAAGGTTAAAATGTCGAAATTTTCAAAGAGCCGTAAATCAAGAAAGGAACTTTTTGATTTTTATGAGGTTAATCACTTCGTCTACTCATCATCTTATATCAGCCAATCAAGTTTGAAGGCAACAGCTTAAGAAGTTTTTTAGATATCTTGCTAAAAATGTTTTTTTTTTAAAGAACATACCTCAAGAACAAAATCAGATTTTTTTTTTCAAAAATTAAATCAGATCATCTGCTCATCATTCCCTATCAGGCTATCAACTTTCAAGGCAACAAATAGTGGTTTTGAGATATCTTGCTTACAAGTTAGAATGCCAAAACCTTCAAAAGGCCATAACACAAGAAAATCAAAGCACTGAGAGTGCTGATTGAGCAGTTGCCTGATCTCTTGAACTGATTGGGTCTTACGTTGAAATAAAAAAGCAATACATAAACAGTACTCCGTAATGGCAAGCCGTTTTGGGTTTTACCCATTTAATGCAGATATCTGCATTTCAAATACAGATATCTCTTTTAATAGATACAGATATCTGTAAATTTTGGAATTACAGATATCTTTAATTGAAATGCAGATATTTGTAACTGAAACAGATATGTATCTAACTGAAATGCGGATATTGGTATTTAGAATATCGATCATTATATAGATATCTGCATTTCTATTAGGGATATCTACATGCCAAATTCAGAAATTTGCATTTCAACTACAGATATCTCTAATTATGCTGAATTCTGGATATCTGCATTTAAAATATACAGGTATCTCTAATCGAAATACGTACATATGTATTTGAATTGAGATATCTGAATTTCTAGAGATTCCTGCTGTTTTCTGCGCGATTTTCCTCTGTTCCGGACCTAAAAGTATTTAAGAAATTGTTTTTCGCTCATTGTTTTCTCTGAAATGAAAGCTAGGTATCAAATGTTGATAAAAAAAACCCACATCTTACCAGTGGATGTTACGCGTCGCTACAAAGGGAATTACAACTTAGCTTATATGCTACCGAGGCTATACAAGGGAAACAACTCAATCACCAAATCGCCAGAGAGCATTATGTTGGCAGGAACTGCCAATTATATACTTTAATATCCATTCTGATAATAATCGTTGAAAGTAAGTATTTTTAAAACTATTTTGTTATTGTTTGCATGTTCTGAAGCATTTATGGCTAACTGTTATAACGGTACGAAATGATCTGCTACGAAACGCCCCGCCTATATTACCGAGAAATATAGGTCAAACTGTTCAATTCCAACAGTACCCCTTTCTTAGCTTTTACTAGGGCACTAGATAAGTATAAAGAAAAGAAGGCTCGCAGAATATTAATAGGTGAGTGAATGCCTCGAACCTTATGGAGTTTGATCCTTCTCGCCCCCACACTGTGCTTCACTGGGCGAGCTCCCCCTCTATTTCAATTCCTAAAATCTCCTTGTTAGACAACGCTGTAGATTTGGATTGCTTTTCTGGAATACTGGAGAATTCATATTCGTTAGCCGATAAAATATACATTATATAATCAAAATTTCTTCAAACGTTTAACGTTTCCTTTGTTTTTGTTTATTTATTCGCTATTTATCAGCATCGGAGTGTATAAAGCTAATATGTTTAAATGCAGAATTTGGCGTTATCAGCGTTAGCTGGGAACTATTTTTGGGGCGATTTCAGGTAGTTATAAGATAGGTATATTTCAGCGGAACGGATAGTTGAAATGCGATATAGTAAATCTGTAGGCGGTAGACACCGCCCCCCCCCCCCCCCAACCCCCTCACCTCCCCCACCACAAAATCGATATTTTTGATAAATCAGGTCATCTACTCATCATTCTCTATCAGCTTGTTAATGTAATAGCTTAAATAGTTTTCAACATATCTTGCTTACAAGGTTACATGACCAAAATTTTTAAAGGGCCATAACTCAGAAAAAAATCGATTTTTTTTTTTAAAAAGTAAATCAGATCATCTGCTTATCATCCCCTATTAGCATATTAAGTTTCATGATCATAGCTCAAATAGTTTTTGAGATATCTTGCTTAGAAGTTTTCATTGCATTTTTTTTCAAAGGGATATAACTCAAGCAAGGGGCATAACCATGATAAGAAAAAATAAGGGTCAACTATTTTGCATGAGGAATCCATATAAGAATTTTTAAAAGCCTAGTAAGCACGTTTCAAAAGTTATGCAATGCACATTTTCGAGATATCTTGCTTACAAGCTTCAAATGCTGAAATTTTCAAAGGACTTCAACTCTGGAAAAAATCGGATGATTTTCAAACGTTTATCAGGCCATCTGCTTATCATCCTTTATTAGCAAATTAAGTTTCAATATCATAGCTCAGTTAGTGTTAGAGATAACTTGCTCAGTAGATTTCATTGCATTTTTTCAGAAAGGTATAATTCAAGAAAAGGACAGAAGCCTGATTAAAAAAAAATAAGAATAGGTCAATTATTTTTCATGAGAAATTCATATATGAAATTTCAAAAACCTAGCATGGACGGTTCAAAAAGTTATGCTATGCGTAAAAAAAGCGTGACTCGCGGACGGATAAACGGACGAACGGACAAGTACAAAGCAATATACCTTACAAACTTCTTTGAAGTTGGGGGTATAGATCTGGTACTGTTATTTTCAGGTTCTGAATGTCTGAAGGTAAATAAGGGTGAGCGAGGTCCTGCTGGTCAGCCACTGCCAGGATCAGCAGGTGAAACAAGACGACCAGGTAGGTGTACCTTTGTATCTCTTACGTCGTTAGAAATAATACGAAAAGAATATCCTTCGGAAATATAGTAATTTAATGGTTATATTTCTATATCCAATTAAATGTTTAGTGCATATTAAATGCCACATTAATGGGTACTTCATGGTCCAGGCATGCAGGAGTGATACAGAACAAACCAAAAAATAAAGACAGGAACTGTTTGTTTGATTTTTGAATTTCTGTTAAGCCACTTGATTTCGAAGGGATGCTTGACCAAAGCTACAAAAAGAATGGCAGACTGTGTTGATCCTGATGAATTGGTTCATTACCATACTTGCTCTTAAGTATTTCCACTGATTAGACTGAGCAAACCGAGTAGACCCTGATTAGATGCCTTTCGTCCGTCATCCGTATTTCTTTTTCCAGACGATAACTTGAGTAAATATCGGTAGATTTTCACCAAACGTGACATGTGCATTGGTATTGTGGAGATCTGGTTTGGGATTGCTAAAGGGCAATTTTCTTCGATTTTTGACGTTGTCTGCCACCAGAGAGTAATGACGGGGTATTACCATTTCATGATTTATTTTATTTTATTTATTTATTTTTTTGTTCTGTGTAAATGTAATAATAAAGCAAAAAAAATCATTTTAATATCTATAACTGTGTCAGATTGTTCTTTTCAGGAATGAAGGGTCTGCCAGGATTGCGAGGGAAAAAGGGAGAACCGGGCTATTCGGGAGAACCAGGAGAAAAAGGAGATCGAGGTTTTGATGGACAACCTGGTCAAGATGGTCTCAATTGTAAGTGATTTCCAGAATTCGTTTTGTCCAGTTGGTATGTTTTAAAGTCCCAACATTGCAGAAATTGTGGTGGCATACTGCCTTTGTTTAGAGGAATAAGGGCTTAACTTAAAAAAAAATGTTCGTCTTATGGTATGTTTCATGAAGTTCAACTGAATTTTGTCTCTTTTCAACTTATGTTCTCCCTATATTAAAAATATGGTATATGTGGTGTATATGGTTTGCAGGGTTCATCTGGCAGTGCCAGACACGTATCATCACCCCAGCTAGCATTCTACGTAAATCTACATCAGGCCGTCATCGGCCCGTCAGCTACCCTGACGGGCCGATGACGGCCCGATATAGATTTACGTAGAATGCTGACTGGGACGTGGGTTCTTGTCTCAATACGTTCCATTGGTATTACGAATGTATTTACAGCTGACTCTCAGTATCTCGAACCCTAAGGAAACAGACGTTTCGGTTTGAGATAACATTGCAGCAGCCTAAGATGAAAGAGGTTGAAATGTAAGAAAACTATTGCAAACTAGACCAATATTACGCAAACACAGTTTGCGGGGATAAACTGTTTTCACGTTGTCCATATGTCCGTCTGTCAATGTCTGTTACATTTTGGTTTCAGCTTCTTAGCTTGCTAAATAATTTATCAGAAAGCAGTCATTACCTTGTGGTGGTACAGCTTATTGACACTTCTTGTTTAATTTGAAGTAAGCAGTTGTTAGAGTAAGCAGTATTTCAGTTACTGAGAGCCAGTTATACATAACTCCAGATTTTCAGTCAAAAAAGATGGATTTTTTTCTTATTTCTTTATGGAAACATATGTAAGAGGTATTCATTAGAAAAGCCTCAGCGAGATTCTTCTAATCAGTACCCATAACATAGTTTTTGTGGAGAAATAAGGAAAATAAAAAATGTCTCTTATCTTAAGCTATAGCTATATATTTGTATTTCTACAGGTGATGGTGGTCTATCAAGTCAGGAGGATGCCTCTAGAAGTGCAGAGTGCAAACCATCAGTGGGTTTCTTGATGACTCGACACAGTCAGTCTACCAGTATACCCGTCTGTCCACCTGGACTGACAAAGATTTGGGAAGGTTACAGTTTACTGTATGTAGAGGGTAACGAGAGATCACACCATCAAGATGTAGGTATGTTTATGCCAAGCACGCTGGGTAAAACTATCAGCAGACAATGTTTTGAAATAGTTTTCCTATTTTTCCTAAGGAGATACGTTTGCATAAAATGTCAAAGCCTAATTTCCGCAAAAAATAAGAAAACTATTTGAAGATGTCGTCTGCTGACTTTGTCCAGAGTTAAAGATTAAAATGTCGTCTACTTATAATTTCGAAAATTTACAATATGCATTACCTACCATATTTACCCTAAATACTAGGATGCCCTAACTCCTTACCATACGTGTCTTAAAATTGGAATGAGCTCATTTAAATATGTTTATAAACTGCTGGACTGCTTGGCAAATACTGTAGACCTTGATGAGACACTGCATATTGTAGCGTCTGATATTGGTCTGTTCTGTTTACGGAACGTGTCATGTCTTAATACCATTACGAAAACACGCCTATTCAAATATATAGAAAATTTCACCTCCAAAAACTGAAAATTTTCAGATAAAAATCTCTGATATTTGTCATATTTCTGTTCAAAACATAGATTGTGAGCACTCGTTAGAACCGCCTCGACGAGGCGGTTCTAACGAGTACCAACAATCTATGTTTTTGATCAGAAATAAGAAAAATAATGTATACCCCTGTAAACCCTAGCTTTACTATATAAAAGTGGGGTTTAAGGGGGTCAAATTTATATAGGCATGTTTTCGTGATGCTTAGAATAATTACCGTATTTATCTAACAGTTATTACGGGTTTTATTTAACAGTCTTACTACATCTATACTGAAAGGAAAAAGAAACGCAGGGTAAATTTTATTCCTAAATTTCTTTCAAGTTTGCAAAAGTTTGTTAAATATTTTACTATGATTACAAAACAGTACATGTATGGAACAAAAGTTCCAAATTTCATTGGTTTGTGATCAACAAGTCTCGAGTTATTGAAGTTCATTGGTAGCTACCCCCCAAATCTTGAAATCAAAATCAAACTAAAAATCAATATCGGATGTGCCCCGCTCTTGCTGCCGTTGCTGCCCTAATTCTCCTTTGGATAGAGTTAACCAAAGCAGTGACAGTTCGCATCGGGATGTTATTCCATTCATCGATCAACGCATTCCTTAGTTGTGCGAGAGTTGCGGGGGGGATTTCGGCGCTTCCTAACCCTTCTGTCCAGCTCATCCCACATGTGCTCTATTGGGGTCAAATCTGGACTGTACGGTGGCCATGTTAGTGGTGCGATGTTATTGTTTGCCAGGAAATCCTGACAAACTCGGGCAACATGTGGTCGGGCATTGTCCTGCTGCAAAATCAGATTACGTTGTTGCACAAGCGGGACTGCAACAGGACGCAAGATCTCATCCCTATACCTTACTGCGGTCATATTGCCCGCAACAATAATCAACTGTGATTTTCTCCCGTGAGCAATGCCTCCCCAGACCATAACGGAGCCACCCCCCAAACCGATCCCGTTCAACAACACAGGCGTCGGCAAAGCGTTCTCCGCGACGTCGGTACACACAACGTCGACCATCTGCGCGATAGAGAGTGAACCTAGACTCGTCCGTAAAAAGAACTCGTCTCCACTGCCTCATCGGAAATAGCCTGGGCGCATGCGCCGTCAACCACGCCATACGACGCAACCTACGTGCCTGGGTCAGAGGCAGACCAACGTATGGACGACGAGCTCGAAGACCAATCTCACGCAATCGACTTCCAACAGTCTTCGGAGAAATTTGTCGATTATGCGTACCTACTGTATTAAGGGCAGTTTCGGTAGCAGTGAGATGACAATTCCGCAAATGTGCCAGACGGATTGTCCTGTCTTGACGTCGCGACGTCACGCGTGGACGCCCAGACCGCGGTCGGTCTGCTAAATGCCCTGTCTCCCTTAAACGTCTAACAAGACGTTCAATTGTTGAGACGTTAACCCCAAAATGATTGGCAACTTGCTGTTGCCTCTGACCCTTCATCAGCAACGCAATTGCCCTACCCCTCTGAACATCAGTCAATCGTACCATGATTGAAAAAAAGTTCAAAGTAGCGTAAAAATGAAAAGAAAAATCGGTAAAAGAATCGAAGAGCGTTGTGTATCGTTGAAGTGTACCAAATGGTGTGAGGAAATCTTGTGCTGAAGGTTTAAACATGCTTGTTTTGCACGAAATTTTGGCTTTCCGTATTGTCCGTGCAATGCACTGTGTAGTGCACGGATGAATGATTTCACACACCGGGTAGATAGCACATCGACCAAAGACTCGTATACCCGCGGTTCACATTCACAGGACAATCTGTAAAAGTGTATGGCTATAGTAAACACCGTAAAAATGGTTAAAATAAGAAGGAAAAAACTCTACCCTGCGTTTCTTTTTCCTTTCAGTATACTTTGAGATTCAGCGTAAAAATATGTACCTCATGATGTTCACCCAGTGAAGACTTACAGCGGTACATATGCACCCACACAATCTGATCAAAGTGGCGTCTCTGTTGCTAGCCAAGAAACTAAGGCTTCATTCATTTATGTTTTCTTTGTAAATGTCATCTGCTACACTATCGAATGGCGCTTTAACTCTTTCGAAGCCAAATTTCAGACGACATTTGTCGTCTGCTGTTTTTATTTTAACAAACTATCGTTTAGAAAGACGTTTATATGTAAAGTTGAAAGATTGAATGTAAAACAGCGTAAATCCAGATGAGGCGGCTCATTGAGCCGTCTCATCTGGATCTATTCTGTTTGCAAAAGCGTATTATTATCGCCTGTGACAGTGGAAGAGTTAAAGAATGATAACCATTTGGTATCGTTTAAGACATGGGTAAACATGTATGTGTTTGCTTGGCGTCATCATAAACAAGGCTGGTCTAAGAGGGTGTGATATGAATCTGACTCTCAGCTGCAGCCGAAAGCTCAATGGTAATATTTTAGTTGATTAGTGAACTTAAATATGTGCGATTACTGACTAGAATGTCTGTTTACACTGCTCAGATAACTATCCAGCAAACACACAACGGCGCATCATGTTGCAGCGACGTTGTAACCATGTTGTACTCGCGTTGTGTGTTTGCTGGGTAAGGGTGTAAAGATTGTATGTTTTCTTATTTCTCCATAAAAACATACATTCCAGATTCTCTTTAGAAGCACCTCAATGTGGGGCTTCTAGTGAGTACAACACATGTGTTCATGGTAGAAATATGAAAATATAAATATTCTTTCGATTGAAATAAGCATTCTGTCTAGAACTCACTATATCTCACTGTATCAAGTATTTCTCTTGTATCATAAATGTTTCAGGTAGTGCTGGTTCCTGTGTGCGGAGATTCAGTACAATGCCATTCCTCTTCTGTGACACCAACACGGTCTGCTACTATGCCAGCAGAAACGACAAATCCTATTGGCTGTCGACTGGCACTCCCATTCACATGAAGCCTGTGGGTGAGACAGATATTGCACCGTATATCAGTCGATGTGTTGTATGCGATGCCCCATCGAATGTAATAGCTGTTCATAGTCAGACACTTGAAGTCCCTGAATGCCCTATTGGTTGGACTGGTTTATGGATTGGCTACAGTTTTGTTATGGTGAGTGTCTCAGACTGGTTTCTATTGAATTTCGTCTTCTAATGATACCAAACTTAATTGTATTTACTCAAGTTTGTCTGAGGAAACAGTGAAAACCCAGATTAGATGTCATAGAATGCAGTGCCTGATCAGAATCTACACTGTTTCGCACTCTTACAGTAGTTTTTAGACATATCAGCTAGTATTATAATACATACAACCCTCTTTATACCGACACTCGATACAACGACAACATTCATTATAAAGACAATTTGACTGTCACAAAACCTTCACTTAAGAGGTTACAATTAGTCACAAACTATGCAAGAAGAATATTGTATTTAATACTTTGAAGAAACTAATGTTTTGGATTTTTGTTAGAATCGCCTCAGTGAGGCGATTCTAACAAATATCTAAAACATATGTTCTATGAGGAAATAAGAACAAAACAAAGACCTTTCTTGCATATCAATATGCTCATTAAGTTTTGTATACAAAAGCAAATTCATTTAAATGGTAATGTGTTTGAAAACAAATGCTGTCGTTGTAACGAGGGTTCACTGTAGACAGGATTTTACGGTGACTTAGTTTACGGAATTAGAAAAAAAATGTGGAGAAATCGAACTTTTCGGAATAATTTAGAAAGCTAATTAACCGTTATGAAAAAGAATAGGATATAGCCGAGATATTATGCGACAGACTGCATGCCTCGTTATCCGCCCAATTACTGTTGATGGCTATGCCTTGCTCTTCAGTTGCACGACTGCGAATGGAACTCACTGACGGCCTCTTCTAGAAGCTTTAACAAATGAGTTTGGGCTTGATGATATGTCTTTGGTTGGCCTGTCCAGGTTCAGCTATTGGTTTTCTTTAACTCTGGCTCGCAGTACGTGTAGATTGAGCCAAGAGTGCCCGTCTTTGTTTACCACAGCGATTTATATGATTTTTACGTTTTCGGTATGATGCATCGACTGAGTTGGGAGCCATTATGCGATCCGAATTTTTATGTATATCTGTATTGAGTGTAAGAAGACAGGTAGTGGTGAACTTCCGACTAATTTTGAGCAGGGAAATAAAGGCTGACAGTGAAAAGTAGCATGATTTGTATGTGAATAATTTAGTAGATGATGTAAAGGCAAATCCCAGAGACTTCTACAGATACATAAATAGTCAAAGAAAAAAAAAAAAGTATTCCATCCCTTAAATAGAGGGAGAGGAAATGGAGTTGCAGAATTAGACTCTGAAAGGGCAGAGGAACTAATTGGTCAATTCAATAAAACTGAGTACAATGATGTTACGTTAACGAGAAGATAGGCCCATTTCATGGATAGTATTGTGGTGTTTTCAGGCAGCACAAAAAGGACTTGTTCGCCCCGTTTTGGAATATGGCAGCTGTGTTTGGGACCCCCGAGACGTGGTTCTTCAACAAAAAATCGAAAAAGTTCAGAATAGCGTTGCTAGGTTTTTAAGTAGCAATTTCTACTTTGAAACTGAGAATATGGCTGGAATACTGGAAAAAAACTAAGACGAAAGTCTCTCAAGAAAAGGAGAAGAGACAGTAGACTGATTGTTTTTGTACAAAGGTCTAAAGGGTGCTGCCAGCATTCCGACAGATGGCTTTATTCCCACAATTAGGCGCAGTAGAAATTATCACTCATTGACTTCGCAGACACCCGCTGCAAGAACTGACATTTACAAGGGCTCATTCTTCCCTCGAATAATCAGAGATTGAAATGCCCTTCCAGATTCGATTATTACTTCTGCTGAAGGTGCAGAGGATGGTGTGACTATATTAACCTCTCTGGTGAGAGCTAGGGACTAACTTCCCATATCATGTCCTGGTGAATGAGTGTCATTAGACGGATCACCAGTGAAAATTCTGATGCTGATTTTGAGCATCGGGACCCAGGGTGAAGTTTGTTGACTTTTTTAAAAGCGATTCAACCCCCCCCCCCACCCCACCTCCCCCCCACCCCCTAGTTTCCCGGGGGTAGCTTATACTACTTATCGTTCTAAAGACATACCCAGGCATTGCTCATACTTTGTGTACCTTTTGGTTAAGTCTGAGGCGATTTATATTGTCTTGCCTTGCGTTTTGACCTTGTGTTTTTTTTCAGTCCTTTTAGCATTGCGATTACCTCGCCTTCGGGTGTGAGAGCTGGTCTGTGTACATTTTGTGTGCATGTTTGTTTTGCTCTCGTTAGTCTTTCCTCTTTCTATTGGTATCAGGGACTGGCTGCCACTTGAGATTGTGACATTCCCTGGACTTGTCTTTTTTACCGTATTGTTCAAATTTTAGAATAGGTGTGGCAAGAGTTATAGAGTTGATCTAAAAATAAGGTGAAATATGGTACAATGTACGAATATAAAATAATGTTGTCGTTTATAGTCACTGAGTTGGAGAATGATTTTAAACAGCAGTATTAGCAAAAAATGACTGGTTATATTTGTACTTAGCATTCTATAACGAGGCCAAACATAGGTGTTTCCTATTTCATGCGCACAATAATTTGTGTTGTTTGGTAGGTAAATCATTTTATTTTAATATTTTACAAGAGTGCAATGGAGAACAATTGTAATAATGTATGGTTACACGCCTATTCAAATATACTGAAAATTTTACCACCAAGAAATGAAAATTTTCAGATAAAAAATTCTGATATTTTTCATATATCTGCTCAAAACATAGACATTATGGGTACTCTTTAGAACCGCCTCGATGAGGCGGTTCTAACGAGTACCACAATCTATGTTTTTAGCAAAAATCGAGGCGGTTCTAATGAGTACCCACAATCTATGTTTTGAGCAAAAATAAGAAAAATAATGTATACCCCTGTAAACCCCAGTTTTACTATATAAAAGTGGGGTTTAAGGGGGTCAAAATTATATAGGTATGTTTTCGTGATGGAAATCCCAATAAAATATCAGTCAGTAGAAACAGTATGGTAGGAGGGAAAGCAGAAACACACAATTATTTTTTCTGTCCTGATTTGATTGAGAGTATAATTTATAAAGAAAGGATATTGTTTCACTCTTTTGTCGCAATATTATTGTCGTATTACTGTATTTTGCCCTAAATACCCGGCTTTTTTTAACTTTTTATCATACATACCCATAAATTTACACACAAAACACTCGGCTACCTTAACTTTTAATCATAAATACCCTAAAATTCTAGCACCCAAAGCACTCGGCTACCTTAACGTTTTATCATACATACCCTAAAATTTAGCACCCAAAACACTAGGCTACCTTAACTTTTTATCATACATTTACCTAAGATTTTAGCAACCGAAACATTTGGCTACCCTAAATTTTTATCATGCATACCCTAAAATTTTAACACCTAAACACTTGGCTACCTGAATTTTTTATCATACATACCCCAAAATTTTATCACCTAAAACATTTGGCTACCTTAACTTTCTATCGTACATACCCTTAAATTTTAGTCATGTCGGCTATTTTGGCTGCGACAAAAAACCCAGTCAGCATTCTACGTAAATCTATATCGGGCCGTCATCGGCCCGTCAGGGTAGCTGACGGGCCGATGACGGCCCGATATAGATTTACGTAGAATGCTAGCTGGGAATGTCAAACAGTGCAGATTTTTTTCAGACTGCTCATTATGTTTTCTGAAAAATGAAACAAAATAACTCAAAGTATTGGTTGCTGTAGATGTGATTAAATAATGTTGAAGGAGATTCCAAAATACCAAATCATAGCTCCAGATAAGAGGGGGTATCCACATAATAGTTTTCTTATATCTCCACGAAAAATGTACTGTGGGTACTCACTAGAAGCGCCTCGACGAGGCCCTTCTATTGAGTACCAGAACACATGTTTTTTTTTGTTGTTATTTTTTTTGTGCAGAAATACGAATTATATCGCTTTTGACGGTTAAAAAAACAACTATTCTGGAACTGTGACCAAATGATCAAACAGCATTTTAAATTTTACCTGACAGTTTGTTTTACTTTCATTTCAGTACACTGGTGCTCGGTCAAGTGGAGGTGGCCAGGCATTGTCCAGCCCTGGTTCCTGTCTCGAAAATTTTCATACCACACCCTTCATCGAGTGTAACGGTGCCTGGGGTACCTGTCACTTCTTCGCTGACAAATACAGCTTCTGGTTAACAACAATCGGTGCAAATGAGCAATTTAAGACTCCTGTATCAGAAACATTAAAAGTCGGTGACCTTAAGTCACGTGTTAGTCGTTGCCAAGTATGTACTAAGCGGAGTGTCGGTCTGTAAATAACTGATGATACCGATGTTAACCCATTGTAGTCGGGACCCGTAAAAGGTAATCGGCAAACAGTGCAGACCCAGATCAGACGCCGCATAACACGGCGTCTGATCAGGGTCTCCACTGTTTGCAAATAGTTTAGCCATTTTTCTTTAGGAATATGTTAATCTCATAGCCGGGTGTACCTATAATTGACATTGGACTCTTCCAATATATAATGTGGGAGAGTTTATTTAGTATACAATGGGTTAAAAGTAAGAAGGGTACCAGAGTGTTCTGATGTACAGTTCAGACAGGAATCAGAGAGTTCTAGATTGGCTTTTCTGTGAGCCACAAATCCACATGCATTATTCAAAAGTATTCAGTATGGTAGAAACTTTTTTTTCCATAAAATTATGGTAAACTTCTGTAAGTCAGTAAATTTTATGAAATTCATACAGCGTTATTAAAGTTTGAAGTTTGTTTCTTATCTACATACCGTGTGAATTAATGTGTCTCCTGGGAAAGCAGTGAATGTATGACCGTATTTACCCGAAATATTGGGATAGCTTATCCACCTACCATACTTGTCGTAAAATTTGAAAAATCCGTGCTGCAACCCGTTAATGTGTCTAAAATATTGATGTATGCATGGTAAACAGTGTAGACCCTGATCAGACGCCGCATTTTGCGGTGTCTGATCTGGGTCTACACTGTTTGAATAGTCCTATCTCAATGTCTGTCCCAATACTTTGGGTTAATACGGTATAACTCAATATCAGGTTTCCAAATTTCAGTCTGGCAACTAAAAAGGATTATTCCAAGCATATTTTCTGTATTTGTGTGAAAACTTATCATTTCCAAAAACCAATTTTTACACAGGTTTTTATACGTTTAAAAAATACTCAAAATATTGAGACTTTTTCCGATGCCGACATCTTGAATAATAATTATCAAATTACTAAAGAAATTAATATGCAGGCAGATTCGTTTACATCACAAAAACATGCCTATATAATTTTTACTCCCTTAAACCCCAATTTTATATAGTGAAACTGGGGTTTACCGGGGTATACATTATTTTTCTTATTTCGGCTCAAAAACATAGACTGTGGGTACTCGTTAGAACCGACTTGCCGAGGCAGTTATAACGAGTACCCGCAATCAATGTTTTGAGCAGGAATATGAAAAATATCAGAATCTTTTATCTGAAAATTTTCATTTTTTGGTGGTAAAATTTTCAGTACATAGGCATGTTTTCTAAATGGAATGACAAATATTGTATCAAATGAAGTCGGTTATGGAATAAAAAAGATTAAATTTTCTAGTCTCATAATATAATAAAAGTACAGGAAAAAAATCAGTTTTAAAAGTTTAGAGAGTTTTTTTTTTTTTTTTTTTTTTTTGTATCATATCAACTGTAAGCATCACGAAAACATGCCTATATAATTTTGACCCCCTTAAACCCCAATTTTTATACAGTAAAACTGGGGTTTACAGGGGTATACATTATTTTCTTATTTTTGCTCTAAAACATAGATTGTGGGTACTCGTTAGAACCGCCTCGCCGAGGCGGTTCTAACGAATACCCACAATCTATGTTTTGAGCAGAAATATGAAAAATATCAGAGTTTTTTTATCTGAAAATTTTCCGACTTTGGAGATGAAATTTTCTATTTATTTGAATAGGCGTGTTTTCGTAATGGTAAAATGAGGTAATGGTAGGGTTTTTGAGGATTATGATATATCTGCGAAGGCTGGTAGATAAAAGCCACTGAGTGATTTAATCCCTAGCTCTAGATAAGAAGAGTATCCTGACGATTACAATTCTTATTTCTATACGAAAACATATATTTTGGGTACTTATAAGAAATGCCTCATCAAACTGCTTCTAATGTGCACCTACACATATGTTTTCGTGGAGAATAAGGAGAGAATCGATCCTTTTCGGTGGAGAAAAAGCAAAAGCATCTTGCAATGGATTATATCCGCTAATATGGTCACAGCTTCTTCCTGCGTACTTTTCTGGTACTTATTGCTCTAGGGAAAGAATTAATCACGAACATATCTGTGAACTTTAAGACATTTTTTTTTCGTATTCGTTCCTGTATTTTATCACTAGAACGAATCGTGTACCTTAACCTTTATCTGTCTGCCGGCAAAACTAGCCAAGACCATTTTATTTTTTTCTAGGCGTTTTTTTTTTTTTTTTTTTTTTTATTTAAGTTTACAAATTACTGACAGTAATTAAACAAATCGTAATGAATACATTACGAAAACACGCCTATTCAAATATATAGAAAATTTCACCTCCAAAAACCGAAAATTTTCAGGTAAAAAACAGGTAAAAAACTCTGATATTTTTCATATTTCTGCTCAAAAACAGAAATAAGAAAAATAATGTACACCCCTGTAAACCCCAGTTTTACTATATAAAAGTGGGGTTTAAGGGGGTCAAAATTATATAGGTATGTTTTCGTGATGAGCCTGTATTTGCATTGGGCATTGATGAACTCATCTACTGGATCGGGGCACGCCTATAAAAGACGAAATCGTATGAGTATAGTAAGTCGAGCTAAGGATTCTCTACTAGCATAAAAATATGTAAACAGGTAGAACCACTAAAATTGCGAAGGAAAAAGCACGAAAATCGCGAAGAAAAGCTATAGGAAAATCAGATAGAAAACATTTTATCTAATAAAACATGTAGGACTAGATGCTTAAAGAGTGTTTCCCTATTTAACTAGTTCATTTTGCTTCCGCAGTATTCGTAAGACCAATCCTTACCAGAAAAGTAGTTTACCATATTTTAACCCTAGTCTAGCTGAACCCGGTTATACCCTGCCTTTGCGAACAGTATAGCTCTAGATCAGTTGGCTTCTTCAGAAGCCAACTGATCTGGATCTGCACTGTTTGTTATTAAATATACGAATTCGTATCAACAACCCGGGTCAACCATCACGAAAACATACCTATATAATTTTGACCCCCTTAAACCCCACTTTTATATAGTAAAACTGGGGTTTACAGGGGTATACGTTATTTTATTTATTTCTGCTCAAAAACATAGATTGTGGGTACTCGTTAGAACCGCCTCAGCGAGGCGGTTCTAACGAATAACCACAATCCCTGTTCTCAGCAGAAATTTGAAAAAATATCAGATTTTTTTTCTGAAAACTTTCAGTTTTTGGTGGTGAAATTTTCAGTATATTTGAATAGGCGTGTTTTCGAAATGTAATGTGATTGGCTGAAAATTAGAAGTGGATGTGGCATCTTATTTTTTTTCTGCATGACAAGAGTTAAGTGCTGAGCAAAATTTATAAAACAAATCACGAATATCTATAGTTCTGAGGAATAATTGTATGCCAAATAATTTGTTTGTCAAATTACAACTGTTACAATAATATTCTTCCGCTGTTCGGAAAGAGATTACTGCAAAAATGTATCTCGACTGTTTTCGTTGTTTTTGAAGGATATTGTGGAGCATACAGCTGTAGTTGCTGATTTATAATACGTTGTACATTATTTTCTTTTTGCTTTTGTTTACGTTTCTTATTCTGATAAAACCGGTATACCGAAAGTGTCTAGTGTTTTCTGAGTCAATGATGCAATCGATGTGCGATACGTGTATGTGCTAATTGCTTACACAGACGTACGATTCCTGCTAATACTAGTACAGGACCAGGAGCCTATAATTATTTTTTCCGTAAGCTTCCAATACAGCATTAATTTTGCTAAATTCTCGCCCTCACAATATTCCTTGGCATCAAAATTCTTAGCCTGTTCCCTAATGCAATACATGTTTTACAAGTAAATGTGTAATCTGGGCCCAGTTGTTCAAAGCTAACGATGTCGTTAGTTAACGATTCGTTAAAATTTACATCGAGTGATACGCAAATATGTTGAAATTTTTTGCTGAAAAAATGTGAGTAGCTTTTGCAGTGCAAAAGCTACTCACATTTTTCAGCAAAAAATATCAGAATACTGTGTATTGAATCCGCTAAAACAGTTAACGAAATGACCCTTAACGAGCTCGTTAAGCTAACGACGCTTTGAACAACTGGGCCCTGGATAATATTAATCTTTCCCTCACGTGAGAATGATGTGCATCCTACCTTGGTAGACTCGATAGCGAGACCATTCCTGCAGCTTGCGAGATATGTCGAGGGTTTAGCGCAAAACTGTAGTAACTCAAATATATTTTTGAAACCCTTGTTTGGGGGCAACTTTAACCCCTTTGTAAACAATGCAAATTTAGGTGCCATTGCTCATACGAGCAATGGCACCTAAATTTCCATTGTTTGCAGAAAGAAATGTTGTAATCTTTATAATGCCTTCATGGTGAGGAGATTAAGTATTGGGAAAAAACAACCATCTGACTTGCTAACTTGCTTGTTGAGCTGAGGGAGAAATTCCTATGTCCAGTGGTTATTTAAAACGGTGTAAACAGATATTATACAGACAAGCAAAACATGAAACTGGAAATTACACGAAAATCAGGTTTTCCAACATGATCTGAAAAGCAAGTCATACAAAGTCTCTGTGAAATTATCAGGTCAAGTGAATGATCCCTACATGAAAGGATATAGAAATTGAAGTGTTAGTTAAGGTGACAATATTTACATATCCTGTACACCAAATTTAAAGAGATATAATCAATATATATATACCAAGTGTCATAAGAATCTTTCGAACGGCTTTACCCTGAAAAATAAATAAAAGTGGAGATAGCTGGAAAACAAAAAGCCCGAGAGTTGTCAGTCTTGTATGCGACACTCTGCCTTGTTCTATTCTATAACCCTACCAAGTATCATTAGAATCTTCCAAATGACTACTGAGTCATAGATTGAAAATGAAAAAAAACAAAAAAACAAAAGAAAAAAAAACAACAAAAAACAAAAAAAACATCTATATAAAAAAGGGGCGGCGGATAACTGGAAAACAAAAACCAAAGCATGCGTATTGTCATTCTTGTACACGGCACTCCGCCTCACCCAATTCTTTAATCCTACTAGGTATCAGGTTTCCCGGTTATACAGACTGAAAACGAAAATAATAATAATAAAAAAAAAAAAAAAAAAAAAAAAAAAAAAACACGAGAGTTGTCTTTCTTGACAATACACCCCATCTTGCCCCATTCTGTAATCCAACCAAGTATCATTACAACATTTCAAACGGCTTCTGAGTTACATGGCGAAAGTCCCAGAAATCCTCAGTACAGCAAATCCACTTCTCCAATACTGAAATTTATTATTATTTTTTTTTTTACCTACACTTTACATAGGACGGAAAATCCTCTCACTACTGAATTCAGTATTAATACTGAAAACTTTTACACAAGAAGTTATGCTCCTAACAAGAAAACCTGACACCCGCACGTCTACCCAACCGCCCGCCGACATTCATCATTACAACCAGGGCCCAGCTGTTCAAAGCGTCGTTAGCTTAACAAGCTCGTTAAGGGTCATTTCGTTAACTGTTTTGGCGGCTTCAATATACAATACTCTGATATTTTTTGCTGAAAAAATGTATTTTTTCAGCAAAAAATTTCAGCATATTTGCGTATCACTCAATGTAAATTTTAACGAATCGTTAACTAACGACGTCGTTAGCTTTGAACACCTGGGCCCTGAGTTTTCCATTGGAAAACCTGCTTAAACTACAAATGTATGCGTATTTTATAACAAGGTAACGTTAGAAAAAAATAGGTTGGATAAGTAGGGATTTTTTTTTTATAGAATTAAACCGTAATTATCAAACACATCTGGACTCCAACACATAAATCCCCTAAAACTTTACCAAGTCTCTTTGGCTAGCCTTTGCGGTGGTTAAAATGTACTGACAGAATGGCAGCGTAGATCCTGGTCAAACTGTCCCTGTAGGAACAGTTTAATCTGGGTCTTCATAGTTTGCTCAGACCTTCTTGTGGGAATATTTAGAATAAATATGGTAGCATTAATATTTAATCCTAGTAACATCTAAGCCTTATGAAAAAGACATGATAAAAAGAGCTAGGCTTCACCAGGAAAATTAGGTATGGTGGGGTTACCCTAAACAGTGTTGACAAACATTTTTTGGTTTTACCTACGTTTTCTTCATATTTTGTACAGGCTAGTCTTTTTCTGCGGTCAACAGTTAAAAAGGTCAATGTCACTGCAGCCCTACTGTTCAAACTGGTGCATTGTCTTTCGGTTTTAACTATGACTGGTGTTCATTTTTTTCAAGCAGTCATACATAATTATCCTGGCATTTGATGCTAGTAATGAGACACAGAATCTTACAAAACCCAAAGTTCAATCTCGACACACATGCAGTGTTCGAGCTTTTCTCCAAATACTTCTAAGTAGTTAACTGGAATCTAGCTCGTAAACTTGATTTTAAGAGACAGTTTAACAACACAGGATGAAAATGAAAATACCACTCTGCATGGTAGATCAATTGTCATTTTAAAGCATCAAATTGATTTTTTTTTTTTTTTTTTTTTTTGTAATCTACTCCAACAGGGCTTTCTCACAAACATCGTCTGTACAAATTACTCTTTGCTAAATTCGAATTTTGTTGATGCTGTATCAAATTACGCGACCTTTTCTCTTCCGTGTCTTCCACTGCATATTTGAAAGACTCGGAAGCGCTTCCAAAATTGGTGGCGCGTGAATAAAAAATGAAGAAGACAGAATAGCTCTGCAGAAGACCGAAGGCTTCCGATTTTAGAAGGTGTAAACAAACAGATTTTAGAAGGTGTAAACGAACTTTCCCCGACTTCCTCCTGACACCAGAAGAGCTAAATCGAACCGGCCATTGGTAAAACCAGATTACTCTATGTATTCGTACATCTTAACTCCTTACCATACTTGTCCTAACTCATGACCTAGTGTATTTAACTACCTGTCGATGTGTCTTAGAAACTACTGGCTGAGTAGCAGTGTAGATCCTGATCATAAGCAGCGTTCTGCGACATCTCATCTGGCTTTAACCTATCTGTACGAATAATTAGAATTTTTAAAAAATCACTTTATTTGCCAAGGAACACGACGTTTCGGCCATCAAGTGGCCACTTGATGGCCGAAACGTCGTGTTCCTTGGCAAATAAAGTGTTTTTTCTTTTTAAAAACTCTATTTGGATCCCTTATTCATTTGGATCACTAGTGTCATAATGAATAATTAGAGTCAATATGGTAACTGAGTTCGTTCTACATTACGAAAACACGCCTATTCAAATATATAGAAAATTTCACCTCCAAAAACTGAACATTTTCAGATAAAAAACTCTGATATTTTTCATATTTCTGCTCAAAACATAGATTGTGGGTACTCGTTGGAATCGCCTCGGCTCGGCGAGGCGGTTCTAACGAGTACCCACAATCTATGTTTTGAGCAGAAATAAGAAAAATAATGTATACCCCTCTAAACCCCAGTTTTACTATATAAAAGTGGGGTTTAAGGGGGTCAAAATTATATAGGCATGTTTTCGTGATGAATTTTAGGTGCTTAAAACTTCCAAAACTTTAAGGGTTAGTAGCAGTGGTGCCATCTGGAACTGTTTCTACAAAACCATCAACATCTCCTGGTTTGTCTTGTGCTTTAAGCAGACGACATATTTTTTCTTATTTTTGCCAGAAAACAGGATTCGGCATTTCATGCAGATTGTCTCCAATGCTGAAATAATCCAGAGAGCGGAGTGTTTAAATCATCCACGACCTGTAGGTATAGTTTCTTTAGTGTCTTTAGGAAGTCTTTCTTCAGAACCATCAACCTCTCCTCGTTTGACTTTTGCCTTTCAGTTTAGCCCTTTCAGCCTCGAGTTTCTGAAATGGAATCTTCTGTCCTTGAGTTTGGAAACGTCCAATGATTGCTAATGGGCAAATTTCGTCAATTTTTTACGGAGTTATCTGCCCGAGACACGCCCATATTTTCGTTTCCAGACGATAACTTGAGTTAATAACAAGGGATTTGAACCAAACTTGCTATATATATTGACATTACGGAGATCTGGTAAGGAACTGCTAATGGGCAAATTTCGTCAATTTTTCACAGAGTTATCTGCCCGAGACACGTCCATATTTTCGTTTCCAGACGATAACTTGAGTAAATAACAACGGATTTTAACCAAACTTGCTATATGCATTGACCTTAAGGAGATCTGTTTTGCAATTGCTAATGGCCCAATTTCGTCAAATTTTTACGGAGTTATCTGCCCGAGACACGCCCATATTTTCGTTTCCGGACGATAACTTGAGTAAATAACAAGGCCTAATAACCAAACTTGCTATATGCATTGATATTATCAAGATCTGGTTTAGGATTGTTACCTGTACCTCCGTCATTTTCTTTCTAGACTTTAATACATAAACAAATAATTGCTATGGCGGGGTATTATGCTTGCGGTGCTTTTATCAAACTGGCATTTGCGGTAGCAGCTACCACCCGAAAATGTAGGCGGGGCTGTTTTAAGGTCATAATGGCAACAGATAATAAATACATTAAACTAGTCTATAATATTATGATCTATGACCTGGAGAGACGACCAAACACTACTAATTGGGCATCACTGATCAGGCATTTGTTACTAGCATTGGGTTTTCAGGAGGTTTGGTTTTAACAAGGGATTGGAAACTACATTATGTTTGTATCATTACTTAAACAACGACTTACAGATACGTCTATACAAAATTGGAAAGCAAGGCTCGAGACCTCTAGTAGAGCTGTCTTTTATAAGTCTATTACAGTTTTTCAAGTACAGCCCTATCTTGAAAAGATTAATGTCATAAAATTTTTTCAAGCTTTATATACCCACTGAATGGTTCAATTTATCCTGTGTTTCTAGTTCGTTTTTTTTTTCCTCTAGAATCAGAACGCATTTTTCTTTTCCCTTTACGAAAACAAGTAATCAATTCACACGCGAACTGGGTCACCGATGCAACCACGTGGTGTCTGCATAGCAATTTTCTTCAATGAAAACTCCAATGACCACACAAACCACAAGAAAAGCGTGCTGCCAACACGTGTCCTATATAGGCAGTCGGTGACCAGGAACGTTTGTAAATGATTACATGGTCACGCTCAAGGCATAGAACTTGTATATAATTGTGGAGGCAAGATGTTTTAATTCTCAGACTCTTCCCATTCTCTCTCTGTCTGTCTCTCTCTCTCTCCCTCTCTCTCTCCGTATGTCTATCTGTCTATGTCTGTTTGTCTGTTTCTCTCTCTCTCTTTCCTCTCCTTATGTCTCCCTAACTACGTCTGTCTGTCTGTCTGTTTCTCTGTCTGTCTGTCTATCTGTCTCTCTCTCTTGTTAGATATATGATTTTTTGGCACTGGTATATAATCTAAAAATAACCAAGATATTTTCCGATGGGAGTACAAACTTCTAAAAAATAATAAATTTCAAGACGCCTCAAATGCTACAAATATGGCAACCACAAGTGGACTGACAGCGTCGAATCGACATTGATCTGACGTGTTTTCGGCGCTGTCTGACCACTTGGTTAGTGTACTGGTGTATCAGAACATCACACTTTTCTCATAATTAACTGGCGTTTATCTGAGCTTTGAATGAAGGTCTATATTGTTGGTAGTAAGTGTGAGCATATGTATGTGTATGCGTGTTTCGCTTAATATTTTTGTTTGACTTGACATGATGTTTTTTTTTTTTTTTTTTTGTTTTGTTGTTTTTTTTCCCCTATCTTTTTTATCGGACTTAACAACAGAACGGGATATATACTTGCTTGCGCGTGCTATTCACTACATATTAGTTTCTAAAATAAGATATCAGTTTTAGTGATGCTGCTATTACTGACATCGACGTCTACGCGCGGTCATTATGTTAATGGGTCTGATGCTGACTGTTTGTTGCCACAGTTATCGAGAGACAAGACAAATTATATAATGAAACATTTGTTGGCTGTTGAGGTACTGGATGTGACGATGGTGTCCGCCACAGAGCACCAACGTTGACCTCGGCTATCGCCTTTGTCATCTGGCTTTCTTCGGTGGATACCACATCAAATCCGGTCCCTCACCAGTCAATATTTGTACAACAACACAAATTGCTTGTTATTACTTGCTTCTGTCATATAACTATCACAAACTATCTTCAGTAAGACCTTTAAACAGTACAATTTGAAAGTGTAAAGTACATATTGATTAATGGTATGCTGTCGTACTGCCTATGATCAGAACTTACTTGCCCTCGAACGATTAATGTATCATCGTACACATATTCTTAAAAAACGAATTATTTGTAATAGGTTACCTTGTAACACTGTTACCTTCTATTTGTGAAATACTCAACACTCACTTGCAAATTCGTCTACTATTTCCATAACTGTGAGTCCTATCCTCTTCCCAATAATGTAAAACAAACAAACATGTTTGTTGTTCTATTTATGTTTCCATTGTTTTTGTGTTTGCTGCTGGTGCTCCACGGGGAAAAGCATTTACACCTATACACTATTCACGCACATCAATCGTACGAGAAGAAAGACATATCCGTATGCTGCAGACTGTTTCGTTGTTTAACTGGTTGTATAACATAATGATTGAAATTCAGATCTACAGGATACGGATAGGACTACATTATGGTCGTCAACTTAAGATTAAAGGTATTGACTTTCTAAATTTATTTGAATTTTTAATAGTCATGTCATTATTGTTGATAGCGGGTATTGAACGCAATCCTGGTCCCTCATCCGAGGATTCTTATAGTTCAACAGAATCTAGTTCCTTCCTAGATAATTTAAACAGGAAAGGTAAATTTTCTATAGTCCATAATAATATCCAGAGTATTACAAACAAGGTTGATTTAATTAAATCTGAACTTGGCATGTTCGATATCATCAGTCTGACGGAAACCTGGCTGGACCATAGAACCTCATATGACGATTTAAATATTAATGGGTTTAACTTATACCGACGTGACAGACCTGGTGATAATCATGGTGGAATCTGTGTTTATGCCAAACAAGACATTTATTCGCGTCGCAGATTTGATCTTGAGCTTCCTAATATTGAGTGTCTTTGGATAGAGGTATACACGCAGCACAGGAAAGCGCTAATTGGTACTTTCTATAGGCCTCCTAATTCTGCTCCAGCAATCCTCACCTCTATAGAAGACTCTATAGGCATTGCTTTTGACAGCGGTGTAGAAAACATTCTTATCACCGGTGATTTTAATCTAGATATATTAAAAGCAGCTTCCAATAAAAAAATAGTTGATATATGCCAACATTACAATCTTGAGCAGCTTATTAACGAGCCTACACACTACACAGAAAACACGTCTTCTATAATAGATATTTTTTTAACCACTAATCCACACAACATCCTACTGAGTGGAGTTGGCGATCCCTTCCTAGACCAGAACATAAGATACCACTGTCCTATATATTGTGTATTCAATTTTGATAAAAAGATAACGCATTCTTATACACGGCATATATGGCTGTATGATAATGCTGATTACCAATCTTTATCACGTGATATAAGTGAAACTGACTGGAACTCTTTTAAGGATAATAATGTAGATATATATGCAGCTAAAGTAACCGAAAGAATAATGACCCTTGCAAGTAAACATATACCTAATAAAACAATACGTGTACGAAATTCGGACCCTTCTTGGCTGTCTAACAGTATAAAAAGATTAATGAGAAAAAGAAAACGACTTTTCGATAAATATAAGAAATCCAAATCATTATTAGATTTTGAAAACTACAAACATGTCCGAAATAAAATTACAAATGAAATACGGAAGTCCAAAAAAACTGAAGTCGATAACTTAGCAAAAAAACTTGAAGATAACAACATAAGTCCAAAAGACTGGTGGAAGACGTTAAAGTATTATATAAAGCCAGATAAACCATCATCTATTCCCCCACTTAATAAAGATGGAACAATTTACTTATCCGCAGAGGAAAAAGCAAACGTCCTAAATAATTTTTTCACTGAACAAACACACTTAGACGAAACTAACGCTTCTCTGCCCACAGCTACAGTCACTCCACTAGATACAATCAACACTATTATTACTACACCACAGGAAGTGGAATCAGTTCTAAAGTCGTTACCTATAGGTAAAGCCACAGGACCCGATTTAATCAATAACAGATTATTAAAAGAGCTCGCTGAATCATTATCTCTCCCTCTGTGTGAACTTTTTAACTTCTCTCTTGCAAAAGGTAAATTCCCAAGTATATGGAAGCAGGCCAATGTTACACCAGTCTTCAAAAAGAATGATCCTTCGTGTCCATCCAATTATAGACCAATATCACTACTAAGTGCTGCCGGCAAAGTTCTTGAGAAAATTGTGTTTAAATATTTGCTTAATTTCTTTCGTGATCATCAAGTCATAACCACCTTGCAATCTGGCTTCATCCCAGGTGACTCAACCGTAAATCAGCTTGTTGATATTTATAACACTTTCTGTAAAGCTCTCGACGAAGGTAAAGAAGTCCGAGCAGTCTTTTGTGACATAAGCAAAGCCTTTGATAGAGTATGGCACAAAGGACTTCTGTACAAACTCAAATATGTAGGTGTTACTGATTCTCTTCTTCATTGGTGCTCAGATTATTTAGCCAATAGAAAACAAAGAGTAGTTATACCTGGTGCTTGTTCTGACTGGTTACCAGTTACGGCTGGTGTCCCTCAAGGTTCTATTCTAGGCCCTCTTTTATTCCTTCTATATATTAATGATATAGTAGATAACATCAAAGCAACTATTAGACTGTTTGCAGACGACACAAGCCTTTACATTATAGTAGACAATCCGCACAATACCGCTGGGCAACTAAATACCGATTTGCAAATGATTCATCAGTGGGCTACCCAGTGGCTCGTTACATTCAACCCTACAAAGTCTGAGTCTATTATTTTTTCAAGAAAACTTAATAAACCCAATCATCCTCCCATTTTTATGAATAATCAACCTATCAATGAAGTTCACACACACAAGCACTTGGGCGTGTTTCTTTCAAGTGACTGCCAATGGCATGATCATTTAGCTTACATTAAATCAAAAGCATGGAGCCGCATTAATGTCATGCGTAAATTTAAATTTAAACTTGACAGAAAATCACTCCAAACTATGTACTTCTCTTTTATTCGCCCACTTCTTGAGTATGCCGATGTTGTATGGGATAATTGCACCCAGTGCGAGGTAAACGAACTTGAAAAAATACAAAATGAAGCAGCTCGAGTCGTAACAGGAGCCACTAAACTCGTATCTATCAATTCTCTTTATTTAGAAACAGGATGGGAACCCTTGGCATCTCGACGGAAAAAACATAAGCTATTGGTATTCTATAACATGGTAAATAATCTTTCACCTAACTACTTATCTTCTTTCGTACCATCTACTGTTGGAAATACCACAACTTACCAGTTACGTAACGCAGCCAATCTTCATACTATCCGTGCTAATTCACAACTTTACTATAATTCCTTTCTACCCTCTGTTATCAGAGATTGGAATGAGTTGCCAGATAATGTGCGCAACTCACCTAGCAAAATGGTATTTAAACGTCATCTTAACAGTAACATTACTAACCCACCCAATTTTTTCTTTGCTGGTAAACGCCTGGGACAGATTCACCACGCACGATTGAGAACAAAATGTAGTTCTCTATGTGAACATCTATATTCTAAAAATATTTTAGACAACCCATTGTGTGTCTGTGGAGCCATTGAAGACACAACTCATTTCCTTTTGAAATGTAATCGTTTTAGCAATCAAAGACAAGAAATGTTGGACACAGTGACTCATATTCATACACCGACCCTTAATGTTCTCCTTTATGGAAGCCAAGAATTGAATGAAATGCAGAATCAACAAATATTTACAGCAGTACAGAATTTTATCTTAAAATCTAAACGGTTTGAAATTAGATAAGCAATTAAAATAAACTAAAATAATTCTGTAATTATATAAAACAGCCCATGCTTTAACATAGCAAAATAAGATTTTTCAAGTTAGTCGACCGAAGGTCCGTTATATACTTATCCTGACGGCTAAATTTTGTTTTTGTCTTAGAGTTATTACGGTTGTTGTTTTATAGTGTTTTTTTATGAAAATATATCAAGACTCCATTCCCCGTGGAGCTGCAGCATCTCATTTAATCACGAACATGCATATATTTTAGATAGTAGATTATCAGGTTATCAATGGTAAATAAAATACCTAGTTATGCAGAAATAAAGGGAATACAAATGTCCCAAGTATTCTCGTTTCTTCTGCTTATTCTGATGCATGGTTTAACATGTAAAATAGTACAATTAATTAAGCTGAAAGTTGTTCAAATCACGTATTGCTATTGTTATTGTAAGCTTTGATGATTACACATCGGGATACAGATTAATACAAGTCTTTTGACTTTCTTCTGAATCCCATTTGTATAAATTATCAATGTTTGTACTAGTTTATATTATTATATTGAAATTATACAAATAAAATATGTTTAAACCAAGCTTTAAGTCGCTTAAGAATGTCTTCACATCGTCTAGAAATCGAATCAGATAGACGGACACGACCAATTAGTATTTCAGTAGACAATAGAAAATGCCAAGTATGTACTACTATTGAAGATGAACACCATTTTGTACTAGAATGTAGTATGTTTATCGCTTTGCGGAAAAAGTATATTTCTAGATTTTTTTTGGAACAGACCTAGTGCGTGCAAATTTATTCAGCTGATAAATTCTAGTAATGAAAGTTGCATACGTAAACTTAGTACATTTATATATCAAGCATTTAAGCTCAGATCAGAATTATTGTACAGACGTTAATTTTGTAGTGTTTATAAAAGCAACAGAGATCAGATTTGATGTTAGAAATTTAGAGAGTTGATGTTTAAGAATTTTTTATGCATACAAATATACATGTACAGATTGTCTAATGTCATCCTTATTACACGGTATGAAGATATAGTTCGAAATACTAGACTTCTCCACATACATGACGCAATTGCTAGACTGTTTGATGGTCTAGTCTCCATATATATTTTGAAAGTCATCACAGAAACATGCCTATATAATTTTGACCCCCTTAAACCCCACTTTTATACTGTACACAAACATAGATTGTGAGTACTCGTTAGAACCGCCTCATCGAGGCGGTTCTAACGAGTACCCACAATCGATGTTTTGAGCAGAAATATGAAAAATATCAGAATTTTTCATCTGAAAATTATCATTTTTTGGTGGTAAACTTTTCAGTATATTTGAATAGGTATGTTTTCGTAATGGAATGTTTCATGTAGTATGCCATATATTGTCAATTTTGTACTACACTGTCCTTTACCGCTGTGTATGTAAATTTTGTATCTTCATGAGCCTCAGCGCCTTTTGGAATTCGAAATAAACTTCTGTTCTGTTCTATTCGTATTGATTACTGGTCAGCTGTTTATATGTTTACCTAGCCTTGCCCAAGGCTTAGAAATATACATATATATATATATATATTTATTTATTTTTTTTTTTTTTTTTTGGCTTATTGAGCTCTGTGGCTAGTCTATACATAATATGGTCTGGATTTCAGAGACAACCACAGAAGAAAAGTTCACCCATAGACTAGCTAAACATTGAATCAAAAAGTAGAATGTAAATGAAAAAAAAATAATAATAAGTAAACAAAAAGTGACAAACATACTTATATATTGGCCTAGTAGCTAGGCTAATGTTTACCTGGCGTCTGCTGGATCAGGATGCTGCTAAATAATGTATATACTCACTACTAGGAATGAATACGGCAAATAAGATAAAGCCTTACATGGGGCTGTGACTTTTTAATAACTTGTACCCAGTAGACAGCGGCTTACTGACAGAATTTGTTTACTATATTTCAGTTAGTTAAGAAACAGGATTCACAATACATTACACGCATTAGTGTCATTTCCATTTCTGGAATAATAACTGACTTAATATCTCCCTACATGTATGCAGACTGCATAAGATCCTATAAATGCATATAATAATGGTTTTAACAAGTTTCTGTTTGAATCATGGAATATGAGGGGACGTTTCTCTGAGGGAATCTGAGATAGGATAATTTATCTGCTTTTACTGTGATTGCCATCTTACAAGTGGAAAGTGTTTTTACTGTACACTCGAGGTTGCTATGTTTACAATGCATGACGCAGGTTAAAGGTTATATTCAGTTTGAATTTCTTAACACCTTCCGGTAATTTCATTCAGCTTGCTCCGTTAGTAATTTTTTATAACACAATGTTTTAGTGTCATTACGAAAACATGCCTATTCAAGTACATTGAAAATTTTACAACCAAAACAAGGAAAATTTTCAGATAAAAAATTCTGATATTTTTCTTATTTCTGCTGAAAAACATAGAGTGTGGGTACTCGTTAGAACCGCCTCACCGAGGCGGTTCTAATGGGTACCCACAATCTATTTTTTTCAGCAGAAATAAGAAAAATAATGTATACCCCTGTAAACACCAATTTTACAATACAAAAGTGGGGTTAAAGGGGGTCAAAATTATTTAGGAATGTTTTCGTGATGTAATGTATAGAGTAAATACATGCCTTCTTGCAAAACAAGTTTTGAATGTGAAGGTTTTCTAGTTATTTTATTTTCATTGATAAAGCTTTTGTTTAAGTCCGGCACCATTTTGAAATAAGTCCCGCCTATATCCTATTATAGAACAAATGAGTATTTGAGCCGGTGCATTAGAATCGTGTGATTAGAATGGGGATAACTGCATCGGAAATTGTCATTTGTGAAGTAAATCAAAGGTAAATCGTCGTATTCATGATCAGAAATTACGTTTTACGGTTCCGCTGGCGCGTCGCCGTCAAACGAAGTTTCCGATTCACCTCCACAAATGATAACTTTTAATACAGTTATCACCTATGTATCAAGACTTCTAACCAACCAAGTTTGGTTTAAACAATATTCATTTATTTATTATTATTTTGTTTCGTTTCATATACTTGTGACAACAGGATTTACAGGGATTAATTTTGGGCCAGATTGAGAGATATGCTCATTTTGTCCCCGAAAATATCTCATTGAAATTTTCTAAATGAGAGGAAAAATCTCATTGCAAATGTCATTTTGCTGAGAATTTTGCTAAAATTTCTCACTGAAAATTCATAACTTCTTGCCAGTTTTGGCTGAATGACTGGAGATATTTTTCTCCCATGATATTCTGAGCCAGAATCATAACTGCATTTACCATTTTACTCTATGTATTCGGACAGACAGCCTCAAGCAAACAGTGCAGACCCGAATCAGACACTACAGAACGCAGCTTCTGATCGGGGTCTATAGTGTGCTTCTCATTTAGCAATTTATAGACTCATAAACAGATAGTCCAAATGGAATCGCTCAAATATCAGCTCAAGTATGGCGAAGAGTTAATGTGTGTGAATACTACTGTGCTTTCGACATCTTTCAGAAAGTCGTTTTTTGCTTGTTTTTTGCTTTACACAGAAGAAGTAAAGTTGAGAACTTTTGTCATGATTTAATGCAAAACCATTTGTCGTAACTACCTATGTTTAAAAAGTTTAATTCTAGTCATTGGTTTCTAAAAAATCAAATATTTTCACTTTTTCCCCATAGTAAAAATGATGCAGAAATTTGTAGGGTAGGTAACTTGGAGCCAGATTTTCAACATGTTCCAGTTGTTCAATTTTTCTGAAATTTTCACAATATTGTTGTAAAACATCACTTATTCAAATTCAGCAAAGAATAGTAAAAAATGTTTTCTTAGACAAAAGTTCCAAACAAATCACTTTACTATAGAAATTGCATGGGTCAGACCAACTTTTGGCCATAACTTAAATTAATGTTTGTGTAAATATTTGAGAACAAAACACAGAAACATAAAAGACAAATAGTTTCTGTTAAGATATGGTCAACCAGAACAAAATACCTTCATTCAAAATAAAACGCCAAGCAAAAAACGTCTTTCCAAGAGATTTCCATTACGAATACATGCCTATATAATTTTGACCCCCATAAACCCCACTTTTATATAGTAAAACTGGGGTTTACAGGGGTATATATTATTTTTCTTATTTCTGCTCAAAAACATAGATTGTGGGTACTCGTTAGAACCGCCTCATCGAGGCGGTTCTAACGAGTACCCACAATCTATGTTTTGATCAGAAATAAGAAAAATATCAGAATTTTTCATCTGAAAATTTTTATATTTTGGTGGTAAAATTCTCAATATATTTGAATAGGCATGTTTTCGTAATGGAAAGGACAGTAACTGTAAATACGGTACATTTATCAACAATAAATACTTAACGCTTGGCATTCTGGGTAAATTTTTTGAGCAGACGACATATTGAAATAATTTTCTTATTTTTCCAAGAAAATAGGTTTTTGACAGTTCATGCAAATTGTCTCCAATGGAGACAATTTGCATTTAATGTCAAAGCCTATTTTCTGGGAAAAAATAAGAAAACTATTTCAATATTTCGTCTGCTGATTTAGCCCAGAGAGTGGAAAAGGTTAAGAAATGGTATCTAAAGGTAAGTTTTAAGCATAACTTATATGAAAGTTCATTTCCTTACATGCATGCAGATTTATAGTAGGAAAAAAGATCAAGCGAATAGATCAAGTATTGTTTAAACCTTTACACCACTTTCTGTGCTAATTCACTAGACGACAAATCAGACTGATAGTTTTTCTTATCCTTCCCAGAAAACAGGACTTATCAGTTTAATCAAATTGTCTCCATTCTCCATTGAAGACAATTCAACCCTGTTTTCTGAGAAAAATATATAAGTAAATATTTCAAAATGTCGTCAATTTTTACCCGGTATGCTAAGCGGTAAAATGTCTAATTTGTGATTGAACAATCTAGTCCTCCTCTACTGATATTGTTGTTTTAACTGTGTAAACCCTTAAAAAGCTAAGCACAACTGCAGCAGATGACATTTAGATTTTTTTATTTCTATTTTTTTTCAGAGACAATAAGACTTGGCATTCCATGTGAATCGTCAGCTAGACATTGTCTAGGCAGACGATTCACGTGAAATTCCAAGTCTTATTTTCTCTGAAAAATAATGAAAAGGAATTATAGTGTCGTCTGTTGCAATTTTGCTAGGTGTCTTAAGGGTCACCAAGATACGATATACAGATTTACCTTAAAGGCTCCATATTCCTCAAAATAGATTTTTTTTATCCAAGAAATGTTTAATAAATTGATATATATTATTAATACTATCATAAAATGTGATATCTGACAGCCTGTAAAATTTCAGTTTGTCTCTCTTTTTTGAATTGGATCAAAAATGAAATGATTTTTTTTTATCCTATCTCTAAATTAATGTTGCCAACATTAATTCAGAGATATGATAAAAATCATTTCATTTCAAGAACTAGAGACTAACTAAAATTTTACTGGCTGTCAGGTGCCACATTTTATGATTGTATTAATACCATGTATAAATTTACATCACGAAAACATGCCTATATAATTTTGACCCCCTTAAACCCCACTTTTATATAGTGAAATGGGGGTTTATAGGGGTATTCACTATTTTTTCTTATTTTGCTAAAAAACATAGATTGTGGGTACTCGTTAGAACCGCCTCAGCGAGGCGGTTCTAACGAGTACCCACAATCTATGTTTTGAGCAGAAATATGAAAAAAAGTCAGAATTTTTTATCTGAAAATTTTCCTTTTTTTGGTTATGAAATTTTCAGTATATTTGAATAGGCGTGTTTTCGTAATGTTAAACCTTTCTTGAATAATAAAATGTCTGTTTTAGAGGAATATGGAACCTTTAAAATTCCGAAATTTTATCCCCTTATCATACTTGTTCTAAAATTTGAAAAAAAAGGCCATTTCACTACCTGCTGATATGTCAGCTAGACAAAGTGACCAGTTAGTCACGTATACCCCAGGCCAGCGCCAGTCCATCAACAGGCCTGCTTCTCTTCCACACAATACAAGCCGTGCTAAATGTTTGTACCAAATTTCAAACTCCTAGATCCAGTAGTTCCTGAGAAATATTTGATGGATAAAAAAGGTTTACATACAAACAAACACACACAAACATTGTTACGGAAAAGACAAAAATCTTATACCCCTTTTAAACTTCTATGCCGGAGGTAAAAAACTGGTAGAGAAGTGATAAAAAGTGTAGATCATGATCAAACACCGTATTTTGCGTCGTCTGATATTAGTTTAATTAAGACTATGTGTCTGAATACTTTGAGCAAGTATGACAATAACGGATCAGGGGACCGTAGCCATACAATGAAGGTTTATGGCGAATGCATATATACCAGATGAATGACAGGCAATGCCGAAGCCATCTAAGAAATGAAGGTATTTTTTGACGTCCATTGAAGTATGAACAACATCGGGTCACGAGCAAAGGAAGTGAGTCCCGAAGGGGTTCATGTAAACCTTGTGCATTCACGCAGTCTAATCAGGGCCCTAGTTGTCCGCTTACAGAATGAATATCAACGAATCCCTGCTTCGACAAGGAGAGGCCCTGACTAGAATGCCCAGCTGCTCAAAGTGAACTGGGCATTCGCTCTTTGCATATGACATAAGTGCCATTTTCTCATGTTACGCCTCATTATGCACCGCATTCTATTTTTTGGAAATAAGTACACTTTCACGAGACACAACTCTGTCCAGTTTTTTTCTCTCCTTTCTAAAAAAAAGAGGGGGTCTCCTCTAAAGGACATGAATTTGCTCATAATGGGAGCAAATTCTCTCCTTTTAGAGTAAGTCCCCTTTTCAGAAAGGACTGGCAAGTATGAAGTCATAAATGTTGTCTCCAATTGCGAAAAAAACGCCTATTCAAATATATTGAAAATTTCACCACCAAAAACTAGTTGTTAGATAAAAAATCTGATATTTTTCATATTTCTGCTCAAAACATAGATTGTGGGTACTCGTTAGAACCGCCTCGCCCAAAATCTATGTTTTTGAGCACAAATAAGAAAAATAATGTATACCCTCTAAACCTCAGTTTACTTTATAAAAGTGGGGTTTAAGGGGATCAATATTATATAGACACGTTTTCGTGATGCTTGTAAAAAAAGGCGAATATCCAGTTCCTTTAACTACGATTCATTCTAGTCACATTTACTGTGAACTAAAGTGGGCCCAGTTTCATCGTATTCTGATTTCTTGACCCACATAGACTGAAACTGAGTCAGCGAAGCCAAAATTGAGCCACCGATCCACACAGAATATTTTCTTTCTGGTGGTGCAAGTATCTTCACAGATGTACCTGGCGGTGCTAAACCCCTAATTTCCTTTTTAAGTCTATCAGCAAATCCAGGGAACAGTGTAGAGCCCCCGCCCAAGACGATGTTTTCGTATAAACTGGTATGAATTTCAGGTGGACATTTTAGAATACTGTAGTACAACTGTTCATGAACTCCAATGCCATCAGCACCCAAAAGGGAGGGCTGAAACAGGCACTCGGGACATTTTGATCTTTCACCTGTGAGTTTGATAGTTTGTCCAGTCGGCAAATCGAAACTCTTCTCAAGCGAACTGGAGGCGGTCGCTTGTTGTTGTTCACGATTAAAGTCCAAGGCAGCATAGCATAACTTATGTTTTATATCATCTACATCGTCTTGTTCGGCGGAGGTTGTGAAAGAGTAGCCTCTTTCTGTTAACAATTGTGTCAAATACGAACTCAGATCACTGCCAGCTATATCACTACGCATTACTCCCTCAACGACTGTGCTTCCCTGACTTATTGGAACCACTTGCGTTACACCAAAACCACAATCCAACACCACACCTTCCACTCGCCCGCTTTCGAACAATGCTAACCGTGCCTGGTTCGAAAGATACATGCACGGTGTTTCAAAAGTTTCAAACATCACCTGCATCATTTTTTCCCTGTTTATTTTTGGATTAAGTGCACAATCTGTAAGCAATACATTATGCTCTTTAGGATCTACACGAAGTTCGTTATTGAAAGTATGAAACCATATTTTTTCCATGGCGTCCCAGTCTGTAATAATGCCGTGTTCAATCGGATATTTTAGATTAAGGAATCCCCGGTGTGTCTGAGCCTCATCACCGACATAGTTAGCCTTCAAACCTTTGAGGCCAATCTTTCCAGCCTTAAATAAAGAAAATAGAAAATAGAGTGATTTTTAATTCATAGAATATTGTTTTTTTCCCTAAGAAGAAATGATTTAAAAGACTCTTAACCCTTGTCTTGCTGAACCCGGATATATCCTGCCTTTGCAAACAGTGTAGATCCAGATCAGTTGGCTTCTGAAGAAGCCAACTGATCTGGATCTACACTGTTTGCCATTAAGTATGGGAATTTATACCAACAATCCAGAACGAGTAATCTGACTGGCTGAAAATTAGAAGTGGACGTGGCATCTAGATTTATTCAGCAGGACAAGGGTTAAAAAAAAGAGTTAATAAACGCCGTACGAGATTTTATTATGTGGACCGCGTCAAGCAAAAATGTCTTCGAGCATGCGCAAAACGTGCGGATTCACATCATTCTGCTCATGCGCAAAGTCTCATCCGGGCATTTACGCTCCATGTTTCCATGTTCTATGGTATCCAATGATTCTGTTTGCGGACAGCGAGGGCCCTGATCAGACTTCGCGGATGCGCATGTTAATCTGGGCTTTCGCTGGCCGCATATGACCGAAGACGTTTTTGCATGGCGCGGCTGTAGCATATTTGACACTCGAACGGACCACCTTTAGGAGAATGAATCTGGCACCTGATTAATTTGTAGGCGGAGCTTTTACTTACTAGATGTATTATGTACTTACCATGTGCTTGGCATGCTTTGGGTTGAGTTTCGCACCGGAGTAGATAATGAATAAATGGTATAACAATATTTTGTCTTTATTCCACCACCCTTACATTGGCGACGAGGACGGTTGAAAGTGAAAAAAAAAGGATTAAATTCCAACGTGAGAAACAAATTGATAACTAAAACAATACAAACAAACTTAACCAAAGCTGAAAAGGAAAATAGTGTTTGTTGGAAAACTAATTGTGACTTGTGAAAAACAAAACAAAAAAAACGATGATTACACAACTGTGAAAGCAAACCAAAATGGCAGCTAAACTTATTATATAAGCTCACGAGGACCAGAGAACAAACAAATCTGGCGCAAAACTGAGAACAGCATTTGAAGCGGTTCGAGTATTATGTGAAAGCAGCTGGAATAACGAGAGACGAACGAAAACGGGCCTTACTCCTCCACGTGAGGCAATTCAAGATTTGTTTGAAAGGTTGAGCGACACGGGCACAACATACGAACATGCAAGAGACAAATTAAATAAGATTTTAAGCCCAAACAAAACATAGTATTTGAAAGGCATGTGTTCAGACAATCAAAGCACGAAGAAAACGAAAGGACCCCTGACGGTAACATAGGCAGTCTGCCTATTCTTAGTGTGTTGTCCCAGCTTCTATGATTTCTCCAAATTATTATATTTGGCATTTTTAGGAAGATACATGTTCTATAAAGAAGCAGAAGCAGACAAATAGTAAATATTTGTCATACATAAGCTGTACTTTACTTCTGTAGGAGGGCGGGGTAACATTTTTAGAAAAATAAAATCGATCCAGACTTGGATTTTTTTCCATGTTAGTGAATGTTTATGCATATCCTTTCCAGAAAACGTTAAAGATTATATCAGGGACCAAGTAGTAGCCTCTTGTAGATCAATAGCGCTTGGAAGAAAAGCTACTGGTAGAGTCATAATGAACTATATCAAGAACACGAAACGTCTGACACAAATGCACGTAAAATTGCAGAAAATACTTCAGTGCAAAATGGGGAGATAACTCGACTAACTATACATACTACGAACTCAATCAGGGCAACGTAACGCTGTTTTGTCACACTCTTCAACGGTAGGGACGTGCCGATCGCAAAATACTAGTAGCACTGCCCGGGGAATAAATCAGTGACCTAGGTTTTCCAGGACGACGGCAGAATGCTACAAGTGCGGCGGCAAGGGTCACTAAGGACGAGAGAGTACACGGGCAAAATATGCGGTTTGTAGAGACTGCAAGAGAAATGACATTTTGCATCACGAAAACATGCCTATATAATTTTGAACCCCACTTTTATATAGGAAAACTGGGGTTTACAGGGGTAAACATTATTTTTCTTATTTTTGCTCAAAACACAGATTGTGGGTACTCGTTAGACCGCCTCTGTGAGGCGGTTCTAACGAGTACCCACAATCTATGTTTTGAGCAGAAATATGAAAAAATATTAGATTTTTTGTCAAAAAACTTTCTGTTTTAGGAGGTGAAAATTTCAATATATTTAAATAGGCGCGTTTCCGTAATAGCACGTGGATGTAGAACGAAAAATAAGAGTGTGAATATGATTTGGGGGATATTGATTTATGTCATGAGGATTATTATGACAGTAAAAAATATGAGGAAATATTTGTTCTAGGAAAACAAGACGCCACTGTTGCTGTTAAAATTGAAGGTAAAAATTTCAAATTTAGGTACATTCTGGAAATTCTGTAAATGCAATCGATAAAAAATTATTCGATCTGATAGAATAGTCGAACATTCATCACTAAAACACGCCTATATAGTTTTGACCCCCTTAAACCCAACTTTTATACAATTAAACTGGGGTTTACAGGGGTATACATTAATTTTCTTATTTCTGCTCAATGACATAGATTGTGGGTACACGTTAGAACCGCCTCGCCGAGGCGGTTCTAACGAGTCCCCACAATCTATGTTTTGAGCAGAAATATGAAAAATATCAGGGTTTTTACCTGAAAATTTTCATTTTTTTTTTTGTGGTAAAATTCTCAATATATACTGAAAGGAAAAAGAAACGCAGGGTAGAGTTTTTCCTTCTTATTTTAACCATTTTTTACGGTGTTTACTATAGCCATACACTTTTACAGATTGTCCTGTGAATATGAACCGCGGGTATACGAGTCTTTGTGCTATCTACCCAGTGTGTGAAATCATTCAACCGTGCACTACACAGTGCATTGCACGGACAATACGGAAAGCCAAAAATTTCGTGCAAAACAAGCATGTTTAAACCTTCAGCACAAGATTTCCTCACACCATTTGATACACTTCAACGATACACAACCTCTTCGATTCTTTTACCGATTTTTCTTTTCATTTTTACGCTACTTTGAACTTTTTTTCAATAATGGTTGAGTGATGTTCAGAGGGGTAGGGCAATTGCGTTGCTGATGCAGGGTCAGAGGCAACAGCAAGTTGCCAATCATTTTGGGGTTAACGTCTCAACAATTGAACATCTTGTTAGACGTTTAAGGGAGACAGGGCATTTAGCAGACCGACCGCGGTCTGGGCGTCCACGCGTGACGTCGCGACGTCAAGACAGGACAATCCGTCTGGCACATTTGCGGAATCGTCATCTCACTGCTACCGAAACTTCCCTTAATACAGTAGGTACGCATAATCGACAAATTTCTCCGAAGACTGTTGGAAGTCGATTGCTTGAGATTGGTCTTCGAGCTCGTCGTCCATACGTTGGTCTGCCTCTGACCCAGGCACGTAGGTTGCGTCGTATGGCGTGGTTGACGGCGCATGCGCCCAGGCTATTTCCGATGAGGCAGTGGAAACGAGTTCTTTTTACGGACGAGTCTAGGTTCACTCTCTATCGCGCAGATGGTCGACGTCGTATGTACCGACGTCGCGGAGAACGCTTTGCCGACGCCTGTGTTGTCGAACGGGATCGATTTGGGGGTGGCTCCGTTATGGTCTGGGGAGGCATTGCTCACGGGATAAAATTATTGTTGCGGGCAATATGACCGCAGTAAGGTATAGGGATGAGATCTTGCGTCCTGTTGCAGTCCCGCTTGTGCAACAACGTAATCTGATTCTGCAGCAGGACAATGCCCGACCACATGTTGCCCGAGTTTGTCAGAATTTCCTGGCAAACAATAACATCGCACCACTAGCATGGCCACCGTACAGTCCAGATTTGACCCCAACAGAGCACATGTGTGGCATGAGCTGGACAGAACGGTTAGGAAGCGCCGAAATCCCCCGCAACTCTCGCACAACTAAGGAATGCGTTGATCGATGAATGGAATAACATCCCGATGCGAACTGTCAATGCTTTGGTTAACTCTATCCAAAGGAGAATTAGGGCAGCAACGGCAGCAAGAGGGGGGAACACCCGATATTGATTTTCAGTTTGATTTTGATTTCAAGATTTGGGGGGTAGCTACCAATGAACTTCAATAACTCGAGACTTGTTGATCACAAACCAATGAAATTTGGAACTTTTGTTCCATACATGTACCGTTTTGTAATCATAGTGAAATATTTAACAAACTTTTCCAAACTTGAATAAAATTTAGGAATAAAATTTACCCTGCGTTTCTTTTTCCTTTCAGTATATATGTATAGGCATGTTTTCGTAATGTGAATGGAAAACTCAGGTGCAAAAAAACTTCCCTTATGGCAGACAAACTCGGAAAGGCAACGCTTAAGGTGCAGATCGGCAAAATTTCACATGACGTTGTTATCAAGATCATTAAGGGCGCTGGCAAACCGTTGATAGGTCATGACCGCAACAGATTTGGGTATTTTGCATATCGGCCTGTCCGATGATATCGCCTCTTTTAAAAGTGAGACAGACATTTCACGCTCATTTCAAAAATAGGTGCTTAAATTGCAGCCTTACAATTTCATCGTTAAATACGTCAGAGGTCACAAATCCATCTGACATACTTTCTCGATCCGGGACACGCAACTATATTGATCACAATGATAACAGAGCAATATGTTACATAATTGACTGAAAGAAGCTCACCAGTAGCAATTACTATGCATGAACTACAGCAAGCTTCAGAACAGGATGGTTTGTTAGTATCGGTACGTAAATATCTGCAGACAAATAAATGACAAAAGGAAGGAAATTTAAAGCCCTATTTTTTTGTTTGACACAAACTGACTGTAAACGACAATGTAATTTTTAAGGATTCAAAACTTGTTATTTCCAAGCAACTGCAAACAAAGATTTTGGAACTTACACACGAATCGCATCGTGGGTAACTTGACAGCTCTTACGTAGTCAAGTATGGTTTCCGAAAATTGACAGGCAAGTTGATAATAAATTCGATCTTGCCATACTTGTCAAATGACATCAACACCACCACGACCACCCCTAGTCATAATAATTAATTTACCAGACGGTCCGTGGAAAAGGATCGGAACTGAAAAGATACCAAAACTGTCTGTTTTAATGATAAATGACATGCGTTTTATTTATTTTTTCGTTTTGTTTTGTTTTTGGAGTTTTTTTTAGTATCAAGGATGCTCAAATCAGCCAGAGTGATAAACTTGATCATATATTGTTTCAAATTATCACGTTGTTACCAGACAACGGAAAGCTAGACATAGCAATGTTTTTAATACAATTATAACTTACTGGACCAATTACCCCATACAAGTCTTAAACTTAGGATTGACTCATCACTTCAAAAGTCTGTTTAGGTCTTTCTGATTCTAATAAAACCTGCGCTTTTGGTAGCCCATAGGCTGTGGGATGGAGGCATAGGTCAGACCCAACTAATGCAAGAGCTGATCTGGGTCTTCCCTGGTCTCACATACCAGTCAGTCTAATTTGTTATGCACGTTAATACTGGAATTCAGTAGTAGAGTTTCTGGCACATGTAAAATAAGTCAAAAAGGATTGCCTTTGGAAACAACGAACACACAAAATCACAAAAAATCGGAGACTCGGTGTGATTGAGTCTCTTCATATGCAACACTACAGTTTGCGAGACAGCATACGCCCCCTAGCGCCGGCTTAAGTGGTATTCGATTTTCAAAATAATCAGGATAGAAATGTCCCCGAAAGATATTTACCACAAAATGCGACCGCTATACTCTATCCCCACCACCCCCACTACCACCGCCGCACCCCCATGCCTATGCCCCCGGCGAAATTATGAATAAATAAATAAAGTAGTAACTACCATATTATCTGTTCGAGTTGCCAAATATATACACTTCAAGCGAGTGGGTACATATTTCAACATATCAAGAAGCAACAACATATGATGCGCAACGCACGAAAAGGGCCCCTATGTGCAATTTGCGGACATGCAGGCTCAAATAAGCCCGCGCATTCGCGCAGGCCAACCCCTCCCCCCCAGTCCCTGTTGTCCGCTTACATAGTCCCTGAAACGTAAGCATATACAGATGAACAGCGACTGTCTGCATCAGGCTGCACGAATGTACATGCTGATCCGAACCTTCATTGCTCGCTTATGCCATAAAGACAGTCAGCACCTTAGATAAACTCTTTTTTGGGGTATTTACCGAATTAAAATTTCGAAAAAAGCAATTCAAATTTAATCTATGGGCTACTGAATACCCAATTATCAGTAAATTTTGCTCCCATTAATATAACAGGGTCTCAGAGAACAGGGTACCCAAAAGAAAAATCCTCATATCCAATTCAATAAAAAATGGGTGGGTAAAAATAGAACAAAATACCCAATTACTTAAAATCTTATCTAAGGCACCGAGACAGATATTGTTGGGGACAAACCGCATAAAAAATCGGATGCTCGTCGTTCTATGCTCATATCTGTTTTAGTTGGTGCCACGGTGAAAAAGAAAGATGGATGCCTGTAATGATTAATGATGAGTTAGAAGACCGCCACAAATGCAGAACAAATATATATTTTTACCACTATGGAAGCTCAGGGGGAGGGTTGGGATCCTGTAAAGCTAGCTTAAGCCCTCCTCCGCCCCCTTCCCGCCTCCCCACCCTTACAGTAATTCATTACCGACCTTTCCAAGGAGGTACTTTCATTGTGGTACGTTTTGTTGATTGTTATCTAGCGTTTCATTTTCTAATGTTTTTCTTCTAATAATTATGTAAGTTGACCATATATTCAGTTAAGTTTGGATAACAGAGTTCCCATCTTTTTGGGGGAAGAGTTGCCAACTCTGCTTGCCGTCTGTTAATTTTGTGGCTGCTTTATTGTTTTTGTCTGTCTTTCCCTTTGGTGTTGCGGGGCTAGACTTGGGTCTGATTATATCAGTTCCTGTGCTCATTTATTTACTTTGTTGGGAATAGCCCCAGTCAGCATTCTACGTAAATCTATATCGGGCCGTCATCGGCCCGTCAGGGTAGCTGACGGGCCGATGACGGCCCGATGTAGATTTACGTAGAATGCTAGCTGGGGCATTGCCCGATTTTCGTAATTCTATCCGCAAAAGTGATAAACAATTTAAAAAGCGAGAGTACGTGTAGTTAATTGTTAGCTGACATATGTACTTCGAGAATTTTCTTTGCACAATGTTTGATTATACCAGCCGTTGTTAAATCCAAAAGCGAATCGATTAATATAGATCAATATACAGTAAAGAATGTGTCATATGGGTGAATTAAAATATACACACAGCATTGCATAATTCGACACGCAACGTCGTAACACCGTCGTTTCGATGTCGATGAGATATCGCTGTATATTTACTGGTGGTCCTACACTGTTTATGTCGGACTTGTACAGTACATGAAACAGATTTAGTTAATCCTACTACAAAACACAAAATGACCTTTTTGTCTATATAAACAGTATCTATAAGAATATGTTTAACTGCTATAATTGTTAAAATTTCACACTCGAATAGCTTTGTAAACTTATCATTTTGTCTTTACGTGTTTACTGTTTAGTTTTGGAGTTTTTTTTTAAATCTAAAATCATAAATTACCTGAGGTTTAGGCGACCCGATGACGCATGGAAACGCGGTGCGTGGCGCGTCATCACCGGCGAACCCTCCCTTGATCCACTTTGATCCATTATCAATTATTATAGGAGCAATTTCACCTTCCTCGTTAGTGGCTGTAGCTTGTTCCCCCTTTGTTCTGCATGTTTCACCGGGTGTATTCGTCTCTTTTTCAGCAGGTTTATCCGCCATTTTGCTGTTTGACAGGGCTTATGCACCGGGGTAAAGCAGCTATGCGTATAACCTGGAATGAGGATAGCAATTATTTGCCCATAATCTTGGCATTTATCGATTCGGCAATGTTTTCGGGCTGATTTTTAAACTGGTGATAAAATCTTCATTTTTTTAAACAGTTTTAAAATCATGATATCGGTAGCATTACGAAAACACGCCTATTCAAATATATAGAAAATTTTATCTCCAAAAACTGAAAAATTTCAGATAAAAAACTCAGATATTTTTCATATTTCTGCACAAAACATAGATTGTGGGTACACGTTAGAACCGCCTCGCCGAGGCGGTTCTAACGAGTACCCACAATCTATGTTTTGAGTAGAAATAAGAAAAATAATGTTTACCCCTGTAAACCCCAGTAAAGTGGGGTTTAAGGAGGTCAAAATTATATAGGTATGTTTTCGTGATGGCAGAGGTATCTTGTGGCAACTTTTAGATACATTTTCTACGTTCTTATTGTCACTCAAGTTAACAGGCACATGAAAGGCTATGGTCATTTGCATTTTGAAAACGGTCATTTTATGACATAAATATATATTGAAAGAAATGGATTAATAAATAAATTTGTCCACAGTAAACCTTAACGCTGAGGAAAAACATACCTGATGTGATTTGGAATTTGAAAATAGATAATAATGATAATAATGATAATGATAATAATAAAGTAATTTTCATAAGAATAATTTATAATTTTTTTTATTACGCCAGGTAAGTAAATAAAAAAATATCCGTAATGTGAAAGGAAACTGGCGCGCAACGTGTGTGTGTGTGTGTGTGTGTGTGTGTGTGTGTGTGTGTGTGTGTTTCTCCACATTTCACTGCCGTCTTTCGGAAATACCGATAGCATAAACCCAAATACTTTTTGAGAATTAAAAATAATTTTGACAAAAGCCATTAACACCATTTCATTTATCATGACTACTAAACCGAGTACAGCGGTAAATTTATGTACTGATCTTTGAATTTAAACATTGATCCCTTGCAATCCAGCAGTTGCGAGTTCAAGCCCCGCATGCTGATACTCATTTTCCCATTTTCCTTCTTAGACTGATCTAACCATTAAAAGACAGTAACCTCCACCAGCTCCCTGAAATATCTATTTATAGTTTACTGCACTTCGCTCCTTCTCACAACTTGTTTACCCCGGTGTTGTACCCTCCTGACTTAAAATACCAAGTATTGGAGTATTTATATACCCCTCGATATAAATAAACTACGGAAGACTTCACACATTTCGTCTCGCACATATATACACTAGAGAATCCGTGTACGACAGAAACTCAGTGAACGAGCTGTCACGAAGTGAACGCGGCTATTTTCACTGGTTTTAGGTGACGCTGGTTTAATCAAGGTAATCAAGCTCGTTTTTTTTTTTTTTTTTTTTTTTTCGACGAAGAAGCGTCTCACAAACAAATGGAGAACAGAATGATACCTGGAATTTATTAGTTTCTCATAGAATCTGTCATTTCAGGGCTATTCCCCAAAGGCCCCCCCCCACCCCCCTCGAAAACTGTGTTTGCCGGGTGGGGGACGCGGGATGTACTGTTTTCAAGATGTCCGTCTGTAACGTTTTGGTTTCTGCTCCTTATCTTGCTAAATAATTTAAGGAATCTTTTCATGTTTTGCCTAAGTGTTGATATTGATGAGATGTTGCTGTTACACAAAAATAAGGGCCTAGGGGTTAATTTCTTTAGAGTTATTTCCCTTTCTAATTCTTGAAAAGGCGTTTTGGTTTCTGCTTCTTATTCTTCTTATCTTGCTAAATAATTTCAGGAATCTTTTCATATTTTGCATAAACATTGATATTGATAAGCTGCTGCTAACAGATAAAAATAAGGCCTAGGGTTTAATGCCTTTAGAGTTATGTCCCTTTGTAATTCTGGAAAAGGTGGCTTGGTTTCTGCTTCTTTTCTTGCTAAATAATACCAGGATTTTTTTTTTCATACTTTGCAAAACTGTTGATATTGATGAGATGTTGCTGCGCCACAAAAATAAGGGCCTAGGGATTAATTCCTTTAGAGTTATTTCCCTTCGTATTTCTTGGAAAAAGCGTTTTGGTTTCTGCTTTTTATTCTTCTTATCTTGCTACATAATTTCAGGAATCTTTTCATATTTTGTATAAACGTGGATAATTGCTTTTGGACAAAAATAAGGGCCTAGGACTTATTCCTTTAGAATTATTTCCCTTTGTAATTCTTGAAAAGCAGTTTTGGTTTCTGCTTCTTATCTTGCTAAATAGTTTCAGGGATCGTTTCATATTTTGCATAAATATTGATATTCATGAGATGTTGCTGCTAGACAAACATTAGAGCCTAGAGGTTAATTCCTTTAGAGTTATTACCCGTTGTAATTCTTGAAAAGGCGTCACGGTGTCTGCTTCTTATCTTGCTAAATAGTTTTAGGAATCTTTTCACATTTTGCATAAACCGTGATATTGATGAGGTGTTGCTGTTAGACAAAATTAAGGGCCTTGAGATAGCTCCATTAGAGTTATTTCCCTTTGTAATTCTTGAAAAAACGTTTTTTGTTTCTTCTCCTGATCTTACCAAATGATTTAAGGAATTTTTTTCATATTTTGCATAAATGTTGATAGTGATGAGATGCTACTACCAGAGAAAAATAAGGGTCTAAGGGTTAATGCCTTTATAGTTATTTCTCTTTCACTCTTGAAAACCTGTTTTGGTTTCTGATTCTTATCTTGCTAAATAATTAAAGGATTATCTTTTCATAAATGTTGATATTGATGAGATATTCCTGTTGGAGAAAGATAAGGGCTTATGGATTAATTTCTTTAGAGTCATTTCCTTTTGTTATACTTGAAAAAAAAACAAACAAAAAAAACATGCATACGCATTCACAGACGCATATATGCAGAAAGAGAGAGAGAGAGAGAGAGAGAGATACATGAAGAGAAAGAGAGAGAGATATTCTGGTAATTTAAATAACGAAATACAGGCGACTCTCGTCATCTCGAATTCCGAGGGACTCTCTGAAACACTTCAGATATCCGTACCTCGAGATATCAGAGTTGCGGAAGTTAGGAAAACAATAAATTGAATAACCACATTTAACAAATGAATATGTAATTTGACTCCTGAAGTTAGAAATATGTATAAAATAATGTGGAAAAGAGGAGCAATTTCTCCTCTTTTCTCCTTAGGAGCAATTTCTCCTCTTTTCCACAATATTTTGTTACCTGTTCTTAGATTTCCATGTTAAAACAGGGACCAGAATTTCACTTCGATACAAGCGGTTATTCGAGATAAGCGAGTTTAAGATAACGAGGGTCGACTGTAGATAGTATACGTTTTACATGTCCGTCCAATATTGCACAGATACACAGATATTAATGTATATCCCTCCGCATGCCCTACCTCTCCTGTCTGATGTCCTTGTGAATACAATGCCATCACAGGTCGGCAATTTTTAAGGACAATGTACCTTGTTGTCGGGTGTTGCAATGGAGCAAGTTAACTAGACCCAGTTTTCAGAAGAATCATGTACTTCCGGATATAAGCATGACATTTTCAGGATTCTGTTTTTCTGACCGTTCTTGTCTAGATGTTCTTTATTTGGTTCCATGTGTCTTCCTTATGGCAAAATACTGTAAGTTTTAGAAGTTTTCTACTAGAATTATTATTTACGCGGACTCGGTCCCTTATTTTCTTGGAATAATTACGCTTATCAATCATTTTAGTACCCTGACTGAGACAAGACTGAAGTAAGGTATAATTTAATTCTGTGGTAAGAGGCCCACGACGGGTTAGTATTTCCTCTCGACAAAATACAGTATTGATGTTTTCTGATTACGACAACACGTCTATTAAAAGAATATTGAAAATTTCACAACCAAAAACGGAAAAGTTTCAGATAAAAAATTTGATATTTTTCATATTCCTGCTCAAAAACATACATTGCGGGTACTCGTTACCTACAGTCTATGTTTTTAGCAAAAACAAGAAAATTAATGTATACCCCTGTAAACCCCAGTTTTACTATATAAAAGTGGGGTTTAAGGGGGTCAAAACTATATAGGCATGTTTTCGCATTACGAAAACACGCCTATTTAAATATACTGAAAATTTTACCACAAAAAAAATGAAGATTTTCAGATAAAAAAATTCTGATTTTTTTTCATATTTCTGCTCAAAACATGGATTGTGGGTCGAGGCGGTTCTAACGAGTACGCACAATCTATGTTTTAGCAAAAATGAGAAAAATAATGTATACCCCTGTAAACCCCAGTTTTACTACATAAAAGTGGGGTTTAAGGGGGTCAAAATTATATAGGCGTGTTTTCGTGATGGTGATGGATTTCAATAAAAATATCTACATATGCTTGGCTTGTAAGTAGTAAAAACACAGCCCTTTATAAAATCTTAAAGCGCCAGTCACAACAATTGTAGTCTGCTTTGTCTTCTGTCGGTTACTTTAAAAATCATTGTTGCAAACAGTGTGGACCCAGATCAGCAGCAGTCTGATCTGGGTCCACACTTTTTGCCTATATGCAAATCGTATGTTTGAAAAGTTTGCAAGAAGATGCAGCAGACGACATAAACAGACGACATTTTCAGATGCAGGCTTTCTTGGCGTTTTAAGTTTTAATTAGGATGAGTCAGTTGGATATTCATCACAAAAACATACCTATATAATTTTGACCCCCTTAAACCCCACTTTTGTATAGTAAAACTGGGGTTTACAGGGGTATACATTATTTTTCTTATTTCTGCTCAAAACATAGATTGTGGGTACTCGTTAGAACCGCCTCGCTGAGGCGGTTCTAACGAGTACCCACAATCTATGTTTTGGCAGAAATAAGAAATATATCAGATTTATTTTATCTGAAAATTTACAGTTTTTGGAGATGAAATTTTCTATATATTTGAATAGGCGTGTTTTCATAATGTTAAGATTATTATAGAATTTTGTTCATCATTAGAATGTGAAATATGAATACAAATCTCTATCTTTAATAATAAAGCTGTTATTTGAAGAAGAAAAAAAACAACATCACTTTTTAACGGTAGTTGCTAATTTTATTTTCTTTACAAACACTGCCATTAAAATAACAATGGTATAAGACTATCCACGGTGATAAATACCTCTGCTTTCTTTTATCAAGTGGTCTTCATTCATAATTACCGCAAAGTGACCTTCATGCCGCTGGAATGAATTGATGGGTTTGGACCAAGGTGTAAATAGCTGTCTATCATTGTATAATAAAATAGCGGTTCTCAGCTCTTGGCCTTCGAGGGGGTGGGGGGGGGGTGGAGGGGGCGGGGTAGTTTGTTAAAATAAGGCAGTTTGTTAAAATAAAAAACTAGGCCTTCGAACCGAATTTTTATGTATTTCTGTATTAAGAGTAGCATCGGGACCCAAGGTGAGGTTGGCTGGCTGTAAAAGTGCTTTAACCACCCCATCTCCCTTTCCCCTTTGGTTAATTCTATTGACCTTTCTAAGGCAATGGTCCCGGTGTTAGTCTTACACTTTGTTGCTTTGTGGTTTATGTCTTACCTTGTGTTATTTTGTTCTTGTGTTTTTCAGTCCTTTTAGCATTGCGATTACCTCGCTTGAGGAAGAGAGAGCTAATCTTAGTGCTTTTTGTACGTTTGTTCGATTTGTGCTTGTTTGGTTTTGTCTGTTTCCTCTTCCTCTTGGTGTTTGGGAAGGGATGCGGCACTGATTCTCTTCAGAATATTGATGGTTGACTCAGACTTTTCAGCTCTCAGTAGACCTAGATGTGTTAGCTTTGGTTCAACTTGCACCCGTTTGGTTTAAACAATATTTTATTTAACATTTTTCACATATACATAGCATAATATTATATGGTACATGGTATAACTTGCACCCGTTTCGATCTTAGTAGCCAGGAATCTAAAAGTTCATTCTTACGGACTGCATTTTAACACTCCGAAATTGAGTAATGGAGTTTTGTGGGTGAATAGTGTATCTTTTCTCTTGAGAGATATAAGCAAGATTGAACATCAATTGTAACTCTGTATCACTGGCGGCCAGAAAGAGATCATCGGCAACTGTAGGACAACTCATATAGAGCTCCCAATAACTTTTTCTAACGCTCTGGACAACTACAACAGGAAATTATTTAGGTAAAACGGTAAAAAGAAAAGTCCAGGGAGTGCCACAATTACAAGCCGCAGCCCTTCCCAGACACCAAGAGGAAGAGGAAACGGACAAAACCAAACAAGCGCAAATCGAACAAACGTACGAAAAGCACTAATATTAGCTCACTCTTCCCCAAACGAGGTAATCGCAGTGCTGAAAGGACTGAAAAACACAAGAACAAAATAACACAAGGAAAGACTTAAAACAAATCGCCTTGTAGAATAAACCACAAAGCAACAAAGAGTAAGACTAACATGGGGACCACCACCTAAGAGTGGTCAGTAGAAGAAATCACCGGGGGTTTTGTAGCATTTTTACAGCCGACTAACTTCACCCTGGGTCCTTAATCACAACTAGTAAAACAGAAAGCAAAATGGGCAGCTGTTGAAGGGACCAAAATGCTAGCATCACAACACATATAGAAAAAAAAAACAACAAAAAACAGAAAGCAATGCGGGAACCACTAAGCTACAAAGAGAAACAAAGAGTAAGAACAACACCAGGACACCGCCAACGGTCAGTAGAATAAGTCTTGTAAAAATGTGTAAACAGGATTCCTCCTTGGCGAACACTTGAAGAGCACAGAAAGTCTGACTAATTTCGCCTTCCCACTTGACTCTAGCACTGAGCCCTCTATACACTGATCCAACCACTTGCCATAGATGGCTGTTGATACCCTGGATATATAACATCTTCAAAACAGGATGGCTGACAGCACCAAACGCCTTCAGTGTGTCCAGAAGCTCTCCAGTCACAGTAGAGTCCAGAACAGCCTCAGACAAGATCAAGGATGCCATGGTAGGTGAAAGGCTCTTTGTGAAGCCAAACTGTAGGTATTCAACTCAGTCAACCGGTTCAGGATAACGGTTTCAAACATTTTTTTCAAGGATGGGGGATACAGTGATTCCTCTGTAATTACCATCTTGCACGGGCCCTTTCCCTTCTTGTGGACTGGAGTTATTGTCCCAGATGTGAACGCATCAGGTATAGTTTTTGTTCTAATGATTTCCTTGAAGACTGAGACAATAGTTGTAAATAGGACTATACCAGAGTACTTCAGATGCTCTGCGGTCAGACCCATTTCATCCGCTGACTTTCCAGTTGTCAGAGACTTGATGGCCTTGTGGATTTCACTTTCAGAAATAACAGGTAGATTGTCGGGTTTCATGTTAGCCAGTTCCCCTATCAGCTCCACCTGCTGTAACGTCAGGTCCAAGTATTCCTTATCGAAGTCTGGGTGTGGTTTTGGGGCGGAAAGGTCCTCCATCAACCTTTAAGCAGACAGAGGATCTTCTTTAAGTTTACTGATTCCTACGTATCATACGTATTGATGAGTTTTCCATAAGTTCGGCTAAGAAGACATCTCTGGCACTAACACATTCCCTCCTGATCTGTTTCCTGATAGCATACCTCGACGCCTTTCTTTTCACTGATAGCGGATGTTCCGGGCCAGGAGACCCCACGTTCTTCACTGAAAAATGACTTGCTTACTTTGAGCCTCCAGCCGTTTTACAGTTGGAGATAATCTAAATCTTGGACCTTCAGTTTCACTAGTTTAGTAGGAACAGCTTTCTCACTAGCTGTATTCGGAATCTGAATAAGTACATTTACGGATTCTGTATCCATTTTAGATGTGTGCAACAAATCTTTCAGAATATGCTGGTACTGACATTCGCCAATCTTGTCCCAGTGCAATTTTGAGACTTTACGTGTAGGCAATTTTCTGCTTCTTCTAGTATGTAGCGGATCCTGGTTTATATTGAGACTAGCTTTTGTGCTTACATGTGATGGCATATTAGTTGGAGACTGATCATTGACACTAACACCGAGAATCAGAGTAGGATCATCTGTTAAGATGTAGTCTATTTAAGAAGATGAACCACTATGGCCACAGAATGTAGGCTTAATGCCAAACCCCGCATCCACGTGCAGACAATGCACGTCAACAAACTCCCGCAACGTGACATCATGAGGATTTGACCGGGCCTGGAGAAGAGAATCATTGAGGCCACCACAAAAACAACGCTGTGTGTGGAAGTATATCTATCAAAAATATTGTTGACAACGTCTAACTTCTCTCGATAGCTTTCACGGGATGATGGAAGACTGAGTGTTGGGAAGTACACATTAATAATACAAAGCCTAGTATCACCAGCAAGCAGCTCAACCTGCACTCTTTCATTTCCGTCCTCCAGGTGTTTTATTAACTTTCCAAAAGACTTGGGCCACAAAATAGCTTTTTTGACCTTTTCATCGTTTCCCCTTGGTACTTGGACGTTAGATATATTGTCATTCATGTCAATGCGACGCATAAAGGAGTCATACTGAAACACAAGACAGTCAGTAACGTTACTTTCAAATGACCACAGCCATGTTTCTTGAAGAAAAATAATACTGTCATTTTTACACAGGTTGATTAGCCATGATGCGTTTCCCTTCACTCCTCCACATTGAATGAGATGATGTCTATTGCCTTTCCGTGAGAAACAGGACTACCTCCTCCCTCACTGGATCGGGCGGGTGGTTCCTTGCCGAGGCTCGGGACTCGTAAAAAGAAGAAGACACTGGGTCATATGACTGAGAGACTGTCGTATTGGAAGAATTAACCGGAACTGGCACATAATACGCTTCATTTTCTTTCACCGTTTCTACACTCTGCCGAGAATAAGCATGTTCTATGGACCGTCGTGTTCTGTGATTGTCCTGAGACTAAATGGGAACTTGTTTCCCACACGTGACATCTTCAGAAAGTGTCGTTTGTCAACTGTGTTACCGCGTGGGGGCGAGGCGACCCTTACTACCTCTGTTATCGTTCATCAGCTGTGTTAATGTATGGGGACGAGGCCATCCTCAGACTCCTCTGTTACACTCACTGAGCCAGCTTAATGAGTTTGTGGAGAAACTTTTGTTCACCATAACCGCTTCCTGGTGCAGGTCTGTTGGACGACTGGTTCACTGAAGTATTAGGAACTGGAAGTGGCTGGATGTTGAAAGCAGGAACACAACTGCTAACTTCTGTTGGAGGTTGCGGAACGCTGAGAGGAGGAACACAACCGCTAGCAACCGGCAGAGATGGTGGAACGTTAAGAAGAAGGACATAACTGCCAGCAACCGGTGGAGGTTATGTAACGTTTGGAGGAGGAACATAACCGCTAGCACTCGGTGGAGGTGTTGGAACGTTAAAAGGAGGAACACAACCGCTAGCAACCGGTGGAGGTGGTGGAACGTTAAGAAGAGGGACATAATTGCCAGCAACCGATGGAGGTTTTGAAACGTTAGGAGAAGGAACATAACCGTTAGCAGTTGGTAGAGGTTGTGGATCGTTAAAAGGAGGAACACAACCGCTAGCAACCGGTGGAGGTTTTGGAAGGTTAAGAAGAGGAACATGACTGCTAGCAACCGGTGGAGATGGTTGAATGTTGAGAGGAGGAACACAACTGCAAAATACCGGTGGAGGGGAAACAATAGTGGAAAATGTGCTTGATGTCCATAGTTCGAAATTCAACAGTGCCATATTTGGCATAACGTTTGTGGCATAATTTGGCATGAACGGGTGTTGATTATGCACTGGAAGCTGTAATATCCATAACTGAAAACCGTTGAAGGCATTCATTTGCTGCATTTGGCAGTTTTGTACCATATAAGCATGGTTCTGTAGTTTGAGGTTTACTTGAAAAGTAAAAGTTCATTGTCATTAAAAGCAAATTTGATCTTCTGCTGTTCAACAACCTTTTTTTTTTCTTTTCACGTATATTACTGAAAGTATGTAGCTTTTCATTCTTTTTACGATTATTTGAAGCTTTTTCATTATAAGTTGACTGAGAATGTAACATTCTTTGAGATAACAAATTACTGTCTGTCTCTGTTTGCAAATGCTTCAATTCAGTTGCATGTAAATCTTCCATAGTGTCCTCTATTAAAATAGTAGAATCTGTATTGACTTTTGACAAAACAACACTGGGTGATACTTTTTGAGGTTGACTAGATAGGGCTGTGTTTACAAGGATACAGAGTTCATTGTCTAGATCATGACTGGTTTTATCAATAGCAGTGCCTAGTGGACGTGCTAAGTTCGGCTGAGATTGAGACTCAACAACATCTGTTACGTTTAAACTAACAGAAATATCTACCTGATTGGTCACGTCAGTTCTCTCCTTTCCGTATAACTGATTTTCATTAAAATTGTCACAAATGTAAGGAATATCTTTGTTAATTTTCACAACATCAGCATTGGTAAGTTCTACACACTCATAGTGGTACCACGAATCACATTCTTCACAGGCTATGGTATGCTGACCCACAGCTTGTTCACAATTTAGGCAGTAATAAGTTGTACCGTTCAGATCAACAGTCCGGTAAGGGATTATCTTGTTCAGAACTTTGTTCATCAGTATCCACTGCTGCTTTAGAGTCCAGACATAAATGACTTTCAACCAACTGATTTCCTTGATACGCCTTATAAAATGACAATTTCAAATTCAGCATTAAGAGAGTCAAGTTTATTACAGAGAAGTGACAGTCTGTTGTTGAGTAACAGCAATCCTTCTTTAGCAAAAAAGTCCACCTTCCTACCAATGATTAACGTATTTCATGTTGCGTGATAACAGTTTATTGTAAGTTTGGCCACTTTTCCAGGATTTCCATCAGCCTTTCGATTCACAACCTTGAAATGGGTTTCAACTTTTAACCTTGGTCATCAACAGACTCTTCTTTCCTGTATGCGAATTCCGACTGAAAGATATTTGATTCTTGTACAGACTGTCGGCCGTGCAGGTACAAGTTTCAAACAATTTCCACATTCAGTTTAAATTTCCAGTTAAAATTTTGAGGAACTCTTAAGACTTCTAAAAAGATTTCCAGGTAAATATATAAAAGTCGTAAAAAGCAAACGAAAAGATTTGAACTGCTGAGATTCTTAAAACTTTGATCAGTGAGATAATTAAATATTGCCGCCAACACTTCGCCCAACTGCGCTGTAAATGAAAAGTTAGTAAAAAGTAGATTATATCTGAGTAAAACCACTAGGCACAGTATTTAAAGGTAATTTGTACTACTATACAACAGTTTAAACGCGATAAAATTGATTCAACGCAATAAATTCAGAGATAAAATGGTACATTTTCCTCTCGTCTTCTTTCACACGTCTTCATCCATTCCTTCCCAGCATGCTTCAATGAATATGAATTGTGTCACTCCCTTTTCTTTCTTAATAGTTTCTAGGGTAACCTTTTATCAACTCTTTCTTGTTTCTTTTGTTTAGAATATTATTGTGCACCTGATCATTTAAGTCTTTAAGACTATATTTTCTTGTATATCTACATGTAACACGTTTTGCATGTAATGCCCGCGCGGAACACATTTTATTCTCTTATGTATTCTAAAATAGAAAAGAAAAGAAGTTCCTTTCGTCATTTTCTCATGACGACGGCTTGATGCTATCTCGACAGATTATAAGGAGTAGCTAGTCGACTTTGTAATGTTCTTCCCTGAGGTTATTGAATTCGAGCCCTCGCCAAAGGAAGAATGTGGGTGAGAGGGCCTAAGCCTATAATGTATTAACAAACACAATTTACAATAACACAACATGAAGCCTACTATTATATGACTATACTATTATTCTATAATGACGACGTACGCCACCAAGTAGAGTGAGTGACGTTATTGACGTCGCGGGGGAATCACTGATGTCATGATTTATCACTGACATCGACGTGACTCCTCCTTGACCGACTTCTCGGTTGCCGACATCGGTGCTGTCGACAGTGAGGAATCAACAAACTGTCGACACCATCGCCCCACCTCAACATCACACGCAAGCTTCATTTCCCAATAAGACATTTACAACATTTTTCATAATGCCTGGACAACAACAGGGCTATGACGCTCCAAATGTAGCGACCCTAATGTTATGAAGACACTACTCTTTGCTGGCTGTAACGAAACGGCAAACTTAGAATTGTAACCCATTTAATATATAACAAATTAATTTAATATGATTTGTTTACAAGTCTAAGGGAGAGTACTCTTAGATCAACATCAACTCTGACAAAATTGAGGACCCTGATTATGTATTCGCGCAGACGACTAGTTTACATGAGCATGTGCGTCAGAGATTGTACGTATCTTAGTTAATTACAGGAACTGCACACACGCGCATGTCCTCAATCACCTAAATGCACAAGTGTGTGGGTGTGTATATGCATGAATGTTCATGCGGATGTGTGTGTCAGCGCTTCCTAAATTTATATTCAGTTCTCATTTCCACTAAAACTATACTTTGAGCCTATGACAGAGAGACCCTGATCAGACATCTAACAGCAAGCGCATTCTGCTCAACACTTTCGACAATAACTACAACCTGCGCAAACTGTGTGGAAATACCGACCAGACTGCGCAAAACCAGCGCAGCCTGTTCGGTACTCCCGACGATACTCTGGTAACGTCTGCAGACTCGAATCATACTGCGCACCATATTTAGACTCTACAAGTAATAACCTGCAGATTGACAATACGTCATTTCGGGATTTGCGCTGAAAACCTACAAATTAGTCAGTAATGACCAGAAAAAAATCTATATCTTAATGTTTCAGGATTTCCATGCGATCTAAATATAAATTACTATGTAGCGATTTGCGCTTTTAAACTTGCAGGTCGAAAAGTAAAAAGGGGACCTCGCGTCTATATAATAAAACTATACAATATATTCAGCCTGCTCTGTATCGTAGCATCATTCAACATAAATATGTACAATTATTATTCATAAATATGCAAATGAGCTATAATTTGCGTATTGGAATATTATATGATTAGATAATGTGTTGGCTCTTATTTGACAACAGATTTGTTGTTAGGTGGTGACCACAGGCTGAGAAATCATTTATTTACTATGTTTATTACTGTACAATTCATTCATTTTAGTGGCCATCTTGATATTGCCAGTAGCCATCTTGAAAATGGACCGAATTTCGATAGCTAACGAGAAAATCTTGACAAGTATGGTATGACGAACAAATCCTGTAAATGTCATGCTTGTATCCAGAACTACATGATTTTCAACACAACCCGCTCCACTTTTGGGAAATGTATGTGGCAAACGTTTGATTCGTATGTATACATTGTATCTGTAATCAGATTTTAGAAAATCTCGTGATAATATTAAACATATTTATTACAATAATACAAAGGGATTTGACATAAGTAATAACAATATTAGACAGTCCTTCCCTAATAATTTAGACAGAACACAAGTTATGCACAGAATTTAACACACACACACACACACACACACACACACACACACACACACAGACGAACGAGACACATATAATAAAGGGCACAGTTTTTTTTTTTACATATACCTGAACTATTCGGGCAGACATTGCCAGAATGGCCATAACAAACAGTGGAGACTTAGATTAGACACCGCAGAACGCGGCGTCTGATCGGTATCCACGTGTTTGCCGCCCATCCAGCATTTTATAGACATATCAACAAAGTAGTAAACTACCCCAGCTAGCATTCCTTCTAAATCTACAGCGGGCCGTTATCGGCCCGTCAGCTACCCTGACGGGCCGATAACGGCCCGCTGTAGATTGATAAAGAATGCTTACTTGGACACTTGTTCAAATTTTAGGACAATTACGGTAGTAAATAAGACTCCAATGTGTCTGAATGTTTACGGTAAATACAGTGCAGTTTTCCATTAATCTAAACGAAGTTCCAAAACACACCATAAGTGTTCAAGCACCTTATAAAGGGTGCATGCAAATTTACCAGACGCCTGAAGGTGTGGCCAGGCTGTCCTCTAATTGCCTCTGAATCAAGGATTCCTATGTTTCCTTGTGCAGCTGGTCAACTACAACATGCATTTACGTTATACCTAGCGGACACATGACTTACAACGTCATGACGTTCCATCGACGTTAATGCGACGTTATATAACGTCACGGGGTTGCATCGACGTGAATGCGACGTTGTATAAGAGTCATAATGTTGCATCAACATTAATGTGACATTGTTTAAACGTAATTATGTTGCATCGACGTTAATGAGACCTTGTATAAACGACATGACGTTGCATCGACGTTAATGAGACGTTGTATTAACGTCATGACGTTACATCGACATTAATGCGACATTGTATAAACGTCATGTGCCCGCTTGGTAGTTATACTAGTTCTGTATCCACCAAGATCGCGTCACGAAAACATACCTATGTAATTTTGACCCCCTTAAACCCCACTTTTATATAGTAAAACTGGGGTTTACTGGGGTAAACATTATTTTTCTTATTTCTGCTCAAAAACATAGGTTGTGGGTATTCCTTAGAACCGCTTCGCCGAGGCGGTTCTAACGAGTACCCACAATCTATGCTTTGAACAGAAATATGAAAAATATCTGAATTTTTGATAAAAAAAAATCCCTTTTTAGGTTGTAAAATTTTCAATATATTTGAATAGGCGTGTTTCCGTAATGGGACATTTTGGGAACTACTATATTTCAAGATCTTAATAAGTGCGTCCAACAGGATCGGTTCGGTGTGACCAGTGATGTGTGTGACCAAAAATGTACTGGTCCAACAAATGCTTGGGTGGTTCGGTGCTTATCCTGAAAAACAATAAGCGTTCTGTGATTGGCAGAGACTATTGACACGGCGGCCGTGCCGATAATAGCAACAAAACAGCCAATAACGCCAAGTATTCCAATTGCTAGGGGTTGAATCACGAGACTTATGACGTCAGCGTACAAAATTTGCGATCGCGGCCATTTTGAATTGTGTCTCCACTTCGAATTTTATTTCTATCCATTCTCTGTCTATTTACAAGCTAAGCATGATTCGTTTTGTGCATAAGGTACACTTTGATGTAGATTTTTAGATAACACACAGACTTTACGTTCTTTTCACGTGATAATCTGAAAATACTTCGACACAATAACATGTTTGTTCGACCGGTTTGTAAATTGTTGTTATTTTTATGTTGTTTTTATTTCTGCTTTTCATGTGCAGACTCGCAAAAAAAAAAAAAAAGACAAAACGCACAAACGATCACAGAAATCTTTAGGAAAAATCCTGAAGCAGTAAAATGGATTTCAGGTAAGCGAAAGATAGTCTATTTTCATCGTACCTTTCACCGGCATACACTAGTTTTCGGTATTCGAAAAACATGACCCCCGCCCATCGGGGCCCGCGAAAATAGATGGGCTGCCTAAAGCCTCCATGGCAGAGCTGCTAGTAACTAAGCAGGACCCGAATTCATGTGATCGGGTGGGTTAAAAGTCCCAGAAATTTGAAAGCAATGTTTCTAAACTACTGAAATATTGTTGACTTGGACGTTATATCGTAATTCATGCAGTGGATTCAGAAGTCAAGCGTGGTCTGAAATCAAATTCAGTAAGATCTAGCCAACCCACCTATGAAGCATGTGATGATAATTTGGACGAACGAATATAGGTAGCACTATCAAATTCTTACTACAACGATGATATGAGTCATAATACATTACGATATAATACGCTGCATGGTGACAATCTTGATTTCAGCTCGTATAAATGGTTTTTTTCTCTTTGTCAACGCCTGCCAAGTGCATTTAAAGTGACTGGAGGCACTCCAAAGGGAGAGCACTAAGCTGATCTTATCGTTCTGTCCAAAAGGAGACCAGTGCAGCAGAAACTAATTGGCAGTTTTCTATTGTCGTATTTACCCCAAGTACTCAGATAACTTCTCACCAGGCTTGTCCTAAACGTTGATCAATAAAAAAGTTAAAATGTTGCCTTTGGAAACAAAGAACACACAAAAGAATGAAAATCGGAGACTCGATTTTATAAAGTCTCTCTCCGATCCACCCCACCCCCACCCCCTCCAACTCTCCCCACAACTAGCACCGGCTTTAGCGGTATTCGATTTTCAGAGTAACAAAAATTGGCTCAATGATCCGAAAGGAAATAAAAATGTAACCTGCACTACGGTGGAATACGGGAAGACGTTTTTCGGCCGCCACACGGCACTAACCCCCAGCTGAAGTGAAGCAAGAATAATCTGCGCCGGGCTCGAGCCCGGCGTATCTATTTGAGGTTGTTTTTGTAAAATGTGTATGCATTTGGAGAACATCGGTTTTCGTCCAGTTTTATGGGGTTCTTAGTGGAGTTATATATAACTATTCCCCCCCCCCACCCCCATCCCCCACCCCCACTTTTTTTTTTATTATTCAAAGTCACACTTTTGCTGCAGAGGACTGTGCTATTGGTAACATAGTGAAATAAAAAATGGAAAGTACTGTGTAGAATGAATATACAAAGGTGGGTTTTGGTCATTTAAAAGAGAAATGAGCAGTTTTCCCGTAGGAGCCCCAATTTGACCATTCGACCTGAAATGAGCTTGTTGCTGTCAATATTCGTACACGTTTGAATTTTTTATTTCGTTTTTTTTTTTTTTTTTTTTTCGTCGTACTCCGAAGAAGAAACAAAAGATATTTTTCTTTGTTTACGACTGGAAATATGCATTCACAAATCGAACGGATTATAAGCTGGTTTGATAATACAGTTTAATTTGATATTCAAGCATGGAAAGATTTGGGCCGAAAGAAAACGTTATGAGTAGAGAAAAGAACGAAACACAGCTACATAGATGATTTCGGATATAGTATGTTCGGCCTAGGCTATGGATGGCGACATGTAATTATGTATGCGGGCTAGAAAACAGACGATCATAGTTGATTTTTTTTTTTACATAGCTCTGATAACGTCTATAATGTTTTTATCGTTGAGTATTGCGATAATTTATATAATTACAACCTTTCATAAATTATAACATTTTTCACTATACTACGGTCTATAGGGAGCTAAGTATTGCATGACAGATTAGTTTCCCGGCGCATTGATGCTTTGCATCAATGTTTTCTTGTTTCTAAACTTGCTTTGCATCAATGTTTTCTTGTTTCTAAACTGTTGCCTTTGGAAACAAAGAACACACAAAAACACGAATATCGGAAACTCGGTTTTACCTCTATTAATCTCTGAATCCTGAATCAAGAAATGTTGCTATTTTCTGCACACTGTTTTGCAGATTTGCATAAAAAAAATTCCCGCCCTTCCCAACCTATTATAGTCAATAATTGGAAAGTTGCAAACAGTGCAGACGCTGATCAGACGCCGCGTTCTGCGGGTCAGATCTGGGTCTAAACTGTGTGCCTAGGTCTGTCCGAATACTTTGGGAATGTACGGCACTTGCATCTATACTTAAAGGAATTGACTCTTAAAGGGAAGAGTCTATAAACTAGAACCTGTAGTTTAAAAGAAAGGCATTCAATAGCTTAGCATTTTGCAACAAGTTTCATGAAAATCGACAAATCTATAAGAAAGTTATTAAGGTTAAAAAAATGATAATGTGAGTCCAAAACGAGGCTGTGAGTTTATGATATCATAAACTCACAATAAAAAATATCAAATAACAACCATTCTGATGCAAAATAATTTCAGTGAACGGCTAATTTGTATTACTTTTATTACATATAATGAAAATTTACTGTTTTTAAGAGAAAACAACTTATTTTTATACCTGAAATTAGCGATTTCCTATTTCGTCACGTGACATGACAGACAAAATGGCGGCCTCCAGAGACAGCTATTTTGAAATGTACAAAAGGCCATATCTCTTAAAACACTCAACCGATTTACATAAAATTTGTAACAAAACGTTTGCCTCTTTAACCCCTCTTTTACTGAAGTGACAGTTAAAGTTTGTTGGCTTTTCCCTTTAAAGCAAAGAGTTCCTCCCAACGGGAGATAATTCTCCTATTTAAGAGTAGATATCTTTCAAAGGGAGGCAAGCGCTCTGATCAAAGTGATTTTCCTTGGCAGCGTAGCCATTCACCTTAATTTATACTGACGTGTTTGTTTGATGACACAATTTTCAGATATTTTTTTTATCTTATTGCAAATAGTGTTATCTTAGTGTGTCGATTTGTGATGGCAGAGTTTTTAGTTTACCCTTTACCACTCTCCACGCAAATTTAGCAGACGACAAATGTATGATATTTTTCTTATCTTTCCCAGAAAATAGGATTCGATATTTCATGCGAATTGTCTCTTAAGGAGACAATTCCTATGAAATATCAAATCTTATTTTTTTCTGGGTAAAATAAGAGAAATATATATATTTTACATTGTCGTCTGCTGAAAATTTTACCCGGCATGCTAAGCGTTAAACACTCCTAGAGATCAGTTGAAACTTGGACACATAATACTATGCTTATTTCAGCTACATAAGTTCAGTTGCAGATGAAGGGTTTACTGTTTGTGGGGATTATTTATAGGCTGTTTGCTTTGTTGCTTCAGGCAGGTATGTCTTTAACCTTATAACCTTCTGGGCTAATTCAAGAGACGATCGATACATTGATGATATTTTCCTTATTGTTCCCATGTTCTCATGAAACGGGAAACATGATGACATTTTATGCGAATCGTCTCTATTTATATGAAATGTCAAATCCTGTTTCCTGGGAAAAATAAGAAAAAAAATATTTCAAAATGTTATCTGCTGAAAAATTTACCCATACTTTCGTTTCATTGTGTTCATAAAATAGGATGAATAGAATAGAATATATTATTTTGTCAAATTTCCAGTAGGCTAATAAAGTCCATGATGATGTAATACGAAGGGTTCTTTGTCATCACGAAAACACGCCTATATAATTTTGACCCCTTTAAACCCCACTTTTATATAGTAAAACTGGGGTTTATACAGGGATATACATTATTTTTCTTATTTCTGTTCAAAACATAGATTGTGGGTACTTGTTAGAACCGCCTCAGTGAGGCGGTTCTAACGAGTACCCACAATCTATATTTTGAGCAGAAATATGAAAAATATCAGGATTTTTTTATAAGAAAATTTTCAGTCTTTATGGTGGTAAAATTTTCAATATATTTGAATAGCCATGTTTTCATAATGTATAATTGAAAAATTATTTCAGATAAAAAAATAAATCTGGCATCGGTGTGCATATAATTATGTAGATACTTCCCAGAAGGCACACAATGTTGAATCAACGTCGATTCAACGTTGATTCAACGTTGTGTATCTGCTGGGTTAACAGAGTGTGCCGCAACGTGAGAAAACGCACCTTCCAACATGTTTAAATAACTAACACTCAAATCAGCCTGCGCACCCGGGCATTCGCATCAGTCACCGTGCCCGTATGATGTGAAGAAACTGCATCCTTGGCTATCCAAAAAAAAAAGTCGAATGAAGCCAGCAAACACACAGCGTCGCAAGTACGTTGTAACGACGTTGTTTGGACGTTGTGTGTTTGCTGATCAGAGTGTGCGAATACGCAAGCTGAAATACGCATTCACTGAAATAGATCATAATTGACTACCCACTGGACACATGGCGTTTATTCAACGTCGCATAAATGTCGATGCAACGTCATGACATTGCATCGACGTTAATGCGACGTTGTACAAACGTCATGTGCATGCTGGGATATGCAAACCAGATTATTCTGTCTTTCAGAGCAGACAGCCACCAACCCATTAGTATACAGTGTGAGAGAAGGCGACAAGTTTCAAGTTACTTGTAATGAAACGGACACTCATAATAAGGAAGTATTCTGGCTAGGAGATGATGCGCACAGTGCATTTCGTCAGAATGGCACACTGCTGAAGTTTATAAACGTTACAAGAGATTTTGCTGGGACCTATATATGCTATTCCAAGAATGTGACAGCCGGAGAGGAAACTAAAGTCAATGCTTCAGTTATAGAAAGCGTTAATATAGATGTCTTATGTAAGTACATTTATCATATGACGTCGCGCCAAGCGAAAATATGCATTCGGGGCATGCGCGGACAGCAAAGGCCCAGATAAGATTCATTGGATACTATAGAACCTATCAATGAAATGCAAAAGCCTGATTGAGACCTTTCCCATGCGCAGGATGGTGCGAATCTGCACATTTTACTCACTCTCGAAGGCTCTTTTTCGCTTGGTGCAGCCCATAAGACGTCGCTATTATTCAGTGAATATAATAATGTCATGTCATAAAAATGATATCACCAAACATTACATAACACTTGGTTACTTGCGCGAAACGCCATCATGCCGTATATTTTCTGGTAACAACCGGTTCAGTTTTTACGGCATTAAAATACAGTTTAAAAGTCATATGAGAAACAGAATCTTACATCCGTGGTCATTTCTTTCTGAAAATTATAAAACCCCCGAAGGCTCGTTTCATAAATTTCATATGAAATGACCACGAATGTAAGATCCTCTATGTACAAGTGTTGGAATAGATTGAGGGAAACGTGATAAAATGTACCTTATGAAATGTGCACACAAGATAAAACCTGCGCATCCACACAGTCTGATCTGTCTTCGCTCGATCCATGGTTTCTTCAGACGGAAGGCGAAGACGCTGATTCGCGAATGCGCAAGCTGATGTCTTTGCTGACCACATGTCATAAGATCTATTCCGGCTGATTACCCTAAGTATTCTGAAAGACAAACCAAATCGAACAGTGTAGATCCTGAACACAGTAGCCACAGAATGTAGAGGTTGATCAGGGTATACACTATGCCAATCATCCAGAAGTGTTAAAACAGATTAACAGATAGGAAAATGCTTGTGTCGTGACAAACAGTGAAGCCACTGATCACATCACGAAAACACGCCTATATGATTTTGACCCCAGTTTTATACAGTAAAACTGGGGTTTACAGGGGTATACATTATTTTTCTTATTTCTGTTCAAAAAAAATGATTGTGGGTACTCGTTAGAACCGCCTCGGCGAGGCGGTTCTAACGAGTACCCACAATCTATGTTTTGAGCAGAAATATGAAAAATACCAGAATCTTTTATCTGAAAATTTTCATTTTCTTTGGTGGTAAAATTTTCAGTATATTTGAATGGGTATGTTTCGTAATGAGACGTCGCTTTTTGTAACATCTTATCTTGGTCTTCACGGTTTGCCAATGTCCCTTCTTTTGGTAACAAACCTATGTAAAATGTATCCCAGTGGGCACAGAACGTTGAAAAACGTCGATTTAACGTCAAAGATGCTGAATCAACGTTGAATCGACGTTGTTTCACGTTGTGTGCCTGCTTGATATACCTCTTAGTCACAGCTCCAGATAAGGCAATTTTCCAGTAAAATTGTTTGATATTTTCGTTACTTTCACAAAAACATAATTATGTGATGTGTACTCATTAGAAGCGCCTCACATAGCCCCTTGTAATGAGTACACAAAACAAATGGAAATCAGAAGACATTATCTTGATAACCCCCTTATCTAGAGTAATGTCAGCCATGACATTTGCCTTTATAATTAAGGCTGGCACAATTAATCAGATAATCAATTAATTGATCGATAAATACAAAAAAAAAAACAAAAAACGACTATCGTTATAGATTTGCTAATAATCGATCATTTCTTTTCTGTGTGTATTACTTTACCGTATTTACCATTAGTATTCAAACTCCACAACTCCTTATACCATAGTTTATCTAAAATTTGAATAAGTGCAATTTACTACCAAATGTTGTGTCTAAAAATAGCTGGATGAGTGGCAAACAGTGGAGACCCTGATAAGATGCCGCGTTTGCGGCGTCTCATCTGGGTCTACACTGGTTGCTCAGACCTGTCTGACCAAATACATACAGTGGAGTATATCATGTGGTAAGAGTCATGCTAAGGTATTCGGCATTGTAACGTTTAACTTGTTTTACCTTGTCTTCTTAAGTTTTATATAGCTCTTATCAAGAAGTCTCTCATAATTCTATACTAGAATGTTTCTAACATATATCTTTTTAAATGCATGTATGTTGAAGTGAGACTATAATAAACTATTGTTCTGTTCTGTTCTGTTCTGTTCTAAGGTAGACGGGTAAAATTATGACCAAATCTTCAGTGATTACTAATCGATTATCAATCACAATGACATGGCTGATAATCGATTATCTTTTCAGCTCTGATTAGCCAGCCTTAATTATAATTAGTTAAATTGGTCAAGATATTTTAGGTTTATACGCACATTTATACGAATTTATGCAGTTAAAAAAAAGTTGCTAGAATTATCAAACCGATTAAAAAAAAAAAATGGTTAAAACAGCAAAAGTCTTAAAATCCCACCCATTTATAATGCAGACCCCAACATTCCCCTGTTTTCGGCGCAGCCTTTATGTGACTCAGTTGCTTGGTAGCGTTAAAAATCTGAAAACTGAACTCCCTTGTTTTCACTATAGATTACGAGAAACATCGTGTATACATATTACGTTTGATGCACAACGTGGGGAAAGAGCCCTTATGCCACATGCGAACAGCGAAAGCCTAGATGAGCGTGCGCATTCGTGCAGTCTAATTAGGACATTCTTTATTCGTTGACGTGTACTACAGTATCAATTGATTCTGTAAGCTGACAAAGAAGGCCCAGCTCAACCTGCGCATTCGCGTAGGCTGTTCAGGGCCCGGATTGTCCATAAAATGCATAAAGGTCTTTTTATTGCGTTGCGCATCATAGTTTAATGTAAGGTTTAGGCGACAGGAATAACTATAGGCTAATGAGACTGTCTTAACGTTAGCGTGCTGCGTAATATGTTCAGCAGACAAATATTTTCCCATTTTTCCAAGGGGAGAGGCTTTCACATTTCATGAAAATTATATATATGTATATATATGTTTGCCGCCTGCTGAAATTTCTCAGAGAGTGGTATGGGTTAATAATATTACAGATGCACCTGAACCAGACTATAATGCCCAGATACAGTACAAGGTTTATTCAAGACCCGGATTAGATAGTAGTATGACCATGAAAAACTACGGAAACCCTCACCCTAGCTACAGCTGGACCCACAATGGAACCATGATACCACATACAGATTTCAGCGGCGTTGTCTCCATTGCAAAGATATCGGATGTGAAGATAAAAGATTTTGGGAACTACACTCTTGTAATGAACAACTCTGTAGGGAGTTTTGTTGCTCACTACGAGTTGATTCCATACGGTAATATCATTCCGAGTAGATAGCAGTAGTATAGGCTGGTACTATGGGGAGTAGATAGCAGTAGTATAGGCTGGCACTATGGGGAGTAGATAGCAGTAGTATAGGCTGGTACTATGGGGAGTAGATAGCAGTAGTATAGGCTGGCACTATGGGGAGTAGATAGCAGTAGTATAGGCTGGTACTATGGGGAGTAGATAGCAGTAGTATAGGCTGGCACTATGGGGAGTAGATAGCAGTAGTATAGGCTGGTACTATGGGGAGTAGATAGCAGTAGTATAGGCTGGCACTTTGGGGAGTAGATAGCAGTAGTATAGGCTGGCAATATGGGGAGTAGATAGCAGTAGTATAGCTGGCACTATGGGGAGTAGATAGCAGTAGTATAGGCTGGCACTATGGGGAGTAGATGGCAGTAGTATAGGCTGGCAATATGGGGAGTAGATAGCAGTAGTATAGCTGGCACTATGGGGAGTAGATAGCAGTAGTATAGGTTGGTACTATGGGGAGTAGAAAGAAGTAGTATAGGCTGGTACTATGGGGAGTAGATAGCAGTAGTATAGGCTGGCACTGTGGGGAGTAGATAGCAGTAGTATAGGTTGGTACTATGGGGGGGAGATAGCAGTAGTATAGGCTGGCACTTTTGGAGTAGATAGCAGTAGTATAGGCTGGTACTATGGGGAGTAGATAGCAGTAGTATAGGCTGGCACTATGGGAAGTAGATAGCAGTAGTATAGGCTGGCACTATGAGGAGTAGATAGCAGTAGTATAGGTTGGTACTATGGGAGTAGATAGCAGTAGTATAAGCTGGCACTATGGGAGTAGATAGCAGTAGTATAGGTTGGTACTATGGGAGTAGATAGCAGTAGTATAAGCTGGCACTATGGGAGTAGATAGCAGTAGTATAGCCTGACACTATGGGGAGTTAATAGCAGTAGTATAAGCTGGCACTATGGGGAGTAGATAGCAGTAGTATAGGCTGGCACTATGGGGAGTAGATAGCAATAGTATATGCTGGCACTATGGGGAGTAGATAGCAGTAGTATAGGCTGGTACTATGGGGAGTAGATAGCAGTAGTATAGGCTGGCACTATGGGTAGATAGCAGTAGTATAGGCTGGCACTATGGGGAGTAGATAGCAGTAGTATAGGCTGGTACTATGGGGAGTAGATAGCAGTAATATAGGCTGGCATTATGGGGAGTAGATAGCAGTAGTATAGGCTGGCACTATGCGGAGTAGATAGCAGTAGTATAGCTGGCACTTTGGGGAGTAGATAGCAGTAGTATAGGCTGGCACTATGGGGAGTAGATAGCAGTAGTATAGGCTAGCAGTATGGGAGTATATAGCAGTAGTATAGGCTGGCAGTATGGGAGTATATAGCAGTAGTATAGGCTGGCACTATGGGAGTAGATAGCAGTAGTATAGGCTGGCAGTATGGGAGTATATAGCAGTAGTATAGGCTGGCACTATGGGAGTAGATAGCAGTAGTATAGGCTGGCAGTATGGGAGTAGATAGCAGTAGTATAAGCTGGCACTATGGGAGTAGATAGCAGTAGTATAGGCTGGCAGTATGGGAGTATATAGCAGTAGTATAGGCTGGCACTAAGGGGAGTAGATAGCAGTAGTATAGGCTGGCAGTATGGGAGTATATAGCAGTAGTATAGGCTGGCACTATGGGAGTAGATAGCAATAGTATAAGCTGGCACTATGGGGAGTAGATAGCAGTAGTATAGGCTGGCACTATGGGAGTATATAGCAGTAGTATAGGCTGGCACTATGCTTGTTTGGTATAAATAGGTATGTAGACACCTAACTGGGGCATACCCCTGATATGGCAATGGTGCTGCCCGCCTCATTGGGGGCTATTCTTGAAGGAAAGAATTTGCCTTCTCTTGGAGCACTAGGAGTTAATTCTACCTTCAAGAGTAGCCCCTCTTTTCAAAGTTTTTAAAGCTTTCATGTACTAGAGAGTCAAAACTTCCTGGCTGTAAAAGTTGTCTTCAACTGAATTATAGCGACAAAATCTTTCAGGTGTGTACATTCGTCTTAATATTGGTCGGTGTCCGACAAATTCTGTCAGTTTCGAGAAAATTTTGGAATGATTGTACATAATCGTACAGAATTGTGGTAACTAATCTTGAACGACCCTGCGTATAGAACTGCAGTGATAGTGAATGTTTTGTCCTGGATCCCTGTACCTGATGACGAGCACCAAAAGGAACAGGAGTCCATGGCAAAACAAGCACTGCTGAACTCAGCCAATGTACAGTTGACTCCCGTTATCTCGACCTCGCTTATCTCGAATAACCGCTTATCTCGAAGTGAAAATCTGGCCGCTGCCTAAACATGAAAATCTAACAACATGTAAAAAAAAATTGTGGAAAAGAGGAGAAATTGCTCCTGAGGAGCAATTTCTCCTCTTTTCCACAATATTTTCAATATATCTCTAACTTCAAGAGTCCAATTACATATATATTTGTTAAATGTGGTTAATCGAATTAGTTTTTTCCTCAGTTCTGCAAATCTGATATATCGAAGTATGAATATCTCGAAGTATTTCAGAGAGTCTCTTGGAATTCGAGATAACGAGAGTCGACTGTATATAAAGTCCACTTAAGTTTTCCTCAGAAATAGATAGTTTTATCCAAGACAGGCACCCAAGATCATACCAGGTGATAAAAGAAAGCGTTGCCCTGAAGCTTAATTTCCAAGTAAGCTCGATATATATTAAACGCATTTTGGTCAAGTCAAGATCTTTCAATTTTGAGAAACCCTTTTGGAATTGGCTTCCAAAGAAACCGATATGGCATATATGGTAAAACATTCAAACGAATTCTTATAAACTGCAAATCCGATTTCTGAGACAAGAAAAGTAAAATAACCTCTCGAAATTTGCTATTTAACGTTTAGCACTCTGGATAAAAATTCCATCAGGCGACATACAGAAATGTTTTTTTTTTTTTTTTTTTTCTTATTTTTCCCAGAAAACAGGTTTAACATTTCATGTTAATTGTCTCCACTGGAGACAAATTGCACGAGATTTCAAAACCCGCCTTCTGAAAAAAAAATAATAAATAAATGAAAATAAGAAAAATATCATCAATTTGTCGCCTGCTGAATTAGCCCAGAGAGTGGTAACGGTTAACCCTTCCCTTGCTGAATAAAGATGCCATGCCCATATATAATTTCCAGCCAATCCGATAAATTGATCCGATTTTTTTTTTATAGAAATTCACATATTTAATGAAAAAAAAAAACAGTGCAGATCCAGATCAGTTGGCTTCTGAACTGATCTGGCCCTACACTGTTTGCTTAGACAGGGCATGTCGTGTCCAGCAAGAGAAGGGTTAAGCAATCCAACATCACTGTTTCTCGCGAGTTACGAGAGTGAGCGAATCAGGGCTCTTAGCCTGTTTTTAATGGACATTCCGTTTTGACATCACGTTGATCTAGCTATCATATGGACCATGTTAAGCGAAACGGTGTCATCAGACATGCGAAAAATGATCACATTCAGATATATACCGCGCATGCGCAAAATATCATCCGTACATTCGTTCTCCATTGATACATTCTGTAGTGTCAAGTGATTCTGTTAGCGGACAGCGAATTCGCACAGCCTGATCTGGGCCTTTGCTGTCCAAATATGCTCAAAGACGCGTTTTTGCATGTGATTCGTGGCCCATATGAATCGTGAAGGAGGTGCAATTTGACAGACTGTACCTGATAACATATGGTTTAGTGAAGACTCAGCTCAGCCTGCACATCCTCGCAATCTAATCAGAATCCGCTGTCCATGTGAGGAAGCCGTGGAGCACTGTCTATTCACAAAGCACAGGGCGAAGACTTTAATTAAACTGCTCCAATGCAGAGTCGGGCTGACCTTAGTCCTCGCTGGTGCACATAACCTAAGATACATTCTCTCATGTTACCTCTCACATATCTATTTTATACATTCATGCTAGATCTCGCATAGCAATTTATATATTCATGTTACATATCTTTTTATTTATCCATGTTACGTCTCACATATCTATTCATGTATTCATTTTACGTATTAGATAAATTTTTATATAATCATGTTACGTCTCACATATCCATTACGAAAACATGCCTATTCAAACATACTGAAACTTTTACCATAAAAAAAAAAATGAAAAAAAAAAAAAAAAGATAAAAAAATTCTTATATTTTTCATATTTCTGATCAAAACATAGATTATGGATACTCGTTAGAACCGCCTCGTCGAGGCGGTTCTAACGAGTACCACAATCTATGTTTTTGAACAGAAATAAGAAAAATAATCTATACCCCTGTAAACCCCAGTTTTACTGTATAGAAGTTCTTTTTAAGGGGTCAAAATGATAAAGGCATGTTTTCTTGATACTATTCACATATTCATGCTACGTCTCACATTTCTATTCATATATTCATTTTACGTCTAATATATCTATTTATACAATCATGTTACTTCTCACTTATCTATTTATACATTCATGCTACATCTCAAATATATATTTATAGATTCATGCTACATCTCACATATCTATTTACATGTTCATGTTACGTCTATCATATCTATTTATACATTTTTCCTAAGGATTAAACAACTGAAGGGGCACTTGATTCTGACGGGCACTTTCCTATATAAAAAGGAAAGTTCCATACAAAGGCCATTCATAGCTCCAGATAAGAGGGGATATTGAAATAATTTACTTTTTTTCTCCATGAAACATATGTTGTGGATACTCATTAGAAGCGCCTCGCAGAGGCGCTTCTAATGAGTATCCACAACATATGTTTTCGTGGAGAATTAAGAAAAAATAGTAATATGGCACTTATATAAAAGTTCGTGGCGCCAAGCATCGGTCTTCTACTCCATTTAAGACCAAGGTGGAAAGTTGCAGAGCGTCATTCACACTTTCAGCCTTGCAGATCATCAAAAAATGTTTTTGCAAACAATATACATCCTGATGAGACGTCTCGTTAGGATCTAGACTGTTTGCCATTCTGTTTTGTTTTTGTTTTGTTTTTTGACTGAGACCCCTATTTGGAAGAATGGTTCTGACCAGATTCAGAGATGGAAGAGTCTACTTCAGAAACTCAGGGATGAGAGAGTTAAGCCAGCTGATTTACCGTGTTTACCCAAAAATATTCAGATACCTTCTTTTCACCATACTTTCAAAATCGGGACGTCCATTTAACATTGTTGATGATGTCTAAAACTGCAAGATGGGTAGTGGCAAACAATGTAGACCCTGATGAAAGGCCATATTTTGTGACATCTGATCCGGGTCCACAGTGGTTGCTCAGGCCTGTATGGTGATTTTCAGGGTAAATACGGTAAATTCGCCTTGCTTCACTAACCTAGCTGTATAATACTATATATATCGGCGTATAAATAACAATTTTAAAGGTTGTGTGTTTCGATGCGACATTTTCTTCATTTTAACAAAATAAATTTCAGGACCACCTGAAGCCCCAACAGCACTGACGTATTTTGACGTGACGTCAAACAGCGTTTCTTTACAGTGGTTGTCAAGTTATGACATGGGTAAAAGACAACACTTCATAGTTTGCCAATGGCTTGGATACGCATATGGACCGGTATGGATCAATCGGCAAACCTCCTATGATTCCGTAACCTGCATCATTGTGATACCTATCCCGCATTCGGCTCACATCGTATGATTCCTGATCGGAGCCGGAACCACACGAGATGAGCCGAGTGCGGACTGGGTCTCACAATGTCGTTTTTTTCCTAACTATTCAACAAATCCTTACAATACTTGCCTTAAAATTCGAAAAGGTCCATTTTACTACATTGTACCTGTTAGAATGTTTAAAACTGCAGGATGAGTGACGAACCGTTTAGCCATGATCAGCACTACGTTCTGCGGATTCAGACCTGGGTCTACACGGTTTGCTTCAGCACTTCTGTCTGTATACTTCGGGTAAATAGGGAAACCTGTTGTATAATCTTGATATGAACTGAGCCAGCGCACGACAAAACCTACAAAATGGCATGTGCGCCCAGCGAAGACTCAGATCCACCCAGTTTGATCAGTCATCGCTGTCCGCTTGAAGAAAGCTTGGGTCCTTAGATACCCATTGAGCGCACAGCGAAGACTCTGATCAGACTGGGCAGATGCGCACATGCCATTTTGCTGGTTTTGTCATGCGCTGGCTCAATTATTATTCGTTAACTTAATTAACAATGTGTACTTATTTAACATTTTGTGTTTTTCTGGACTTATTGAACAGACGACAAATTAGAGGATAACTGCTTTCAAATTTGGCATTTGGGGAGGTAAATCGGCGGTTTTACGGTCGGAAATTTCGTTTTACGGCGACGCGTTAGCGGAGCCGTAAAACGTAATTTGCGACCGTAAAACCGCCGATTTACCTCCCCAAATGACAAATTTGATGCTGTTATCCTCATTCTAATGCATTTATTCATTTTTTTTCTATTGAAAAATATACTATTTGCACAAAACGACAAGTGCTGTGAGCTGCGTAAAACCAAATGCCAGCCAATGAGAAGCGACGTTACGTTATAACGTCGGATTTGCGACAGTATATCGCAGAATATACCGTCGCAAATTTTTGACGTTATCCAATCAGACGTCGTGTTACATACGCAAGTGCATTAGAATTAGTTTTTAAATTTTCAGAAAAAATTGTTTGGTCCTTCATGCAAATTGACAGAATTTATATTCCATCCTTATTCCATATATAAAACTTCAAGATCCTACCTCTAACTGGTCTGGACCGTATACTTAGCGTGACGAACGTACGAATGACCCCAGAGCAATAAACTCCTCCAACTGCTTCGAAGTTGGGGACATAACGTCACGAAAACATACCTATATAATTCTGACCCCATTAAACCCCACTTTTGTATAGCAAAACAGGGGTTTACGTTATTTTTCTTATTTCTCCTCAAAAACATAGATTGTTGGTACTCCTTAGAGCGCATCGGCGGGGCGGTTCTAACGAGTACCCACAATCTATGTTTTGAGCAGAAATATGTAAAATATCAGATTTTTATCTGTAAACTTCAGTTTTTGGTGGTGAAATTTTCTATATATTTGAATAGGCGTGTTTTCGTAATGAAATGTAAAGAGACAGACAGAGATGAAAAAAAAGAAGACTAGGCTCTATTATATATATATATATATATATATATATATATATATATATATATATATATATATATATATATCCTACCCCCCCCCCCCCCCCGATGGATAACAAATAAATAAGTAAATAAATAAAATAAAGCAGAACAAAAAAGCCTTCAAAGCGCCAGTCACAACTCCAGAGAAAAAAATGAGACTTTAATCGTCTGCATAGCAAATTTCAAACCTTTTTTCTCTGAACATTCACATGGCATATTAAGCCTTATTTTCTTGGAAAAATAAAATTATTTTAGAATGTTGTCTGTTACAGTGAACAGAAATGAAGAGTAACCTATTTTATTGAAAGCAAACAATATCTGATTTAATATATTGGTTTGTTGAAAGATTTCAGGGCGCATATATGAAAACACAACCAACCACGGCGTCGGAGATAGAGTCACATATGTCTTGCGGAACCTCAAGCCTGATACATTCTACAAACTGAAAGTGGCATCACAGATAGATGATGGACAAATGGTATATTATGAGAAACCTGTAGAATTTACAACAAAAGGTAAGTATCTATCTCTCTGTTTGGCTGGCATATGCGGACAGCGAATGCCCAGATCAGCCTGCACATCCGCGCAGTCTAAACAGGGTCTTCGCTGTCCGCTAATAGAATAACTGTATACTAAAGGGTATACAAGTGAAAGACAAAAGCGCGGATAAATCTTTGGCGCCTGCGCAGTATGATCTGAATGCGCATATTTCACATGCTCGCAGGCACCTTTTCAGTTGTCGTTGCCCATATATTAACCCCAAAAGGAAATGCAACCTTTCTGAGCTGCATGTTTTCTGTTGCAATTAATATTTATCTATACGGTCCACATTTTCTTGCATGTATGCTTTATATTGAGGAATAATTAATTCAAAGGTACCCACATAGTTTCTCAATTCCTGTACCTTACAAAAAAACGTAACCCTAGCAGCGGAAAGATACATGGCTGATTTTTTGTATATATTAAGCTTGGATATTTGTTTATACAAAACCGCAGTATAGCAATGCGAAACTAACTGCATTTTGACGAAACGTATGTATTTTGTATGATGCTGGTTTAGAGTTTTGCCAAGCAACTGTAAATTCTACGAGGGCGAGTTAATAAAAAGCCAACCTAACTTATTTTTTGGTAAGATTGATCTCTTCTTTTTCGATGTAATTGCCCTCTAGAATGATGCACTTGGACCAACGGTGTTCCAGTGCCATCAGCCCAGAACTGAAGAAGCCAGGGTCCTTGTCTCTGACCCACTCCTCAGCTGCCGCCACGACTTCTTCGTTGGACCGGAAATGACGTCCACGGATATCCTTTTTCAAGTTTGGGAATAGGAAATAGTCACTAGGAGCTAAGTCCGGAGAATAGGCGGGGTGCGGTACTAGCTCGTACCCATTCCGCTCAACAGCATCCATTGCAATTTTGCAAGTGCGGACTCTCGCACTGTCCTGTTGGAGCAGAATCCCTTTGGAGATTTTACCTCGGTGTTTTTCATGGATCTCAGTTGGTCGAGCAAATTTGCATAATACGCAACTGTTATTGTACTTTTCTTTGCTAGAAAGTCCAACATATTAACGCCTTGTGCGTCCCAAAATACAGTTGCCATCACCTGCCAGCAGAGGGTTGCGTTATGAACTTCTTTGGTCTCGGAGACCCCGGCCCTACACTCTGGCGACTTTGAGCTTTATTCTCTGGCTCATAATAATGGACCCAGGTCTCATCTACAGTCACCAGACATGAAAGGAAATCATCTTCCTTTGACCTAAACCGCTTCAACAATGCGCTTTATACTGATGCCATTTGCTCGTTGCTAAGGGATTTTGGGACCCAACGGGCTGTTAGCTTGTGCATACCCAAGCGATCATGTAAAGTTGTTGAAACGCTACCATGTGAAATGTGTAATGCATTCGCTGTTTCTTCCACCTTAATTCGCCTATCAGAGTACACCAGATCTCGTACTTTGTTACACATTTCTTCATCGGTAGCATCTGATGGGCGTCCAGACCTGGTTTCGTCTTCTAAAGACGTTCTACTGCGTTTGAATTCCCCAACCCAGAATTTAACTTGTGCATACGATGGTGCAGAAGACCCATAAACATTGGTCAACTCGCAATGTATTTCCTGACCTGTTTTCCCTTTCAAATATAAGTACCGAATTACAGCACGGTACTCAACTTTTGACGAAAAGCTTACTTTTGCATCGCTAGCCATGTTTGACATTCAATATCTTATGAGTGAATGACACGATAAAGGTGCAATTTTGCCCTCAGGCCTTAAACATGTATTGAAACAAGGCATGAAAATCGTGGGTGTCTCGGTCAATTGGAAATGGGATAGGCTAGTTACTTATTGACTTGCCCTCGTATTAAGCGTGTAGTACATATGTATAACAGACCCAATATACACCCAGCTCGCGATAAATTAATCTGTACAGTTGGTGTCTGGATATAGATTAACACTGTTTGTTTAAAATTCTTGTCGCATTTTGTAAAACGGCGTGTATTTTATGAAATTTTGATAAACATTTTAGTTTACGGAAACTACGTCAAATATTATGTTTGGCCTTCATACATGCTTACAAAGTATAGTTCGTCAACAAAGGTTTTGAAATTATGGACATTAAGAAATGCGCGGCGATTCCCCTCAAACATGCGTGTTTAAGACTTACGTAAGTACAATACAGGGTCCTATACGAATATTTTATATTTAAAAAACCATAAGCACGAACGCCCGAAAGATGTCTGGTAAAAATTAAAATGTGTCATTCAAAATGGTATCATAAAATTTCCAGTCAAACGTTTTCTTACAGGTTTATTGTGGCGGCCATATTGGATGAAAAATCGAACATGTTTTTGGTGTTAATCCATTTCTGTTTACCTTCATATATAGGCTATAAGTAACGGGAGAAGGTTTATTTGAAAAACAGTTTGCACGCGAAATTTAAAAATTCATGTCAGACCGGAAAATGGGGTACTTTCCCTTAAATGCGGAAAACAACCGGGGTGTCGCTAATGACGTCATGTTTGCATGAGAAAGTAAACATTCTGCTTTCTGTTTTGAGCATTTTTTTTTCTTTCTCTATGATTTAACCTGAATGCACAAGGTTTTGTATACTTAGAAATTGTTAAGTATCAACTGGGCCTCCATAGAAACGTGCGAGTTCTCTCGAAATGCAATGTATGCATTTCTGCTATACAGTTGTTTTATATACAGACATGTCCAGACTTTCTTCCTGTATCAAAATAAATCGTATATCTTTCCGATGCTAGGGTTAGCAAATATTGAGTACTAGAAACCGTACTAACAAATATTGATTACACACAATATCATTTTCAAAAGATCATAAGGTATTATTCTTTGTTTCTTTCGCCATTTAGTGTTGCGTTCCGTTTTTGGGGTTCAGTATATTTAGTTCACAAGAATTCACTTCAGACCATATCTCAAGATAAGATGAAAATTGAGATTTGGGATAAGTTTTTTTTTTTTGTTTTTTTTTTTTTTATTTTACAGCACAGTATATGTTACTTATTGGGCTTGTCTCGGTGTAGCGTTTCTATAAGTAACATTACGAAAACAAGCCCATTCAAATATACTGAAAATTTCACTACCCGTGAAAAAAATGAAAATTTTCAGATTAAAAATTCTGATATTTTCCATATTTCTGCTCAAAACATAGATTGTGGGTACTTGTTAGAACCACCTCGGCGAGGCGGTTCTAACGAGTACCCATAGATTGTGCTCAAAACATAGATTGTGGGTACTTGTTAGAACCGCCTCGGCGAGGCGGTTCAAAAGAGTACCCACAATCTATGTTTTTGAACAGAAATAAGAAAAATAATGTGTACCCCTGTAAACCCCAGTTTTGCTATATAAAAGTGGGGTTTAAGGGGGTCAAAATTATATAGGCATGTTTCCGTGATGACAACTAACGTTTCATTAAGTAACAACAGGTTCCGGTGGGCTCCGGCAACATTCTTTCGTGGAGATTGATCATGACATATTTTCTATGGTCATTCTCTCCCTTCCGCTGAATTAAGAAGGATAATTGTTAGTTTCTAGCAAAAGACTGTGCACGAGTACATGTACAGATTAACCGCTTAGAGGACTAAGCCTGCCCAGGAAAAAAGTGTGACCAGGTAAACGGACCGGCTCGACATGTCCTTAACAGTGTTGATGGCCGTTAAACTCCATCCCATCCCAACCAACCAACATGTTTCGATGCGAGAATAACAAAACAAAACAATACAAAATATTTAGACGTCAACATCTAAGTACCGGCGACAACGAAACCTTTACCCGCCCGCAAGCTAGACTCTGTTATTACTACACCCCAAGAAGTTGAATCAACTCTAAAATCACTTCCGCTTGGAAAAGCATCTGGTCCTGACTTGATAAATAACCGACTTCTCAAAGAACTTGCACAGCCTCTCTCTCTTCCTCTCAGTAATTTGTTTAACTTTTCATTAAATCATGGACTAGTACCAAAAATTTGGAAACAAGCGAATGTCTCACCCATACACAAGAAAAATGACCCATCCGATGTCTCCAATTATAGACCTATCTCCCTCCTAAGTACAGTGGGCAAAGTTCTTGAAAAAATTGTTCATAAACATTTATTCAACTTCCTTAACGCGCATCATGTCATTACAACTCTACAACCAGGTTTTGTCCCTGGGGATTCTACAGCTAACCAATTGGTCGACATATATAATACTTTTTGTAAGGCTCTTGATGAGGGTAAAGAAATCCGTGCCATATTCTGTGATATAAGCAAAGCATTTGACAGAGTATGGCATAAAGGATTGCTTTACAAACTCGAAACAGCAGGTATATCTGGGTCTCTTTTATCTTGGTTTACTGATTATCTCAATGACAGACTCCAAAGAGTTGTACTGCCAGGTGGTTCTTCTGCATGGACACCAATAAAAGCGGGTGTTCCTCAAGGCTCTATTCTTGGTCCTCTATTGTTTCTTTTATATAAAAATGATATTGTCGAAGATATTAATTCTTCCATAAGGCTCTTTGCAGATGATACCAGTCTGTATATCATAGTGGACGACGCTATTCAGGCAGCCGAAACACTTAACTCAGACCTAGAAAAAATTAGTCGTTGGGCCCAACAATGGTTAGTAACATTTAATCCTGCAAAGTCTGAATCTATACTATTTTCAAGAAAACTTAACAAACCGTACCACCCTCCAGTTTCGATGGATGAAACTCAAATTAATAAAGTTACGTCACATAAGCATTTAGGTGTTATTTTTTCAAACGACTGCAGTTGGCACAATCATATTGAACATATTAAGACAAAGGCATGGAATCGAATAAATGTTATGCGTAAATTGAAGTTCAAATTAGATAGGAGATCTCTCCAGACCATATACTTTTCTTTTATTCGTCCTTTATTAGAATACGCTGATGATGTATGGAATAATTACGCACAATACGAATCGAATGAACTAGAAAAAATCCAGAATGAAGCCGCACGTATTGTCACAGGGGCAACAAAATTAGTCTCAATAAATTCACTTTTGTTGGAAACAGGCTGGGAAACTTTGTTTTCAAGGAGGAATAAACACAAACTGACTTTTTTTCTACAAAATGCAAAATGATCTTTCTCCTGATACCTCTGCTCACTTGTACCTCCTATCGTAGGAAGTACATCATCTTACCCTTTGCGTAATGCCAATGATCTTCAAATCATACATGCAAATTCACAACTTTATTACAACTCCTTTTTGCCGTCTGCTGTTCGCGAATGGAATGAACTCCCGGAACAAACACGTAATTCATCTAGTCTCAACGTATTTAAAACCAGGATAAACAGCAATATTAACCTACCACCTTCTTACTATTTCACAGGCAAAAGAATTGGTCAGATTTATCACGCCAGACTTAGAACTAAATGCAGCTCTCTTCTCCAACACTTGTTTTCTAAAAATCTTATAGACAGCCCAAGATGCGCATGCGGTTCTGTGGAAGACAATCACCATTTCTTGTTAGTATGTGATCAGTATACAGACCTTAGGCGGGAGTTATTGACTACCGTGTCGGATAAATGCAACCCTACTCTAGATGTATTGTTGTATGGAGATCTTTCTCTATCATTAGAAGAAAATAAAGCTATTTTCTTAGCGGTACATGATTTCATACTGAAGTCGAAACGTTTTCAATAAACGAATATTAATCTATAAGGTTCCTTGCTACTTTTAGTAACTAACTCACAGTGACCTCAAATAAATATCCCAAATCAAAAAATCAATACATTTATATTTGATATTGACGGCTAGCTAGATTAATTTGTCGCGATCGGACCTAGTATTTATATAGTACATTGTATATCTTCCTCCACCTCTTCCCCCGTGGAGACAATAATATATCATAGTTTCATATCTATTTCTTGACATTTTGTTGAAATAGTTTACATTCATTACTTTTCATATAACTTATTGATACTACATACTTTTTGCTGACGTTTGTCAGATCGTCTCAAATCACAAATTAGTTGTACTGATATGTACTATGGTCTGGGATACAGATTTAAAAAAGTCAAACGACTTTCTTCTGGATCCCATTTGTAGGTATTGATGTTTTGTCATGTCTTGTTGTAAACGGTAATGTTATATGTATACAAATAAAATAAAAGTTAAGTACCGGCGCAAATTTTGTTCTTGATTACATAGAGTATGGGACAAGGATATACTAAAGTTTAATGAATTTTCAAAGTAACAGGTAAAATCGAACAACAATGTGATTCTTTAACATTCACTGCCATAGGCGATAATAATAAGCTTTTGCAAACAGCATAGATTCAGAAGAGACGGCTTATATGAGTCGTCTCATCTGGATCTACGCTGTTTGGCATTCAGTCTTTCAACTTTACGTATTTTCAAGCGATAATTTGTTAAAAAGAAAAGCAGACGACAATGTCATCTGAAATTTGGCACTGAAAGAGTTTATGTTTGCTTTTATTAAGCTTTATGAAATTTCTTGATTGAAATGAAAATAAAATAGACATTTAATCTGTTTATAACACAGTTTGTTTTAAGATTTTTTTATATTTGCTGGGGTCGTCACAAACCGACGTCCCAGCAAATATAAAACATCCTTAGTGAGCTAATCGAATAGTCTTACATATGTAAAAATCCAAAGCTATATTAAGAAACCGGCGCGATTCGCGCGCCGGTCAATGAATAATCTCTTCATCTGGAACTATAATCATCATTTCTCAGTGATATAGCAATGCATAGGTAAAGACAGCTTTAAGTTCTTCTTATATTGTGGAATTCCTGCTTCAGTCTCCATAGAGCCAGCTAGGGCACAGTATTTCCTACAAGATTGCATGTGCGCCCAGCGAAGGCTATGATCAACCCGCTCATCCACAGAAACTAAAAAGAATCTGTGTCATCCATCTAAAGAAAGCTTGGCTGCTTGGCTATCAAAAGCTAAAACGTCGCAGACAGTGCAGACATTAATCAGACGACGCATTCTGCGGCATTTGATCTGGGTGTACACCGTATGCTCCAGCCTTTCCAATACTTAAGGTACTAAAATAAGATATTCCATCTTCTTTAACCATTATCACTTTCTAGGCTTATCCAGCAGGCGACATATTGATGATTTTTCTCTTATTTTACCGAAAATAGGCTTTGACAATTCACGCATATCGAGACAATTTGTGGGAAATGTCAAAGCCTTTTTTTTTTTCGTGAAAAATTAGGAAAATATTTCAAAATGACGATTGCTGCCTATTTTACATGGCTTGCAGAGCTTTAAAATCTCAGTATACAGTCTATATGCATGTATGAATCTGAACATTATTAATGTCTTTTAAGCAAAAGAAGTTATTATTCCAAGGAAACATAAAGTAATGGAAGGAGAAAATCTTGTAATTGTTTGCAATGCCACTGAAGAACAGGGCGTGGAAGTGTTTTGGGTTAAAAATGATACGAAGAGTCATTTTCGTCAGAGCAGCAGAGAACTAAAGTTTATCAACATCAACAGAAATTCAAGAGGAGAATATGTTTGCTACTCAGCGAAAGACGGTCGAACAGATAATAACGCAGCAGTAATGGAAGTGGACAGTGTTGATGTTTTATGTAAGTATGGTCGACTCTCGTTAACTCAAATCCCAAGATATAAGAACTTCTGGTTTGATATAATAGTAGTTTGTGATAAAAGGAGTTGTCATATATCCCAGCGGGCATTTCTGCAACGTCGCCTGAACGTCGATGCAACGTCATGACGTTTAAGCGACGTTGAAGCGATGTTGTAGAAACGTCATGTGCCCGCTGAGATAAGAACATTTTGTAAACTAAACCAACATTGCTTTTTATTTAGTAAAGCTGAAAGAAAGAATGTCAAACAGCGTAGATCCTGATGAGGGCTCATTATGAGCCGTCTCATCTGGATCTACGCTGTTTGCAAAAGCCTATTATTATTGCCTATGGTAGTGAAAGAGTTAACTCCCTTAACATACTTACCCTAATACTTGAACAATAAAATCTATAAAGGTTGCTCTTGAAAACACAGAATACATAAAAGTCCATCTGACAACCTGTCGATGTATTAAAAAAAATAGGTGAGTGGCAAACTGTGTAGACCTCGATCAGGCGCCGCGTTCTGTGGCGTCTGATCTGGGTCTACATTTTTGCTTAGGCCTGTATATCTGAATACTTAGGGTATTTTTCCCCCTTTTTTTCCTTTTCTTTCTTTTTTTTATTTATTTTATTTTATTTTTTTTTTTTTGTTCTTTTTTTGTTCTTTTTTCCGCAGACTTCTCCGAAGGATGAGATGAGGGGAAAAAAAGAACACTTAGTGTAAATAGGGTATTCCATCTTGAATGTCTGAGGAGTCCATTGTCTATGCTTGGGAAAATTGCAGCAGACGACATAATAATTTGAAATAATTTTCTTATTTTCCCAAGAAAAAAAGGCTTTTGCTTTTCATGCAAATTATCATTTAGGAGACAATTTGCTCAAACTGTCGAAGTCTATTCCCATTTTCTGGGCGTGTGTG
>OZ024825.1:25630414-25760905 GCA_964016985.1 Anodontia alba
CTAGGGTGCATACGTTTGTGTAGGACGGGCATGTCGTGCACGAACATGTAGAATGTCATTCATGTAATTTATACACCACACCACGAAAACAAGACTATATAATTTTGACCCGCTTAGACCCCACTTTTATATAGTAAAACTGGGATTTACAGGGGTATGCGTTATTTTTCTTATTTCTGCTCAAAAACATAGATTGTGGGTACTCGTTAGAACCGCCTTGGCGAGGCGGTTCTAACGAGTATCTACAATCTATGTTTTGAGCAGAAATATGAAAAAAAAAAAAAAAAAAAAAATACCAGAGTTTTTATTTGAAAATTTTCAGTTTTTTTTTAGGTGAAATTTTCTATATACTCGAATAGTCGTGTTTTCGTAATGGTCAGAGATGAAGATGCCTGTTTTATTCGCCTTATGCTTCAGCATCTATGTTTCTTCATTGCAAAAACACGTCTATTCAAATATACTAAAAAAATCACCACCAAAATACTGAAAGTTTTCAGACAAAAATTCTGATATTTTTATTTTTCATATTTCTGATCAAAACATAGATTGTGGGTAGGCGGTTCTAACGAGTATCCACAATCTATGTTTTTGAGCAGAAATAAGGAAAATAATGTATACGCCTGTAAACCCCAGTTTTACTATATTAAAGTGGGGATTAAGGGGATCAAAATTATATAAGTATGGTTTCGTGGTTGAAGTGTGCTTTGTTGAACCGTATTTCTCACGGAACGGATTCCTCACACCGGTGTGATAAATTCGACCGAATTTTTCACATTCGGACAAAGGTGAAAAATACGTTTTGCGGATTTAGAGTTTTTAACCCAAACGAGTTTGTCACACATTAGAATTTCTATTGCTTGCACACCAGTAAACAAATTGAAACATTTTCGGTGAAATATAGGTGTGAGAAATTCAGTCGGATTTTTCACATGTCATGTATTTGGTCAAATATGTCACAACTATGAATAATTCGGTCGAATTATTTTTACAGCAGGGAAGTTTTCGATCGAATTTATCACGTGCCAGGTATATTTGGTCGGATGTATTACATGTGACACTGGGGAATTATATAGGTGTGAGAAACTGGAACGTATTTTTCATATGTGATGTTTTCGGTCAAATGTGTCACAACTGTGTGGCGAATTAAGTCTATTTTTTCCATAGTTTCACAGCTGTAAAGTATTGGATCGAATTCCTCACAAGTGACATATACGGTCGATTTTTTTTACATGTGACACATTTTGGTCAAATATAGGTGTGAGAAATTCGGTCGGATTTTTCACATGTGATGTATTCTGCTGAATATGTGATGACTTTTTTTTTTGGTCAAATTGTTTACATCTGTGAAGTATTCGATCATATTCCTCATGTTTGACATATTCAGTCGGAACTTTACATTTGCTATTTTCGGCAAATGTAGGTGTGAGAAATTCGGTCGGATTTTTCACATGTGATGTTTTCTGTCCAGTATGTCACAACTTGTATGAATTCGATCGATTTTTCCACATCTGTGCAGTATATCATTGAATTTCTCACGTTTGATATAATCGGTAAAACATCTTACACGTGGCCTTATCGGCGAATATAGGTGTGAGAAATTCGGTCGGATTTTTCACATCTGATGAATTCTGTCGTATATGTCATAACTGTGACGAATAAGGTCTAATTATTCACATCTGTGAAGTATACGATCGAATTCCGCACGTTTGATATATTTAGTGGGATATTTTACATGTGATATTTTCGGCGAATATAGGTGTGAGAAATTCGGTCGGATTTTTCACATGTGATGTATTCTGTCGAATATATCATGACTGTAACGAATTTGGTGGAAGTTTTTCACAGCTGCGAACAATTCGATAGAATTACTCACCTGTGCTATATTTGGTCAGATGTCAAACAGGTGACACATTTTCGGTGAATAAAGGTGTGAGAAATTCGGTCGCATTTTTCACATGTGACGTTTTCTGTCCAATATGTCACAACTTGTACTAATTAGGTCGATCTTTCCACAGCCGTGTAGTATATCATTAAATTTCTCACGATTGACATAATTGGTCGAATATTTTACAAGTGACATTATCGGTGAATATAGGTGTGCGAAATTCGGTCGGATTTTTCACATGTGATGTATTCTGCTGAATATGAGATAACTTTGTCGAATTTGGTCAAACTCTTCACATCTGTGAAGTATTCGATCGAATTCCTCATGTTTGACCGATTAAGTCGGATATTACATTTGATATTCACATCTTGTATGAATTCGATAGATTTTTGCCACATATGTGCAGAATATCATTGAATTTCTCACATAATCGGTCGAGTAGATTACACGTGGCATTATCGGCGAATATATGTGTGAGAAATTCGGTCGGATTTTTCACATGTGATGAATTCTGTCGAATATGTCATAACTGTGACGAATTAGGTCTAATTGTTCACATCTGTGACGTATTCGATCGAATTCCTCACGTTTGATATATTCAGTGGGGTATTTTACATGTGATAATTTCGGCGAATATAGGTGTGAGAAATTCGGTCGGAATTTTCACATGTGATGTATTCTGTCGAATATATCATGACTGTGACGAATTCGGTGGAAATTTTTCACAGCTATGAAAAATTCGATGGAATTACTCACGTGTACTATATTTGGTCAGATGTCAAACAGGCGACACACTTTCGGTGAATATAGGTGTGAGAAATTCGGTCGCATTTTTCACATGTGACGTTTTCTGTCCAATAAGTCACAACTTGTACGAATTAGGTCGATTTTTCCACAGCCGTGTAGTATATCATTGAATTTCTCACGTTTGACATAATCGGTCGAATATTTTACACGAGACATTATCGGTGAATATAGGTGTGAGAAATTCGGTCGGATTTTTCACATGTGATGTATTCTGCTGAATATGAGATAACTTTGTCGAATTTGGTCAAACTCTTCACATCTGTGAAGTATTCGATCGAATTCCTCATGTTTGACCTATTAAGTCGGATATTTTACATCTGATATTTTCGGCAAATATAGGTGTGAGAAATTCGGTTGGACTTTTCACATTTGATGTATTCTGTCCAATATGTCACATCTTGTATGACTTCGATCGATTTTTGCCACATATGTGCAGTATATCAGTGAACTGCTCATGTTTGGTATAATCGGTCGAGTAGATTACACGTGGCATTATCTGTGCACAGCTGTGAAAAATTCGATGGAATTACTCACGTGTGCTATATTTGGTCAGATGTCAAACAGGCGACACACTTTCGGTGAATAAAAGTGTGAGAAATTCGGTCGAATTTTTCACATGTGACGTTTCCTGTCCAGTAAGTCACAACTTATACGAATAAGGTCGATTTTTCCACAGCCGTGTAGTATATTATTGAAGTCCTCACGTTTGACATAATCGGTCGAATATTTTACACGAGATATTAACGGCGAATATAAGTGTGAGAAATTCGGCCGGATTTTTCACATGCTATGTATTCTGCTGAATATGTGATAACTTTAACGAATTTGGTCAAATTGTTCACATCTGTGAAGTATTCGATCGAATTCCTCATGTTTGACATATTCGGATATTTTACATTTGATATTTTCGGCAAATATAGGTGTGAGAAATTCGGTCGGATTTTTCACATGCGATGCCAAAGACAGTTTAAAAACGCGTGTATAATTTTTATTTCGGTCAGTTTTTAGTCTTTCTTTTATGTTTTTTTATTTGGTCAAATATGTCACACTTGATTTTGGTCTGTCAGATTTCTCACATATGTTGTATTTGGTCGGTTTTGACGTATTCGAGATTTACCATTGGAAAACGCTTATCATCGCCCTAGCTACTTTGGTTTTGATCTAATCTTGCAAATAACATATGGATTTGCTTGGGATGAGGGCTTGAATGTTTTCGAAAACTGGTGATAACAACCTTTCTGCCATTGAGTTATGCCCCCTTGTCATTGTCCTCTACAGGACTATAAAGCATCACCAGCTTTTGTGCAGGTTGCTCTCATGTGAACCGTATAGGCTCATTGAGTCAGCTGTTGCCGGTCATTTCCAAAAATCTCATAACGATGTCCGCACGGGCGCCATACTTCGCCGTCAGGAGGTGCTGGAACCGTAAGGGCGCCGTACGATTTCCAAAAATCGTAGCCCGTAGCCTTCTGGGATTTCTAAAAAATCGTACGGCAAATCATAGACAACTAAATCGTACGGCGCCCGTAGCCGAATGTTACTGAAGGATAATTAAGCCACGGATACAATTGGCTTACTGTTCCTGTACTCTGCCGGTAACTCCCTTTCCGAACCATTATCGTAAAATGTATGGGTTCCTACGGGTTTCTACGGGCGCTGTACTTTTACGTTTTTGTATAAATAATCTGAAAGGAGATCCTTTGGGAACATAGCATCCAAAGTTTGAAAACTGCCAACTCGGTTTGATTGAGTCGGTTCATGAGAGATAATGACAAATGCTACATCTCTCACGCCACCTAGCCCCGGGTTGAGCGCGACAGTTCTCAAAAAAGTATCAAACCCTACGGCCCCAAAGGACCAGAAAATGTAAAAATAACAACATTCAATCGATGTACGGGGAATCGTTCTACCGCTCAACACGGCACAACGACAACTGTTGTGATATCTAAATAATCTGAAAGGAGATCCGTTGGGAACAAAGCATCCAAAGTTTAAAAACTGCCGATTCGGTTTGATTGAGTCGGTTCATGAGATAATGACGAATGCTACATCTCTCACGCCGCCTAGCCCCGGGTTGAGCGCATCTCAGTTCACAAATAAATATCAAACCCTACGGTCCTAAAGGACCAGAAAATGTAAAAATAACATTCAATCGATGTACGGGTAATCGTTCTACCGCTCAACACGGCACAGCGACAACTGTTATGATCTATAAATAATCTAAAAGGAGATTTAACTCCGCACTTTGACAAAATCGTAAGCCTGAAGGATCTCACGATGTCCGCACGGTCGCAGTAGGGTCTCCACACGGGCTCCATACGCTTGCCGTAAGGTCCTGGGGAGACAGTATAGGCGCCGCACAATTTCCGTATGGTCTCCGTAACGTGCCCGTATGGCCCCTGTACGATTTTGAACCAGCGTGAAGCCGAAAACCTTTACAAAAAAAACCGTAAGATGTCCGTATAAATGTAAACGCAAAAATCGTAACCCCTAGCAAATAAATTGGACATTGAGGAATATAACACATCAACATTGAAACGATTATCATATACGTAAAGATTATTCTTTGTTGTGTTAGGCGTCCGGTGTCATTTCATCATCGAATCAATTTCAACGGATATTGCTCAATGTTCAATCCATTTTATGTAAATCAAATTTGAGATAAAATTCTGTGTAGATCTATTATTAAATGTTCTAATTACTAATTGCACTAAAGCAATAGAACCCTAAACTTCGGGCACTTTCAAGATTTATGGACTGTCTTCTGGCCAGGGCCTGGGTTATCGGGCTGATGTGACCCTAGCCTACGCCATATCAACCTGGTGGTCGTGGCTCTCTCTCTAGGACAGTCAATAAACATTGACGGTATCCTTAGCTTTGGTAAATATTTTTAAATATATGTGTCACAGGGAAAAAAAAGGCACTTGGCCCGACCGGGAATCGAACCCAGGACCTCTCGCATACTGTGCGAGCACTCTACCTGTGACAATTTCTCCCTGTTTAAATAGATTCGTCCCCAAAACTGCTCAGAACCGTGCTGGTACCGATGAGACAGTCCCTTTGCTGCTTGCAGCCCGAGCACGGACCCCCACACTGGCCACCGAATGTCACAAAGCACATGGCCCGACCGGGACTCGAGCCCAGCACCTCTCGCATACCAAGCGAGCACTATAGCCAACTGAGCTACCGAGCCACACGGTCGATCTGTAAATATGGTCTTGGGCCGGGTGTCTGTTGAGCCTGAGAAATCTTAAATTAAAATATAATATTTGCAGGCTTCGTTATCCATTACGATCCATAACGATCCATGCATCCATATATATATAAACCCACGTGTGCCATCGCAGAACGGTACCTGGTAACCTGATAATTCTATCTGCAGGACAAATACGTTCAAATACTTTTCCATGAAAACTCTTTTTTAAGGATCGTGGTGGTGCAGTTGGTTAGGGCATTCTTGTATGACTAGGCGCCACAGCCCGTGTGTGTGTGTGTGTGTGTGTGTGTGTGTGTGTGTGTGTGTGTGTGTGTGTGTGTGTGTGTGTAAACAATTGGACGAATAGGCCGCCGGTCCGGTTTTGTATATCATGTATTTGATTGAGCTGTGGACATAGGTAAAAAGTGATATTCATAACGAAAACACGCCTATTCAAAATACATTGTATTTTTTTAGTTTAAAAATAATGAAAATTTTCAGATGATTTTGTTTTATTTTTTCTTATTTCTAGTCAAACCATTGATTGTTGGTACACGTTCGAACCGCCTCAGTGAGGTGTCGGTTCGAACGAGTACCAATAATCTATGTTTTAAAGCAGAAATAAGGAAATAATGAACACCCCAGCAAACCCCACTTTTTCCTCATAAGGAAAACATATCTATTCAAATACATTGCATTTTGCCGAAGAGGATTTTCAGAGGAAAAATTTTGATACCTTTCTTATTTCTCCTCAAATCATTAGTTGTGAGTACACGTTCGAAACGCCTCAGTAACCGCCTCAGCGAGGCGGTTTGAACGAGTACCCCACAATTTTTATAGCAGAAATAAGGAAATAATGAATAGCCCTGCAACCCTCACTTTTTCCTATATAAAGTGGGGTTTGCCGGGGTATTCATTGCATAGGCTTGTTTTCTTAATGTATAATTCAGATCATTTGTGGCTTTTCACAATCACGATTATCAATTTCCAAAAATAATCCATTGTTACAAACAATTCGCATTGATATCTTAAAGTATTAAAGTCGGGCTGATTTATATCAATAATTTACATTTCAAGTTTAAGATAACAATATAAAGACTGATTTTTAGATATCAATTTTTCGAAATAAAATATTCACAAATTGGGTATCAATATATGTAATTATTAATATCCATAATTAATTATAGATATCAATAAAACTCTTTACAGATATCCATAATTTATAGATATCTTTACAATTAGAATATTTGATATCAGTACCAACAATCTTATATCTATAATAACATTTGTCGAAATCTGTATAGAATAAGGGATGATTAATATTATTGAACAAATCCATAAGTATCAACAAACAGATATGACATTTCATTTATTTCATTTTATGATATCCAATAATATTCGAAGTTAAAAATAATAATACAATAAATAATTAATCTATCACTCGATTTAAAGATATGCATGATAAGAAAAATATATTACCCCGAAACTGTATTAAATGGTTAATCGTATGTTTTATATCATAAGCTGTGACAAATACGTTTGTGAGAAATCCGTGCATGAAAAAAAAGGCACTTTTTTGAGGGTTTTTTTGAAAGGTGACAAATACGTTTGCGTGCTATATATAAAACTGATACCGAACGAGTTTGTCACAGATAGGTGAGGAATACGTTCGGCAGCTGTGAAAAATTCGGTCGAATTCTTCACGCCGCGTGACAAATCCGACCGAATTTTTCACACGTGTGAGGAATCCGTTCCGTGAGAAATAAGGTTCAACAGTGCTTGCTAGGAGTGTTCACTGCTGGCTCCTCATTGACGCTTAGCATGCATGGTAAAAATAGATGACATTCTAAAATGTCTCTATTATTTTTCCCAGAAAACATGCTTTGACATTTCATGCTTATTGTCTCCTTAGGAGACAATTTGCATGAAATGCCAAAGCATATTTTCTGGGAATACTATATATTTCACCAATCTGTCGGATCTAAGTGATGCTGTAGTGTAATAACTCTCTTTAATATGTACTAAATCAGGAAAGGCAAAAGGGGGCCATCATTTCTGTAATGTAATTAATTGAACAGGGAAATGTTCTCTGAATTACACAAGACACCGATTTCTACAATTAGCCAAGTACACTATATCGATTTGTATATCAGAATAACTGTGATCTGTTATTTATTAGCAAAATTATCGGTATATACGTTTGCAGTTTCCAAAAGTAGATTCATTAACAATTTAGTATATAATAATTATTTACGCTAGAGACAATTCATAACGCTGGTCATCATTATCCGAAATCGAAAGGGTGTTTGGTAAGTTTCAACCTTTACCACTTACTGGGCTAATTCAGCAGACGACAAAGTGATGAAATTTGTCTAATTTATCCTAGAAAACAGGAGTAGACATTTAATGCAAATTGTCTCCATTGTAGACAATTTACATAAAATGTCAAAACCTTTTTGCTGGGAAAAATAACAAAATATATATTTCAACGTCAGCTGAAAATTTTACCCTTGGTGCTAAGCGTTAAATATCAGTTTTCTTCATGGGTCAATAGGTTCCTTTAATTTTCAGTGTGTGCCAATTGATTTTGTTAAAAAAATCCAAGATGAGACAAACTAATTACATTAAGGAAATCGTTTGGATACAGATCAATTGGCATCATCATGCTGCTGCGGACAGAAGGTCAAGGTCACATGCTTAGACATTTTGCTTGAGCCGGGGCGGTGGAACTTGTCAGTGGAGGCACTGATTGGGATGTACGTGAGCCCTTGTTCAGTTGCACCAGCTGGTTTATGTGAACATTTTATGTTTCACCTTATAAACCAAACCTAACTATAATAGGTTTTTGAACATTTAATTCATTTGGTGCAAGGGTTTTCAGAAATTTAAGACCATACTATTTGATAAACTGATTTTCTATAAGCCATGGCTCATACTCGACCCCCTTAAACCCCACTTTTATATAGTAAAACTGGGGCTTACAGGGGTATATATTATTTTTCATATTTCCGCTCAAAACATAGATTGTGGGTACTCGTTAGAACCGCCTCGCCGAGGCGGTTCTAACGTGTACCCACAATCTATGTTTTGAGCAGAAATATGAAAAAATATAATTAGAATTTTTATATGAAAATTTTCCTTTTTTGGTCGTAAATATATTTGAACAGGAGTGTTTACAGTGTACGTAATGTTAAAAGGTGAATATGGAAATAACCAAGAGCGGCCACTATCACGAAACGCATTCTTCTCAAGGCACCGGATAACGGTTGAATTACACGAAATGAATGGCATTACAAAGCACTGCGTCGAAAACAGAAGAAATAAAGAAAAGAGAACGAAAATACCAAGAAAAAATCTGTTTTGTTAGTGGAAGTTTGGAGAATATTACACCAACATTTGCTTTAGTTGTTATGGGAATTTTGTACCTGTCTTTGCCCGACTTGCATATGTAAAACTGGACTATAGTCTGTTAAAATCATAATGTTGATGATGTGATAAGGTAAGGTACAGTCGAGTCTGGTTATCTCGAATTCCATAGGACTCTCTTAAATACTTCGATATATCCGTACCTCGACATATCAGACTTGCAGAGTTCAGGAAAAAATAATTCGATTAACCGCATTTAATAAATATATATGAATTGGACTCTTGAAGTTAGAGATACGAGTATATTGAAAATATTGTGGAAAAGAGGAGAAATTGCTCCTTCTTTTCCACAATAGTTTTTACCTGTTGTTAGATTTTCTTGTTTAGGCAGGGACCAGATTTTCACTTCGAGATAAGCGGTTATTCGAGATAAGCGAGTTAGAGATAGCGAGGGTCAACTGTACTTGTATTTCATCTGATCATAAGGAGCTAGCAAATTTAAAGCAGATTCACTAAATTTTGCATCGGCTGTCATGTTTTTAATCACATTTTATAACAGAAGTGTCAGCAAATAATAACAATAATTTTGAAAAATAAACATTACGAAAACATGCCTATTCAAATATATATTAAAAATTTTACAACCAAAAGAGGAAAATTTTCAGATAAAAAATTCTGATATTTTTCATATTTCTTCTCAAAAACATAGATTGTGGGTACTCGTTAGAACCGCCTCGGCGAGGCGGTTCTAATGAGTACAAAAATCTATGTTTTTGAGCAAAATAAGAAAAATAATGTATACCCTTGTAAACCCCAATTTTACTATTTTTTGCTGAAAAAGTGTGAGTAAGTGCAAAAGCTACTCACATTTTTTCCGTAAAACATTTCAGCATATTTGCGTATTACTCGATGTAAATTTTAACGAATCATTAACTAACCACTAACGATTTCGTTAGGTTTGAACAACTGGGCCCTGGTAATTTAGAGTCTTACAATTTTATATCTTCATATTGCGATATTGTTACGGCAACAAGAGATCGAATAAATGACGTTGCTCATGAAGTGTCTCAATAAAACCGAGACTTCCATGGCATTTTCTTATCCAAAGGCAATCTTTTTTGACGTTTATTTGACTAAAATGCCATTTCCCTGTAAAAATATTACTCCATTATATGATAATTTTGTCGGCATAGTTCTAAGTTTAGCGCTTTGCCTGCTTAGTAAAATTTTCAGCAAGCGACATTTTGAAATATTTTCCATTTTTTTTTTCAGAACATAGCCTTTGATATTTCATGTGAATTGTGTCCTTTGGAGACAATTTACATGAAATGTCCACACCCATTTTCTTTGAAAAAAATTCTGTGGTTAGCTCTCTTTCTGGACATCTTCCATTACGAAAACACGTCTATTCAAATATATAGAAAGTTTCATATTCAAAAACTGAAAATTTTCAGATAAAAAACTTTGCATCGCGAAAACATGTCTTTATGATTTTGACCCTATTAAGCACTACTTTTGTATAGTAAAACTTGGGTTTACAGGGGTATACATTATTTTTCGTATTTTGCTCAAAACATAGATTGTGGGTACTCGTTAGAACCGCCTCGTCGAGGTGGTTCTAATGTATACCCACAATCTAGGTTTTGAGCAGAAATATGTAAAATACAGAATTTTTTTAATCAGAAACTTTTCATTTTTTTCCTGGTAAAATTTTCAGTACATGTGTATACAAATAGGCATGTTTTCGTGATGGATATTTTTCATTTTTGTGTTCACAACATAGGTTGTGGATACTCGTTAGAACCGCCTCGCCGAGCCGAGGCGGTTCTAACGAGTCCCACAATCTATGTTTTGAGCAAAAAATAATGTATACTCCAGTAATCCCCGGTTTTACTGTATAAAAGTGGGGTTGAAGGGGGTCAAAATTATATAGGCATGCTGTTCTCATGGCGTAAACTATAATGTGCTATAATTACATTTATTTGACTATGCTGCTATAATATGCTGCCCATTCAGGGAGTGTTGAAACTTTATATATGCCTAATTAGCCGAAACTAAATAATCGCCCCTTCTTTAATCTAGCCCAGAAAACTGGACATTTCAACTGTTTTCGGTTAAATGAGTGTCTTCATTACTCTCAAAGGCCATTCCTTTTAGAATCTGTTCACCGTTCATCGTAATAAGATTTTGAGATGTCCACTGTCTTCAGGGGATTAGTTACGCTTCGCCCTCACTCCAATGTCGTTAGTAACATAAATAATGTATCCATCCGTAAATGAGATATCCTACTCAACAGAGTATAATCAAATAAACAACAAAAATAGAATAATAATAAACAAGAAAAATATAATACAATAACTATTCTGTGACTACGTTAAGGCTGACAGCAGTGCTAAATGAAACCATCAGTAATCTCATGGTACGTTCTGCAAGTCATATACCGATTTAGGAAGGAGACGTTATTTACTGTATTTAGCCTGTGTATGCGGCAAAATAGGTTCGAGTAAACAGTTTAGCCCCAACTTAGACGCCACAAGACGCGGAGTCGTTCAGGATTCAAAATGTTTGCAACTCACCTAGTTTTAGACGCATTAACAACTAGAAAATGGATTTATTCAAATTAAAAGAGAAGTATTGTAAGGAGTTGGAGTGACCGAATACGTTGGGTATATACGGCAGCCGGTAAGCAGCTACAGAAGATGTTCTTAAAGACACACTTTCCATATAGAGCAGATTAGATGCGGATTATTGCGTTAAAACGTCTTTTCCCTGGTTCTAGTCTGTGGCAATTCTTAAAATCATCACGAAAACATACCTATATAATTTTGAACCTCTTAAACCCAACTTTTATATAGTAAAACTGGGGGTATACATTGTACATTATTTTTCTTATTTCTGCTCAAAAACATAGATTGTGGGTACTCATTAGAAACACAGTCTATGTTTTGAGCAGAAATATGAAAAAATATCAGATTTTTATACCCCGCCACACAGTGGCAGGGTATTATGGTTTCACGTTGGTTGTCCGTGAGTCCGTCCGTCCGTCGTCCGTTCGTGCGTCCGTCCGTCCGTTTTTCGTTTCCGGATGATAACTTGAGTAAACATCAATGGATTTTCACCAAACGTGCTATATGCATTGACATTAAAGGCACCATATCCCTCAAAAATAGACATTTTATTGTCCAAGAAAGGTTTAAAAAATTGATACATGGTATTAATACAATCATAAAATGTGGCACCTGACAGCCTGTAAAATTTCAGTTAAGTCTCTCGTTCTTGAAATGAAATGATTTTTTATGGTATCTCTGAATTAATGTTGCCAACATTAATTCAAATATATGATAAAAAATCATTTCATTTTTGATTCAGTTCAAAAACGAGAGACTAACTGAAATTTTACAGGCTGTCAGATGCTGCATTTTATGATCATATTGATACTATATATCAATTTATTAAATCTTTCTTGGATAAAAAATGCCTATTTTTGAGGGATATGGAGCCTTTAAGGAGATCTGGTTTGGGATTGCTAATGGGCAACTTTCGTCAAACTTTTACGGAATTATCTGCCCGAGACACGCCCATATTTTCGTTTCCGGACTATAACTTGAGTAAATAACAAGGGATTTTCACCAAACTTGCTATATGCATTGACATTAAGGAGATCTGGTTTGGAATTGTTAATGGGCAAATTTCGTCAAACTTTTACGGAGTTATCTGCCCGAGACACGCCCATATTTTCGTTTCCGGACGATAACTTGAGTAAATAACAAGGGATTTTCACCGAACTTGCTATATGCATTGACATTAAGGAGATCTGGTTTGGGATTGCTAATGGGCAAATTTCGTCAAAACTTTTTCGGAGTTATCTGCCCGAGACACGCCCATATTTTCGTTTCCGGACGATAACTTAAGTAATTAACAAGGGATTTTAACCAAACTTGCTATATGTATTGACATTAAGGAGATCTGGTTTGGAATTGCTAATGGGCAAATTACGTCAAGTTTTTACGGAGTTATTTTCCCAAGACACGCCCATATTTTCATTTCTGGATGATAACTTGAGTAAATAACAAGGCAAACTTGCTATATGCCTTGATATTATCAAGATCTGGTTTAGGATTGTTATCTGTCCCTCCGTCATTTTCTTTCCAGACATTTTCGCAACGATAACTTTAATACATAAACAAATAATTCCTATGGCGGGGTATTATGCTTGCGGTGCTTTTATTTTTTTTATCTGAAAACTTTCAGTTTTTGGTGGTGAAATTTTCAATACATTTGCACAGACATGTTTTCGTAATGATAATGCGTATATACAGAATATCATTTGATAATTCACATACTACTGTTTGATACCAGAGAAATACAGAAACCGTAAAACATAATCTGCGTTTAAATCTTAAAAATTATGTAGTTCACTTTAAGGTTGATGACGATTATTAAAACAAATGCTATTTGAAACTGATACAGTGTTTCTATAGTTATATTTTCTGGGACAGCAATTTATACCAAACTGTATAATGTTGGTATGCATATGCCATTGTAATAAGAGCAATGAACACGTAGTATTACAAAAAACTGAAAATAGCAAAGTATTAAATTTACCTTGGAAATATTAGATAATTTCTGCCAATCAGACTCCACCAGTGACCTTTACATTTTCGAAATCCCTGAGTTGGTTCAGTGGCCATAAAGGACCAGACGCACGGGGAAAGGTTTATAGCTTCTGCATGACACTGTAGTTAAGTTAGATAGGTTCTTGGTTCAAGGAATGACGCGTGAGACAATGAGCACACGCAACACAATGATAGCAGTTGGAATGCGAGTTTTGTGGCACGCACTCGCTACTTTTCTCTAATAACCTTGTCAGTGACCCTCATAAAATTAAAAAAAATTCTGGAATGGGTCAGAGATCACAAAGGACACACAGTATACATTACATGATATTGTAGTACAGGGAGACGTTTTACGGTCACCACAGGGCGCTAACACTAGCTGCACAGAAGATAGAAGAATATAGAAGGTTTCTGGGTCAGCAAAGCTAGTTGCAGACATAATTAGCGATGGTTTGTTATTTACGATACAAATATATGATTTGTACAAATATATGATTGTATCTTTCTGCAAGAACAAAACATGGATAGATCTATACGTGCAAAAAAAACGAGGCACTTATGTAGCATCTTTTAATTTGACCGTAGATGTGCGAAAAGTACCGTGACAAAGCCTCATTTAAAATAATCACGTTGTTGCCTTTTGTTCTGAAAACGGTGACACACCCAGAGGAGATCTTTTGAAATACAATCTTTGGCACACATGCAATAGAGTCATAACAAATGTTGTAGAACAATATTAAAATCTCATAGGAATAACATTATTGAAAACCTAAAGCACGAAAATACAGTATTGTGACATTGATCCTTCAAATAGTAACAAGATCTAGCTCGGGTCGAGACTTAAGAAAATATACATTTAAAAATGCGAACAGCAGAAGACTGTGTCAAGTTCGACCATTCAATGCTCATATACACAAAAGAGGCAGAACGAATTAAGGGAAATGGATACACTTTAATAAAGGCAACACTGTCGTAGCTATTTCGCCTTCTTTCTTCACTTAAGTGCAAATTCTCCCCTTTGTAAGTAGGTCCCTTTCCTAAAACGTGCAGAAAACAAACAGGAAAAACAACATAAATGAAGTTTCCAAGCTAAGGCCATAATTACGACGTACAGATTTCTCTACTGGCAAGGAGAGAAATCAAGATCAGGAACAAATAATAACAAGACTACACATCGTGGTCCTTATAACGGAAACATGCCTATTCAGATATACTGAAAATTTTACCACCAAAAAATGAAAATTTTTAATAAAAAATTCCGATATTTTTCACATTCCTGTTCAAAACATAGATTGTTGTTACTCATTAGAACCGCCTCGGCAAGGCGGTTCTAACGAGTACACACAATCTATGTTTTTGAGCAGAAATAAGAAAAATAATGTATACCAGCTGTAAACCCCAGTTTTACTATAGGGGGTCAAAACTGTATAGGCACGTTTTCGTGATGGTTTATAGTTTCTTGTATTCTTGCTCCAGACGCCGTTGAGCCCTTTGCTTTATTCCATCAGAGTGGTTTGGATAATATATGTTTCATAGTTGATTGCGAAAACACGCCTATTCAAATTTATTGAAAATTCCACCACCAAAAACTGAAAATTTACAGATAAAAATTCCGATATTTTTCATATCTTTTGCACAAAAACATAGATTGACGGGTACTCGTTAGAACCGCCTCGCCGAGGCGGTTCTAACGAGTACCCACAATCTATGTTTTGAGCAGAAATAAGAAAAATAATGTATACCCCTTTAAAACCCCAGTTTTAGTATATAAAAGTAGGGTTTAAGGGGGTCAAAATTTTACAGGTATGTTTTCATGATGTATATTTTACAGATGGGATAGATGACCCCTTTGCAGATCGCAAGTATATTTGTAATTTGAAGATACATCAGAATTAAGGTTGAGGTTTCACGCAAATAAACTAGTTTCACCTCTCCCAGTAGTTTTCATACAGACCGTTCCAAGGCGGCTCCTCTGTTACAGTTCTTCTTCTTTGTGCGTCAGTGGTTTTATATGAAGTGTTTGTTTTGCAATTATTTGTTCCTCATCTCTCTTTCTTGGTGTGCCTCGGCAAGAAAGTGCTTTACGTTTGTGGCTTCTCCTGGGCATCTTCCCTGGAATTTTAATGACATAGGTGCAATAACCTATATGCAAACAAAAAGGAGGAACCGCCTTGGAACAGTCAGCAGAAATTACCTCAAGCTTATTTTCTAAATCAGTTCTAGATATTAACACAAGAATACAAAACAAAATAAAGTACAAACAGAAAGAGAACACTTCGAAACAAAATAGGAAGCAAAGTGGGCAGGCGTGCAGTGGGTGATCGCAATGCTAGATGTTTAGAAATTTTAATCCACATCACGAAAACATACTTATATAATTTTAACCCCCCTTTAACCCCACTTTCATTTAGTAAAACTGGTGTTTATAGGGTTATACATTGTTTTTTGTTTATTTATATTCAAAAATATAGATTGTGGGTACTCGTTAGAACCGCCTTGGCGAGGCGGTTTTGAGCAGACATATGTAAACTATCAGATTTTTTATCTGAAAACTTGAGTTTTTAGTAGTGAAATTTTCAATATAATTGAATAGGCGTGTTTTCGTGATGACTTATAATTCGCCGGATGTTATAAATATTGTCACTATTGTAACGATAATTGAATGTCTATCAAGTGCATCAAGTTCCTTTGATGTGACTAGATACGCATCTAAGGGAAACGACAATAATTTGAAAATATTTGCATCCATTTTCAAAGAAAGCAAATTTCTCCTTGGAACATATTCATGCCTTTAAGAGTAATCCCCTTTTGATAAATGATTCAGATACCAGAGAAACAAGTTTATTTTTTTTTCTTGCACAGTCTCTTTGAAACTAGAGCGATAACAATATTGCAGAAACTGCTGATATTCTGCCAGCGCTGGTAAAAATATGCAATGTTCCTCGATATTAAGTACAGTCGACTCTCGTTATCTCGCAGTCCAAGGGAAATACTTTGAAATATCCGTACCTCGACATATTAGATCTGCAGAATTGAGGAAACAATAAATCAAACAGCCACGTTTCACAAATTATTATGTAATTGGCCTCCTGAAGTTAGAGATATATATGAAAATATTGTGGAAAAGAGGAGAAATTGCTCCTTATGAGCAATTTCTCCTCTTTTCCACAATATTTTGATTTCTGTTGTTAGATTTCCATGTTAAAACAGGGACCAGATTTTCACTTCGAGATAAGCGGTTATTCAAGATAAGCAGAATCGGGATAACGATAGTCGCTTGTATAATATAAATTTTGACGTCAATCATGGCCATTTCTCCGTTAAAAACGATATTGACTCATACTCTATATCAGCTATTTCTAGTAACGACATAAAATTAGATCAAAATATATTAATTCCTTCTAAAGCTATTAAGCAATGACAAGTCTGACGTCAATCAAGGGCCATACCTCCATTGAAAACTAACAATACTGAACTACTTTCAATCTAAACCAGATCCAGGCAATGTCAACGCATACTTTACATTTGATCCAAATCCATTCATTTGTTCTCCAGATATTGAACGGAAACGATATTTTGACGTCAAATAAAGGCTACAACTCTGTTGAGAGTAACAAAGAAACCCAAGTCAATATTATCACAGGACAAAACCTCGTATGTCATGATGCGCCCAGTGCACACACCCTCCCACTACCTCCCTAGTACCAAACTTTTATTTTAGTTGTTATCATTCTGTTCACTTTCTCCAAGGTAAAATTTCATTCAAAATTATAATATTATACTCTGTGATGTCATATTAAATAAATGCCTTATATAGTCAAACTCCAAGGACCAGAACTTCCGTTTGAAATAGCGGTATTGTTTAGAAAAAGAGAGCTGAAGTGTAAAAAACACATGGCAAACTAAAATTAGGTTGCCTTTTGTTTTGTTTGGCTTTTGTGTTGGTTCGATTTATCTATGTTTGAAATAGTGCGAGTGTACTGTAATTGATTGTCCAGGCAATTGACTACTTCTAAATCACACAACGGGCTATATTAACTTGCGTTCATTAACAACATGGCTGAAAATCAACTGTATCCAGTCCCCTTAAATTAATATGTATTTCAGGGCGTATTTTTTCTCTGATTATTGGGCCCATGTGAAAACAACTTAGTTTGTAATCCAAATGTTTATGTTTACAAAGAGACATACTAATATGACTTGACTGCTATTTAACCTTGTCACGCATATCACAGAGCCTCGACCCACTAAAGGGCAATCAACTTGTCTGCAAACGCATAAACACACTGACAGAGATGAAAAAAAAAACAACAACAAAAAACAAAAACAAAACAAAACAAAAAAAAAAAACAAAAAAAAACAAACAAACAAAAAAAAAAACAACAACAAAAAAAAAAAAACAAAAAAAAAAACAAAAAAAAAAAAAAAAAAAAAAAACAAAAAAAAAAAAAACAAACAAAAAAAACAAAAAAAACACAAAAAACAAAACAACAAACAAACAAACAAACACCGGAAGTTGTATTGCATATTATGGGGACTTCAGACACCTGTTAGATTTTCCATCCTTTTACAAGGGAGATCACTTTTGTGACTTGTTTGTTTTCCTGTGAACCAATTACCTTTTGAAAAGAGGTCTTAAAGGAAAGAATTTCCCCCAAAGGGAGCAAATTCTATTCGTCCAGAGCAGATCTTTTTTCAAACAAGGGCCCATTTCCCTTAACACATTTATGCATGGATCACATTATCCGCCATGTATGTCAGTCGGAATGGTCCGTTGCTATAATTCATGGGGTTTAGCTTTACTGGAAGTGTTCGGATGGCCGAGAGATAAGCGTTCTCGACATTGCATCTCGAGGTCCCGGATTCGAATTCCGCTGGAGGCGGAATGTAACTCAGGGTTGTACGGCACTTCATTGCACAGAACATTTTATTATCACCCTCCCGTCGTCTCGATATGACTTAAGAACGTTGAATGGGACGTACTACACCAAATCATCATTATGTATTTTTATCTAGCAAATGCATTGATTGCTTCTGTTACTGCTAATGGCTAATATAACAGCGATGTCTGATCTTAGATTTTTAGCTTAGATTTTTAATGTCGCAGCAAACAGCGTGGCCCCTTATCAGACGTTCTTAGGCATTTGATGGTGGTCTACACTGTTTGCCATGATTCCACTCTATGGGCGCTTGACATTAGTGAGTTAAAACACCTGCTTGCAATTGCTTTTATTCAAATTATATGTATTACTTAAACGGTATCGACCCATTCTTTTCAGCACATTGCAGCCAGTATCCTTTATGCATCAGAAAGTACATTGTCCATTTGGCCTGTCTTTAGTTACATTTTATTCAGACGTGGAAACTAATTTAAGTGTTAAAAGCAATTTTCCCACACAAATAAAGGTGATGAGCTACGTGTTTGATATTTGCCTGTTTACTTCTGATGCGTAATGCATAGCTACAGATAAGAGGGGGTATCCACATAATATTTTTCTTATTTCTCGACGAAAACATATGTTGTGGGTACCCATTAGAAGCGCCTCGCTGAGGCGCTTCTAATGAGTACCCACAACATGTGTTTTTGGTGAGAAATAAGAAAGATATCAGCATTTTTTGGATGAAAAAAGTGCCTTATCTGTTGCTATGGTAATGTTTGCTTCCATTGTCAAGCCTGTCTCCTATAAAAATACCCTTTTGCCAAAATAGACAAAGATAATTTTCACTGAATCACTTTCTAGGGCGGCAACTATTTATAAATTGTTTTGTTTCTCTGTTTGCCACCATGTTCAAGCCTTTCCCTGAGGCTGTAAAAAGTGTTTCATACTCAACTCAGCTGAGCATGAAATTTGCCCCGCTAACAAATCTCAAATTACTAACAAGTGCTAATCCTTTCTTGCTAAACATAGCTGAACATGAAAATGTCTCTGCTAATAAATATGAAAATGCCAATTATTTATTAGCAGGGAAAAGTTCATGCTCAGTTGAGTTGAGCATGAAAAATGTTTTATAACCTTCGGGCCTGGTATACATATTACTTATTAACCTTTATTAACCAAAAACGTCTCCCCATACTTCATCTTGCAGTAGTTTATATTTTCTGGTTCTTTGGATCAATTAGCCCATTTGAATTTTTTAATACATCACGAAAACACGCCTATATAATTTTGACCCCCTTAAACCCCACTTTTATACTAACAAGTGCTAATCCTTTCTGGGTAAACATAGCTGAGCATGAAAATTTCTCTGCTAATAAATCATGACGAAAACATACCTATATAATTTTGACCCCCTTAAACCCCACTTTTATGTAGTAAAACTGGGGTTTACAGGGGTATATATTATCTTTCTTACTTCTGCTCAAAAAACATAGATTGTGGGTACACGTTAGAACCGCCTCGCCGAGGCGGTTCTAATGAGTACGCACAATCTATGTTTTGAGTAGAAATATGAAAAATATATTTTTTGTCTGATTTTTTTTTTTTTTTTTTTTTCATTTTTCGAAGGTAAAATTTTCAGTATATTTGAATAGCTTGTTTTCGTAATGGAATATCGCTAAAGAGAGTGCGTGAGCATTGCTGCATATATTGCTGCATATAACATTTTCTGTTCATGGAAATACCTAATAAAAACCGTATCTGCTATTGTGTTTTTATGGATTCTTCGCTTCCTTAGAATGCGTTAACTGTTTACTTTGCTGCACAATGAGCCAGTTCTGAAAAGGGACGAACAATAAAATGAAAGAAAGTCCTCACAACGGGAGCAAGTTCTTTTTTGTTTCTTTCAGAGACGTCCCTTTTCAGAAGGGGCAAACAATTTTGAAAGATTTTCCTCGCTGAAAATGTCCATTTCATTTAAGAAATAATAAAATTGACGACTATTTCTTAAAGAGACCTTGTTTTTTTCCTTTACATCATCTTAGTAGTTTTTTTTTCTCTTATTACGAAAATATGTCTATTCAAATATATTGAAAACATTACAACCAAAATAGGAAAATTTTCAGATAAAAAAACTGTGATATTTTTCATTTTTCTTCTGAAAATATAGATTGCAGCGAGGTCGTTCTAATGGGTACCCATAATCTATGTTTTTTTTAGCAAATTAAGAAAAATAATGCACACTGAATGTACACTACTGTAAACCCCAGTTTTACTAAATAAAAGTGGGGTTTAAGGGGTCAAAATTATACAGGCATGTTTTCGTGATGTTTCCCGTTTGTTTGGAAACACACAAAGAAATAGTCAATAAAAATTAGACCCCTTAAATGCATGATAATGCAAAATTAACGAGCAACTACGATCTATGCTCTTCTTATCATTATATATTTCCTCTGTCGAATGTAATCAAAAAAGAGAACTGGGCAAACTTAATGATAAATACAACCAATATGGCCTGCCTTCTGACCGCAAATAATTGATAATCTCTACGACTGTGTTAATGATCATCAATCTTGTCAAATGTGTCCTTCCTACAATTGATTATAACATTGGCTGCCAGGTTTGCTGTGTGACTACAGCAGAGTTAGACAAACGTGTTTCTAAGATAGTATTTCCAGGACAATTTTTAACGCTTTCGCTTGTGTTCCTGAAGTACAAGTAGACTATCATCTCTGTATTTGTTTATTATGTCTATTGTTGTCAATAGGGTAGTTTACTCAAAATCGTTAACAAACTTGCAAATAGTGTAGAGGCTGATGAAACTGCTCATTATGAGTCGTCTCGTCGGCATCTACATAAATTTGCATAGGTATTTGAACCGATCTACAGGGTTGAAAGTCCATGTATATCATTACGAAAACACGCCTATTCAAATTTTTTAAAAATTTCACCTTCAAAAACCGTAAATTTTCAGATAAAAAACTTTCATATTTCTGCTCAAAACATAGATTGTGGGTACTCGTTAGAACCGCCTCGACGAGGCGGTTCTAACGAGTACCCACACTCTATATTTTGAGCAGAAATAAGAAAATTAGTGTATACCCCTGTAAACCCCAGTTTTGCTATATAAATGTGGGGTTTAATGGGGTCAAAATTATATAGGCATTTATAGGCACATCTACATGTAATAATACAGCGCTTTGGCAGCTGTGTACAAATTGATAAGTATACTTACTTGTTAATGCAAATAATTTTAACCCGTTTAAGCCTATAGTCCCGACAAAGTGAACATTGGCAAACAGTGTAGACCCAAATCTGACGCCGCAGAACGTGGCGTCTGATCTGGGTCTACACTGTTTGCATTAAATACAAGAAATTCTATAAAGCATGGTTAATAAAAAATAACTATACACCGTTCTATTGGAAATGGATCAGTCCAAAGAGTTAAGTAGGAAGAATCCACTCGGCGTAAATGGGTAAGATACATAACATCCATCTACCAGTACATGCTTGGCTGCCTCACATAAATTGAATAGGAGGCCCCAAAAAGGTTCTTACACTTATCGTTAATTTAGAACTGCCTCAGAATTGAGCAGGAAGCTGTAACCAGACAAAGCCGTCCTAAAGGACATACTCGTATTTCATTGTCAGCTACAAGGTGGAAAATATTATTGTAAAATTAGGCCTATCTTTCTACGGTTGCTCAGTTTGTGTTCTGTTTTTTTTTTCTCTGGCATGTCGCGGTCAAATTTATTTCAAGCAACACATATTGCTTTCTGGTATCTTTCTTGTTTTTTTTTTTTTTTTTTTTTTTTTTTTTTTTGCAAACTTAAGCCTTTATCCCTCGCCAGTCGTACTGCTATCTATTCAAAGGCGGCCCTTTTGTGCCTCTCAACCCCTGTGTTAGTTTCTCCGGAAACTGTAATGTATTTAATTTGCGTTCTGTATCTACGTATCTGGCATTTCTTCCGTCTACTTTCGATGCCTTGGCTTATCAGCAATTTGTAAGTAAGGCGTTTCCTATGTAATTTAACCCATTTTAGCCTGGCGTCCCATAAAAGAGACATTGGCAAACAGCGTTAACCCATATCATACGCCGCAGAACGCGGCGTCTGATCAGGGTCTAAACTGTTTGCATTACGTTCAGAAATTTCTACAAAACATGATAATAATAAAAACTAACCAGATAGCCCTTATACAGGAAATGGACCTGTCCAAAGAGTTAAGGTAGAAGAGTCCACTCGGCACAAATGGTTAACTTCTACACTGGAACGGGTTAGGGTGTAAAGTTGTATCTACGCATATAATATGAGCCAGCGCATGACAAAACCTACAAAATGGCATGTGCGCCCAGCGAAGACTCAGATCAGCCTGGGCATCCACCCAGTCTGATTAGCGTCTTCGCTGTGCGCTCAATGGGTAGCTAAGGCCCCAAGCTTTCTTCATGCGGACAGCGAAGACTCTGATCAGACTGGGCGGATGCCCAGGCTGATCTGAGTCTTCGCTGGGCGCATATGCAATTTTGTTGGTTTTGTCATGCGCTGGCTCGTATAAATATGGAGCCATCCAGGAAAGGCCACTATCATGGAACACAGCCCTCCCAAGACACCGAATTAGGTAGATTGTCACGAAACGACAACACAGGACAGTATTCTAACGAATGCAGAACGAACAAAAGGAAGAGGAACCGGAACCGAAATATCGCCTATGAACTGTAAAACGTTTTCTATTTTTCTGGTTTAACCCTTAAACTGCCAATCACAACAATTGTCGTCTGCTTTGTCATCTGCTTGTGATTTTAAAAGTCATTTTTGCAAACAGTGTGGACCAGATCAGACTGCTCCTCTAGGAGCAGTCTGATCAGGGTCCACACTGTTTGCCTGTATGCAAAAATAGGTTTGAAAGGTTTGCAAGAATTTTCAGCAGAAAATATAAACAGACGACATATTCAGATGCAGGTTTTCTTGGCAGTTTAAGGGTTAAACATATTTTATTTCAAGAAAGACAATGATTATACATACATGACATTTACACAAAAGATGGGATCAGATCGAAAGCATAAAGCTTATTTAGTTCTCCTTATTTCACAGTTACAGAGGGAGGGGATAAAAGAAGACATAAGCCTGGTTTTACGAGTGCGCAACCCTCGTCTTTTATTCCGGTACAGTTCCAGCTACTCGTAACAGTTCGGTCCGTGTACATTACGAAAACACGCTAATCCAAATATATAGAAAATTTCACCTACAAAAACTGAATATTTTCAGGTAAAAAAAAAACTCTGATATTCGGCAAGGCGGTTCTAACGAGTACCCACAATCTATGTTTTTAAGCAGAAATAAGAAAAATAATGTATACCCCTGTAAACCCAAGTTTTACTATATAAAACAGGGATTTAAGGGGGTCAAAATTATATAGGCATGTTTTCGTGATGGGAATTCCCTAACTCATCAGTGGATCAACACAGAAAACAAACACATTAACTCCTGAGCCCAGTTGTTCAAAACTTAACGAAGTTGTTAGCTAACGTGACGTTAAAATTTCTCTATGTTGAAATATGGCAAATACATTGATATTTTTTGCTGAAAAAATGTGAGTAGTTTTTGCGTTGTAAAAGTTACTCACATATTTGCAGCAAAAATATCAATGTATTTGAAAACACCTTAGCTACAATAGTTTACGAGTTTGTCACTAATGAGCTCGTTAAGCTAACAATGCCTTGAACAACTGGGCCCTGGTGACTAGATAATATAAGAACGAAGGAATTGTATCGTGTTCAGATTGTTGTGATCAGACTGTACGGGTTAGAGGCTGATCTGGATCTTTGTTGTTTGCATAACAAACATCACAAAAACATGCCTATATAATTTTGACTCCCTTAAACCCCACTCTTATATACAGTCGACTCTCGTTATCTCGAAATCCAAGGGACTCTATGAAACACTTCGAGATATCCGTACTTCGACATATCAGATTTGCGGAACTGAGGAAAACAATTAACCCAACAACCGCCTTTAACAGAATGAATCCTATATTTGACTCAAGTTGGAGATATATTGAAAATATTGTGGAAAAGAGGAGAAATCGCTCCTAAGGAGCAATTTCTCCTCTTTTCCACAATATTTTGTTGCCTGTTGGTAGATCACTTTGTTAAAACAGGGACCAGATTTTCACTTCGAGATAAGCGGTTATTCGAGATAAGCGAGTTCGAGATAACGAGAGTCGACTGTAGTAAAACTGAGGTTTACAGGGGTATACATTATTTTTCTTATTTCTGCTCAAAAACAAATAGTGGGTACTCGTTAGAACCGCCTCGCCGAATATCAGAGTTTTTTTTTACCTGAAAATATTCAGTTTTTGTAGGTGAAATTTTCTATATATTTGGATAAGCGTGTTTTCGTAATGTACGCGGACGGAACTATTACGAGTAGCTGGAACTGTACCAGAATAAAAGGCGAGGGTTGCGCACTCGTAAAACCAGGCTTTTGTCCTCTTTTATCCCCTCCCTCACAACTTAAAAAAAATAATAACTATGAAATAAAGAGAGCTTAGTTTTGTGGTGAACAAGTTGCCATCACGAAAACATGCCTATATAATTTTGACCCCCTTAAACCCCACTTTTATATAATAAAACCGGGGTTTACAGGGGTATACATTATTTTTCTTATTTCTACTCAAAAAACATAGATAGTGGGTACTCGTTAGAACCGCCTCGCCGAGACGGTTCTAACGAGTACCCACAATCTATGTTTTGACCAGAAATATGAAAAATATCAGCTATTTTTATCTGAAAATTTTCAATTTTTGGAGGTGAAATTTTCTATATATTTGAATAGGCGTGTTTTCGTAATGGTAGACGCTTGCTATTGACTGAGCTCAAACGTATTATTCTATAATGCATCGAGCTGTCCAGTTTTGCCTACATGACAATGACAAGGAAACCGACAACAACAACGACATTCCTACAAACAGTTTATGGAATGTTAAATACGATCGTGCGGTAAAGGTTACTTGATGCAGACAGATACATTAACAACACACAAATACAAGATCGTTTGTTTAAACACTTCATTTTATAATATTTTTATAATCAAGATATACTAGGTGTACAGATGCCGCGGACATGTCATGTGATATAGAGTGAACATTTTTTTTAGAGTTTTCCTGTTACGTGATACCGTGTACTGCACTTGGTTTGATCGTCATTAACATGATAATAAATGTAATGAAAGTGATAAATACAATCCTATACTTTTTACCAGAAGGCTTGTTCCTGAATTTAGTCATCTGTACATCACGAAAACACGCCTATATGATTTTGACCCCCTTTATCCCCACTTTTATATAGTAAAATGGGGGTTCACAGGGGTATACATTATTTTTCTTATTTTGCTAAAAACATAGATTGTGAGTACTCGTTAGAACCGCCTCGCCGAGGTGGTTCTAACGAGTAACCACAATCTATGTTTTGAGCAGAAATATGAAAATTGTCAGAATTTATTATCTGAAAATTTTCCTTTTTTGGTTGTAAAATTTTCAATTTTTTTGAATAGGCGTGTTTTCGTAATGGTTTGTCTCACCGTATTTCTTCAAGTGGTTTTCTCTTACCTCGACGTTCAATTTGTAGTCGGACCCATATCCTTATTTCAGCATATTGTTTGTTTAATATATATGAAAATGCCAACTATTGTTGGCATTTTCATATTTATTAGCAGAGAAAAGTTCATGCTCAGCTGAGTTAAGCATGAAAACAGTTTTATAACCTCGAGGCCAGGAGTTAATTCTTATGTTTGTTTTATTTTTTGTTTCTTTGCTTATCTACCGAGATGTAGGGCCCCATAATCGAACTGAATAATTATGTCACGGTGCAGCTGAAACTATATCAGACTGGATGTCAATAAACCCAGGTTTAAGCCCTTCTTTCATTAGAGGGGCTTTAATCTGGAATTATGGACAGCCAGCAGTTATTGCAAGAATGTGTTTGAATATTGTGACGGCCTGCATCCGTCTGTCTCAGTGCATGCCAGTCCTTCTACATGTACACTGTTGCTGTATACTTTCCCATGTACCAGGTTCTCGCAATACTATATAGAAACCTGGTCCGTCACTTGTGTTCCAAGGCAAACGTCAAGTCACAATACCATATCAATAGCTGGCCCGACCACAGGGGTACGGATAAAGGTCAAGGATCCGATCTAGCTATTTCATTTTAACGATGTGCTACATCTTTCAACAATTTTCAGGACTTTCAACCAAATTTTAAAATGCTGTTTTTGTTTCCCCTGCTCCAGGCTCGTACCCTATCATCATAAGACATGCCGAGGAAGGGTCAAAATCACAGAGCATAGTTTACCAATGACACCGTGAGGTAAAGTAAACAAATTGCATGCATGTAAACAACATTTTTCTTCATACCATCCTCGAGTGCAGACTGGATTTCGTACAAACGCACGGTTTGACTTCATTGGTCAATGATAATCACGTGAACAAAAACCCCTAAGGAAGTGTTGGTGTATGTATACTTTGTAAACAATCAACCCCTAAAAATGAGACGCAAAGAACCTGAACATGAGAAACTGTATCTTCAGATTTCAGTGGCCTTATTAATAGAAAATAAAAAAATTGGTCCAACGATAACGAAACTACAGCATTAAAAATGCAATTTATATAGTTAGGAGCTTTTCTGACTATTGCAAGGATAACATGAAGAAAAACTCGGTGAAGAACTACAAATTCAAAATGTTATATACGTTTTCTTTTGTCTATAATTAGTTCAGTTTTGTTGAGAACCTCAAATTTTCTGCATAGGAACCTAAGATGTCTGCCCACAAAAACAGTAAATAAGGTGCGCTAGGACTAGCAATACGGGCCTATTTCATTATAACAACATGGATAGCTACAATGTTAATGACATAAAAGGCCAAAAATAATCCATGGTGATTTAATAACCATAGAGGGAATGTCAAAATTTAACAGTTATAGACATAGACAATCATTTTATCAGACATCAAGACATTGGATTATGAGGCGTAATTTCGGACATATACGGACAGCGAATGCCCTGATCAGTCTGCGCATGCGCAGACTGATCAGGGCCTTCGCTGCCCGCCTACATAATTGCTATTTTAGAAAATAATGTATAGCAAAGGTTCTTATCTATTTGAGTGCTTCGCTTGATGATCTGGAACTTTACTGTTTGCATATCCTCAGCTAGGGACGTCTTTTCTCATGGCGCTGTTTAATTATACAAGGACTGCTTCTGACTACAAGATGTCTTCGAAGATACTCAGTATGCTCAGGTAACGACCAGATTTGGCCGAGCCAAGTAAAAATATATCTCCGAACATGCGCAAAATGTACAGATTCAGATTTACCCCGCGGATGCGCAAAGCCTTATCCAGGCATTGGCCCTCCGTTGATACATTCTATACTGTCCAAATGATTCTGTTAGCGGACAGCGAAGGTCCTGCTCAGACTGTGTGGCTGCACAGGCTGATCTGAGCCTTCGCTGTCCGCACAGGCTCGAAGAACGTGCGGCCCAGACCCCGACTGCTTACCCGCTATTTCGTCAGGGTCTTTCCGATGATTATACATTATGCTGGATCTGGCGATGCTGCAAGCGGGCAATCAATGAAGATTTCAATCCACTCTGAAATTTTGCTCTATTCTAACTTGATGTTTCTGAGCTAATCCTCGTAGTCAAATTTTGACATTGTTCATGCTTGCCAAGAAACATCAGACAGTATTTTTTATGAATGGAATGGCTATCTGACTGTCTCAGGCAAATTATCTGTAATTTGATATCTGCCAGATAGAGACTGCAGGAAACAAGTTTAACAAGTGAAGAACCCCTACAGAGTACACCATATTATTACTTTCAATGTATTTCTAGTTTCCTTGATTTCTTTCTTTTTCTAATGAACTAGAAAACAAGAGAACGCTAGGCAAGCTGGGTAAAAATTCAGCAGACGACATTTCGAAATATTGTTCTATTTTTTCCGGAATATAGGCTTTGACTTTTCATGCAAGGAGACAATTTGCATGATATATTAATGCCTATTTTCTGGGGAAAATATATATATATATCATAAATTTGCCACCTGCAGAATTAGTCCAGACAGGCAAAAGTTGAAGGAGGACTGACTGAAACAGCATTGACTTGATAATACCATGTCTTTGCCAGAAAAAATAGACGGTAGGGCAGTCGGGATAATTAGTGTCAGTTCAAATTGCAACTATAACGAGTTTATTATAAATGGTGGGGATCAGCAAAACTTCCAGTTCGTGAAATGATTATCATAACTGCGAACATTATAGAGAACACAGTAATCTAATAGACTGCATTCCCAGCAGGCACATGACGTTAATACTACGTCGCCTTAACGTCGATGCAACGTCATGATGTTGCATCGACGTTGAGCCGACGTTGTATAAACGTTATGTGCCCTCAAGGTCAATACACATGTCAGAATATTTCGTCTGAAAGTCCATTTCGTTAATAGACATGTAAAATGTATTCATCTAAGCAATCACTGTAGGTACAGCAATGTTTCAATCCATAATCTATTGGTATGTTTTCTTATTTAACCACGAAAACATATTTGAGCGAGCGCACGACTAAATCTACAATGAGACGTGTGCGACCAGTGAAGACTCAGATCAGCCTGTGCATCCGCGCAGTCAAATAAGAGTTTTCACTGCTCGCATGTGCCTTATAAAGACACCATGCTATCCGAAGAGGGATAAACGAGAACCCTTGCCATAATGGTTGGGTGTACAGGCTGATCTGAATCTCTGCTGGGTACACAGGTCTTATTGTAGGTTTTGTCCTGCCCTGGCTTAATTTTATTTTGTATCTAGAGCTTACATAAGCTTGACATTTCTACTATATAACATGGAGAAAAAGAGAGAAAGTTTGGTTACACATTTCTTAGGACATGTGTATACATTAAACCGTACATATATAGCCCAACATCACGAAAACATGCCTATATAATTTTAACCTCTTGAACCCCAATTTTATACAGTAAAACTGGGGTTTATAGGGATATACATTATTTTTCTTATTTCTGCTCAAAAACATAGATTTGGTTACTTGTTAGAACCGCCTCGCCGAGGCGGTTCTAACGAGTAACCACAATCTATGGTTTGAGCAGACATATGAAAAATATCAGAGTTTTTTTATCCGAAAATTTTCAGTTTTTGAAGATGAAATTTTCTTTATATTTGAATAGGCGTGTTTTCTTCGTAATGGTATTTGGACAACTTAACTCTTTATAATACTTATCCTAAATTTGAAAGAAATATTATACTGCCTGTTGGTGCGTCTTAAATAGTGCTGGATGAGTGGCATACAGTGTCAACCTGATCAGACGCCGAGTTCTGCGATCTGTCTGTCCCAGTATTTTGGGTTATTACGGTAATGATTGCTGGAAATAACACGTACATCGAAATAATGTTTAGAAACGACACGATTCCGAAAGTTTGCTGATAGTATATACTCTTACACCACAAATTGTTAGGAAACGGAAGAGTGTACACTACATACATATTGGTGGTTATACGACAAAAGTACAAATACAAGATACATACAACGAACTCACAGAGCAGCTAGTGCATCCGTTTAATTCCACATCAATAATCTCCTCATTATTATGTGGAATGTTCACTTATTGGTCATAACTATATATGACATTTTGTAAAAAGAATGTTTGATTTTTTTGTTACTTCTCCATAATAAATATTGTGGGTATTCATAAGAAGCGACTCGTTAGCTGAAAGCTTGAAACCATAAAGTTGCTTTTGGAACTCAGTATAAAACGAGATACAATGTATGGTGTCTAAATAATATTAGACTAAATAAAATCCCGAAGTTCAGTGAGCGCTTGATTAATTTACAGGCAGTCTGTTGTTTTATACAATTAACGGACAAAAGCACTGTAACAACATTTAAGGGTTGATTGTATATTTATACAATCTGTGTCTATTTGACGTCATACATGCTGAGTTGTTGATCCCAGTTTTCTACTTTAAAATGATTCAAATGATTAAAAAAACAAACAAAAAAAATAAAACAACTGACAGCCTTTAGCGGTATGTTTTATTAAACATATTAAGTCGAAGTAAGCATTTGATCATGAGAAAACTTATTCTACTCTTAATGATTTTGTGCCACTACTTTTTTGTTGTCATCTTTTCAATTTCATGAATAGCACGTTGGTAATTTCATAATTTACTAGGTTGGTAGTAGTGGTGTAATCTGCAACTGCCACATATACATTCAGTTTCAAAGGTTGGTAAGTCGTGTATCTAGAAAATAAACAACATGGAAAATCATCCCGTGAACTTATCTCCTGTATCTCTTCCTACCTGTTTGTTGCATTACGAAAACACGCCTATTCAAATACATTGAAAATTTTACAACCAAATCAGGAAAAAAAAAAATCAGATAAAAAGTTCTGATATTTTTCATATTCCTGCTCAAAACATAGATTGTTGGTACTCGTTAGAACCGCCTCGGCCCATAATCTCTGTTTTTTTAGCAAAATAAGAAAAAATATTGTATACCCCTGTAAACTCCAGTTTTACTGTATAAAAGTGGGCTTTAAGGGGGTCAAAATTATATAGGCATGCTTTCGTGATGTTTTGCAGCCTATACATCATGGCACAAATAGATCTCACTGTCGAATGCCTTTGTCTACGCGCATTGTACATACTTTGTAATTGCTATATTTTCTCTAAATATTTACCTCCGTATCATACTTGCCTTAAGCTTCGAACACGTTCATTCAACTATCTGTTGATAAGTCTTACAGCTGCTTTATTGATGACCAAACAGTGCAGTCACTTATTAAACGCTACAGTTTGCGACATCCCGTATCTCACAGGCATATTTTGTGCCACTGCCTAGCGTTCTGAAATAGGTGACCATAACCCTATCAAGTTCTGTATGCTGGTCGCACGCGCTTTTTTTTGTAATTATACCATTCCGAATTTACCCTGAATATTGGGACAGACAGTCTTGGGCAAACAATGTAGTACCGGATCAGACGCCACAGAAAGCGGTTTCTGATCAGGGCCTACTATGTTTGACTTTCATTCAACAGTTTAACAGGTAGTAAAATAGACCTGTTCAAATTTTATGAGTATATATATGACAAGGAGTTAAGGTGTCCCAATATTTCGAGTAAATAGGTAACGCCAAAATGTCTGAAAGAAAAGCTATGAAGAGCAGGCACCGGTACTTAGCGAAGATGAAAGCAGAGCAAACCTAATCTGAAATGGCCCACAAAACCTTGCAGCCATATACGTCAGGCAGGATGTGCTTCCCGAAACTACACATAAAACGGATATCCTTGGTGCGCACCTCGTGTAAGACATTAGGTGGCAACCGACTAATTGAACGACCAGTGCCTTATTCGCTCTTTGTATTCAGACAGACAGGACTGATCAAACAGTATAGACCCAGTTCTCACATCGCAGAACAAGGTGTCTGGTCAGGGTCTATATTCTTTGCAACTGATTAGATTTTAGACACATCAACATGTAGTCAGATGGGCTTGTTCATTTTAAGATAAGTATGGTAAGGTGTTAAGGTGACCGAATACTTAGGTTTATTATGGGATGGTGTTCTAGTTTCTATAAATTCTACAAAGTACAAATAGGTCGTTTTAATTACAACTACAGTCGACTCTCGTTATCTCGAAATCCAAGGGACTCTATGAAACACTTCGAGATAGCCGTACTTCGACATATCAGATTTGCGGAACTAAGGTAAACTATTAATCGAACAACCCCCTTTAACAGAATGAATCTTTAATTTGACTCCTGAGTTAGAGATATATTGAAAATATTGTGGAAAAGAGGAGAAATTGCTCCAAATTTCTCCTCTTTTCCACAATATTTTGTTGCCTGTTGGTAGATCTCTATGTTAAAACAGGGACCAGATTTTCACTTCGAGATAAGCGGTTATTCGAGATAAGCGAGTTCGAGATAACGAGAGCCGACTGTATCTGCAAACAGCGTTCTCCTGATCAGGGGACACGTGTCTTCTAAACATAATGCTAGGGGCTGTCTCTATTTAAACAATATACCTTGCTACAAAATATTCAATTGTTCTCTTATCGAATAATACTGATGAAACAGCGCGTGTACGCAATCCGCTCTTGTCTTTCAGTGCCTACATATGAATAAGGACCATTTTCTCATGGTTGGATTCCTATTTCACGTGCCGATTTCCTTGTTTCGCAGCTGTTAAAGAAAAGTAATATGGTGAGAAATCCATTCTGTTATAAAATCCGCACATATAAACACGGTGATTATATAATCAGATTTGATGTCAAGGGAATTTGTTAGATGTATAAAACTGCGATGTTTTCTTTTAACATAACTAAATGTAAGACAAGTATATATTTCACATATTATCTCCAGTTTACGGTCTTATAGCTAAGCTTATAACATGAAAACATTTTTTTTCAAAAACATGCAAAGTCTTTCTTAGAAATTTCAGATGATAATTTAGGTTGGTCTTTTCCTTACATAACTGTATAAACCACATAATAAAATACATAGTTCAAGACCTATGTACCATTGCGATATAATTAATTGGTTTCGTATAATCAAGGCACATTGGTTCTGCTGAGTTCTTGTATAAATTCAATCACGTAGACACCGAGGAAACGCCATACCCTTCGAAAGCACCAGACAAGGTAAATACTACACGAAACGCCAAAAACCAAACGGCATCTCATAGAAAACAGATCAAACGAACAAAAAGATAGCAATAAACGAAGATAATCTGCAACAGATGGAATGGTCAATAGTAAAATAATATAGAAAATGCATCACGAAAACATGCTTATATAGTTTTGACCCCCTTAAACCCCATTTTTATATAGCAAAACTGGGGTTAACAGGGGTATCCACTATTTTTCTTATTTCTGCTCCAAAAATAGATTGTGGGTACTCGTTAGAACCGCCTCAAAAACGAGTTCGAATTAGCCATAGTAAACGAGCCATCGGCGTTCGAACTATTGTAATTGATCAGCCCACGTAGGGACTTTCTACTTTATCCGTCGATCAACGCAGAAAAAAGAACATATAAAAATAATTTCTCAACACTGACGAAACATAAATGAGTGTTCGACTACAAAACAAAACTTCGAGCAAAAGAAAACCACCAATAGAATCACGGTACAGTGAAATATGAGCCAGCGCATGACAAAACTTACTATACATCACGAAAACATGCCTATGTAATTTTGACCCTCTTAAACCTCACTTTTATATAGTAAAACTGGGGTTTAAAGGGGTATACATTGTTTTTCATATTTCTGCTCAAAAGCATAGATTGTGGGTACTCGTTAGAACCGCCTCTTCATATGAAAAATTTCAGGATTTTTTATCTGAAAATTTTCATTTTTTGGTGTTAAGATTTTCAGTATATTTGAATAGGCTTGTTTTCGTAATGAAGACCCGTGTGACCAGCCTGTACATCCCCCAGTATGGCAAGGGTTCTCGTTTATCCCTCTTTGGATTGGCTGGATGCTGTAGAAGAAACGGAGGCGCGGGCTGATCTGAGTCTTCGCTGATCACACAAGTCTTATTGTAGGTTTGTCGTGTGCTGACTCATATGTCTGTGAGACGGCAAGGCCCTGATGAGAGGAATGGTATCAATGTCAAAGTATGAACTGATTATCCTATTGATTTTTTAAACAAATTACAAAAAACACTGTTGACCCGTATGAAAATATGGAAAACCATAGATACCTGATGGGCAACATGATCATTAGGTTACAAAGTTATATTATTGTTGGATTACAACTTTATGATATAGGGTATGATGTTTATTTTGTTTCACGGTTCAGTCATTTTATGGGGCATTTAAGATATTAAGTTCCAATGTTAAACTATTGTGATCGGCAGACAAGTCATTATAGTCGGTAGCTAATAAAAGTCAAAAAGGATTGTCTTTGGAAACAAAGAACACACAAAATCACGAAAATCGGAGATTCAGTTTGATTGAATCTTACTCATAATATGCAACACTATAGTTTGCGAAGCTGCATCAACCCCCTTGCGCCGGCTTAAGCGGTATTCGATTTTCAAAATAACTACGATGGGTTCAATGATCCCAAAGGAAATAAAATATAACCTGCACTATGATGATGTACGGGTAGAGTTTTTACGGCCGCTACATGGCACAACACCAGCTACAGTAGAGTAAAATAAAAGTAAAAAACAAAAACAAAAAAAAAACAACAAAAAACACAAAAAAAAAAAAAAACAAAAAACGATTGCCTTTGGAAACAAAGAACACACAAAATCACGAAAATCGGAGACTCGGTTTGACTGAGTCTCTTCATATGCAACATTGTTGTTTCCAAAGCTGCATACGACCCCCCCCCCCCACCCAAGGGCTGGCTTAAGCTGTCTTCGATTTTCAAAATAACCAGGATGGGCTCAGTGATCCCAAAGGAAATAAAATATAACCTTCACTATGATGATGTACGGGGAGACGTTTTACGGCCGCCATACGGCACAACACTAGCTACAGTAGAGTGAAAATAAAAGTCAAAAAAGGATTTAATATCAGTGTAAACACTATTATGTTCGACAGTTAAATCATTAGTTTCAGTAAATATTCTATTATGTCCGTAGTAACTTTACTTTGTTTAATAGTTACTTCATAGAAATCGTCTCTAACTTTATTATCTACAGTAAACACATTGTTAGGTTTGGTAGCAGAAATAAGTACGGTCAGAAAGTAATTTTCACATCTACATGAGAACGATGGAATTATGTAGCTAAATTACACTGTTTACTATTTGTCCTTTATTTATTATGTTAACAAGTCTGTGCCATTAATATTCAAGACATTCATCTATGCTTTTCACATAAATGAAGCTGCTACAACACATGACAACTAAAAATAAATTTATCTATCTACGCAATTACCTTTTGTTTACTGATTTTGCGCATGTTTCAGGATATTCATTAGCAAAGTTTTCCGGCTTCACTATAGATTTGTAGCATTTTTTTTGAAGCCGTATAGTTGAAAGAATACGGAAAACACAAGTTTAGTTGTTTACAACACCGAAGCCATAACAGTTTAGTGGTAAACCGCAAAGAGGCAATGACAATAATGTGGTCAAGCCCATCGTGGTGGCTTCAGATTGCCATTTTGCATTTGGTTTGTTTCGTCATAGTGTTTATGATTATATATGTTTCACTGCGATGTTTCACTGATGAGGTAGAGAAGATAGGTTTGCAATTTGCAGCTGCATCAGATATAAGGGCGAGCTTTCTTGCAGGTAAAACTAGAAGAAGTCCTCACCCCCAGTAGTTTTCCTACTTCATCACGAAAACACACCTATATAATTTTGACCCCCTTAACCCCACTTTTATGTTGTTGAAAGGGGTATACATTATTTTTCATTATTTCTGCTCAAAAACATAAAATATGGTACTCGTTAGAACCGCCTCGCCGAGGCGGTTCTAACGAGTACCCACAATCTATGTTTTGAGCAGAAATCTGAAAATTATCAGAGTTTTTTGTATATCTGAAATTTTTCAGTTTTTAGAGGTGAACTTTTCTATACATTTGAATAGGCGGTTTTCGTAATAACTGTTCCCAAAGATGAGGAACAGACAATGACAATACAACATCGGCACAATTGCATTAATCTACATACAGCCATGGAAGAAGTGCACCTAAAGAACCGCCTTGCGGCAGCCAGTAGAAACGAATAATATGGAGCTTAAACTAGTTTTACTGGATCGAAACCCTAATGCAGCTGAAAATTACACATGTAGAGCCCTCTACCTCATCAGTAGAAAATATTTAAAGTAAAATTACACATTGCTTTATGAGATCTCATCCCTCGCTCCTTACCCTAAAACAGATCAAGCCACGCACGGATTCCCTGACTCATCACGAAAACCTTAAATTAACTGATTATCGCTGTGACGATACAAATGTTAGGGTTTGAGCAAAATCTGAAACCAGAACCGAAGAAACCATTAATAGAGCCATGGTGGGCCCTTCCACAGACGAATGAGGCCAGGCACCAGCATTCTTGCAATTTAGTCTGCGGCCCGATCCACCATTGTGCTATTATGCTATATATCGATCAGTATTCTATACTCAAACGCAAAAGAATTGGTGCACTCTTTACTTGTTGATATTATGAAAATCTAGGGATTGAATATTATCATGTGTCGTATCAATTTTAAGCTTAGTCAATTACCTTTCTAACCAATATGATTATGTTATTGTTTTAATCTGTTTTAAACTTACGGCACGTCAATGTGCAGCAGGGGTCAGAATAAAAATACGAAAATAACAAAAGGGCTGTTACCTTGCTTGGACTCACTGTAATTTGTTGCAAAATGATGCAAATGATGTTAATATCTGGAATGACCGCCAGTTTGTCTAATGACTTCTAAAATACGTTGCCGCGTGGAATTTACTTAACTTAAATGACATGTGCAAGGCGTTGCGTAGATCATGTAAATTGTTAACAGGTATGCTTTTATCAAGCTATCTTGGCTATTTGTGCATTTTTTTTTATTTTGACCCTTGCTGCTGCACATTGACGCACGATGTTTCAAAGAAATTCAAAACAATAGCATAATCATATTGGTTAGAAAGGTAATTAGATAAGCTAATAAATGATGCTACACTTGATAATATTTCATCCTTGGATTTTCAGAAAATCCGCAGTTAAAAGTGCACACTTTCTTTTGCTTTTGAGGTTATATTGTAGAACTTCAAATTTTACATTTTTGTTCGGACCCACGGAAGTTAAGTATTAGTTTTCTTTAATTCTGGCTGCTGTTTCCTGCTGTCCTTTCGCTATGACTTGGAAAGACGTATTTTGCTTGGCGTTTTTTTAAATGAAAATACTTCCTTCTGAATAACCATATCTTATCAGAAACCATTTGTCATTCCTGTTTTTGTGCTTTGTTTTCAGATATTTACCCTAAAATTAAATTTATGACCAACAAATTGGTTTGAACTATACAATTTCTATAGTAAACTGATTTTCTGGAATTTTTGTCAAAGAACATAATCTTTACTTTTCTTTGCTTAATTTGAAGTATTGATGATTCACAACAATATTTTGAAAATTTCAGAAAAAAATGAACAAGCGGAACTTGTTGAAAATCTTCCTCCAAGTTAACCCCCACCCCACCTAATAGGGGTGGTTCGGTCAGGCAAAGGTGTCGTGTATCTTACCGGGTTGTCCAACTGAGATTGGCTTACAGTTGGGCAAGGCCAGCTATCCTTGCAACAGGTATTGGGGGAATGTTTATATTTCTTCTACTTCTTCACTTTCATTCATTTTCCTCCTTCTCCCCTTCCCTCTCTTTCATCTCCTCTACTATCTCTTCTATCTCCCTTCTCCCTTTCTCTGCGAGAACATAAAATGACCCACAAGGGTTGACGTGTCATTTAACCCCAACACAATCAACCCTATTTATGGAATTCTGTGTAATTAACATTCATTTTTACTGTGGAAAAAAGGTAAAATATATGATTAAAAAAATACAACAAAAAACAGTGACTACAAAAACAAACTTTTTGTAAAAAGGTAGTTACGACAAATTGTTTTAATTTAAATCATAACAAAAGTTTACAATTTACTTCTTCTGTGTAAAGCGCCAAGCAAAAAAAAAAAAAAAAAAAAAAAAAAAAAAAAAAAACTTTCTGAAAGATGTCGAAAGCACCGAAGTGATTTAATTTGATTTATATGCTTTATGTGATATATTTGTAATTTGGAGTTGCATCAGAAATAAGGGTGAAGATTCACGCGAGTAAAACTGGTTGGTTAAGGCCAACCCTAAATAGCTTCCCTACTGGCCTTTCCAAAGCGGTTCGTTCGTTCGTTGTAGTTCTTCTTTGTTTGTGCGTCTGTAGTTTCAAATGTGACGTTTTGTTTTGTCCTTCTTTTGTTCCTCATCTCTCCCTCCTGTGGTGCATTGGGAGGGTAGTGCTTCGTGATTGTGGCTTTTCCTAAGCACTTTCTTCAATGTTAATGTAATTCGTACAATTTTTAAACCGAGGATAACAATCTGGCGCCAGTTAAATCGATTCAACCCTCCCAAGTATGTTTTGCAACTGACCAATCTAGGTAGGTCAATGTTTCTTGCGTTTTCCATTCTTTGTGGGGCTTAATGGTTGCTAGCGGCCGGGGTTCTTTTCGTTTTTCATCCTACAAATTAGGTTATACAGTCGACTCCCGCTATCTCGAATTCCAAGGGACTGACTGAAATACTTCGAGATATCCGTACCTCGATATATCAGAGTTAATAGAGTGAGGAAAACAATAAATTGAACAACCACATTTAACAAATGAATATGTAATTTGACTCCTGAAGTTAGAAATATATATATTTAATAATGTGGAAAAGAGGAGAAATTGCTCCTTAGGAGCAATTTCTCCTCTTTTCCACATTATTTTGTTACCTGTTGTCATAGTTTCATGTTAAAACAGGGACCAGATTTTCACTTGGAGATAAGCGGTAATTCGAAATAAGCGAGTTCAAGATAATGAGGTTCGACTGTACTTTCTGATCCTTGGGATCAATAGGCCCATTTTGGGAATGATTTGAAAATATATTATCGGTCGATGCTTGGAGGCGCACGCAGTATTGCAGTTTACATAACTGTTCATGAATGGACTCACTGGACAGTTGATTGATTCTAATAGGAATAACCCTTGAGAGCAATAAACACACTCGCAAAACTGTAAAAAGGCCGGAGTATCAAGCTTTTAGGGCCAGACTAGATAGTTTCGGCCAATTAGGCCTCATGAGTGACCCTCATATATATTTTCAAAAATCCGGCAATGGGCTTAATGATCACAAAGGATCAGAAAACATAAACTACACTAGTGAAGTACGGGAAGACGTTTTACGGTCGTCACACGACACTAATAACAAAATAAAACCGAGTCTGTCATTATTGCTATCGTTTTGTTTGCTTTCGTATGGTTTTTACCAATCAAATTACATTGTACCGCCCTGCTGAGCTATTCGACTATATAGTACATGTGATAAATGGCGTTTAAATTTTATATTCTCATTTTCACTGTTGCATGAATTTCTGATCACTGTGTAAGCGATGTGTATATGTTTCAGCATCGCCTGTATGAAAATTATATAACAAAAAGTAAGGAGAGCATAATGATTACATAAACATGCAGGGACGAATTGTTTAAAACTAACGATGTTATTAGTTAACGTATCGTTAAAACTTTGGTCATTAAATATGGCAATTACGCTAATATTTTTGCTGAAAAAATGTGAGAAGCTACTCGCATTTTTTCAGCAAAAATACCTGTGAATTAGATATTGTACTTATTAGAACAGTCAACATTTTGACCATTAACGAGCTCGTTAAGCTAACGACGCTTTGAACAACTGGGCCCAGACAGTTATTGCACTTCATAGGGCAACTTAATATATTTTTATTTCTTTTTGGATTTTTGAGCCCATTCTGGTCATCACGAGAACATGCCTATATAATGTTGACCCCCTTGAACCCCACTTTTATATAGTAAAACTGGGGTTTACAGGGGTATACATTATTTTTTTATTTCTGCTCAAAAACATAGATTGTGGGTACTCGTTAGAACCGCCTCGCCGAGGCGGTTCTAACGAGTACCCACAATCTATATTTTGAGCAGAAATATGAAAAATATCAAAATTTTTATCTGAAAATTTTCATTTTTTGGTGGTAAAATTTTCAATATATTTGAATAGGCTTGTTTTCGTAATGTTACTATGAAAATCGAATACCGCTAAAGCCGATGATAGGGGGCTTGAACAGCCTGGCAAACTACTTTGTTGTATATGATGAGACTTGATAAAACCGAGCCTCCGATTTACGTTCTTTTGCGTGTTCTTTGTTTCTAAACGCAACGTTCTAGGTTTGTGATTTACTTCAATGCAGCTGGCGTTAAGTGCCGTATGTCAGTCGTGAAACGTCTCCCCGTAATTTATCATCCTGCAGATCATATTTTCATATACTTTTGGGGTCATCGAGCCCATTCTGGTTACTTTGAAAACCGAATACAACTTAAGCCGATGTTTGGGGGAGCATACTACCTTGCAAACTACATTACTCATTATTGCATATGAAAATACTTAATAAAACCGAATATCTGATTTTCGTTTTTTTCGTGTCTTTTTTTTTTTCCAAAGGGAACCTGTTGGATTTCTTTTTATTTTATATGTATAATAGAAATATTTGCCAGCATAGTAAACACACGCTAGATATATGCAGATACTATTTACTCAAAAGTTAGACCTCTTTTTTTTTCTTTACAAACGGCTGTACACAATCCACATACAGACGAGTTCATTTTGGTGTCTAAAAAATTGGCATGTGTCCTTTAATTACAGATAGAACACAGAGCGCCCGTCAAATTCCCAGTTTAATTACTGCTATTTGATTCACTAATCACACTTAAATTCTGTCTCCTTATAGATCATTCTGCTAATTCCATTCGTAAGGCAAATAGGTTTGTCGGCAACAAAAAGATGTTACCATTTTCTGTTATGTCGTAAGCGTATCTCCGTTATATCCAACATAAAGTTTAGTCTTTGTAGCAGAATATCTATAAAACCATATTTAAGCCCAACTCCCCACAAGTATTTTTGCCCACGCCATTTAAAAACGTGTCTTCGGGCATATGCTGATAGCGAAGGCCCAGATCAGCCTGCGCATCCTTGGAATCTGACCAGGACCTTCACTGTCCGCTAACAGAATGACTGGATACTACTGAGTGTATGAATGGAAAGCAAAGGTCCAGTAGGCACAGAGTAATCTAAATCTGCGTGTTTTGGCATGCTAGAAGGCACGTTTTTGCTTGACACGGCCTTTTGAATGTTTATAGTTCCAATGTGGTACTTTGTTGCGGTTCCTAGTCATTCCTTCATTATCTCTTCATTTGCTTGTTCTGTTTTGACGGAGATCTGTTTTGTGTTGTCAGTTCATGTAATAGGATCCTTATCCGGCGCCTTGGGAATAGATTCTGTAATTCTGTTTTCCGTAATTATGACCTTTTCGGCGTATATCCATACGGTTTTGCAAAGCATTACGAAAACACGCCTATTCAAATATATAGAAAATTTTACCCCCCAAAAAACTGAAAATATTCAGATAAAAAACTCTGATATTTTTTTTATTTCTGCTCAAAACATAGATTGTGGGTACTCGTTAGAACCGCCTCGGCGAGGCGGTTCTAACGAGTACCCACAATCCATGTTTTGTGCAGAAATAAGAAAAATATTGTATACCCATGTAAACCCCAGTTTTACTGTATAAAAGTGGGGTTTAAGGGGGTCAAAATTATATAGGCATGTTTTCGTGATGGAAATCAAAGAAATCTCAAGAAGCTGTAAGCCAAAGTAGCGAATTACCAGACCAGCGGGCACAAAAACACCGCTTGGACAGGAGTTTGGTTGTTTGTCGTATACATGCATTCTGTCTGAAGACACTAACAATATGCTGGGTCTTCGCTAATCGCATAAGTTTCTTTTTTGTCGGCTTGCAACCCATTAACGTCTTAGAGAACTGTGAGGAGGGAATATATATGATGAGTCAAGGGAACAATACGTCATCTGATGCGAATACATGTAGAGATTAATCCGTCTGCCTGTTGGTTATAGGCACTATACCTTACTTAACGACCAGAAAGTCGAGGTATGACGAATACATTGTTTAATACAGGCCAAACCTCATATAGGATGCTGTTATAATGGAGATTACCAGAAATTGCGGTTACCAAGGAGACAACTAAATGTTGTTGCAACGTCTGTACAACATTGCTACAATGACGGTTTAAATAGCATTGTCTAACTGTTGTTTGCTAAGTTTCTGAACATGTATGCAACGTTAACTCTTGCCATGGTAAATAAATTAAGATGCCATGACCACTTCAAATTTTCAGTCAGTCAGATTGCTTGATTTAAGTGGCTCACACGCAAACATACTTAATGACAACAGTGCAGATCTACAGCAGTTGGCTTCTTCAGAAGCTAACTGATCTGCATCTACACTGTTTGCTAAGGCAGGGCAGATGCTGTGTTCAGCAGGACCAACGGTGAGAGCAACCATGTGACAGAACCGTTCACAACCTTCATACATTTCTACGATACTTCTGCAACATTGCTATAACCTTCTCATAATGTTTCGAACAACATCCCCGTAACATTCTTTAACCTTTAGAAGGAGTTGTGTCTTTTGTTGAACGTCACGCTAAAGAGCCCGACGAGATTAAAATAGATACTGCGATACATACAATACAACAATGCCATACAATACTACGATACCATACAATACTACGATATCATACAATACTACGATACCATACAATACTACGATATCATACAATACTACGATACCATACAATACTACGATACCATACAATACTACGATACCATACAATACTACGATATCATACAATACTACGATACCATACAATACTACGATACCATACAATACTACGATATCATACAATACTACGATATCATACAATACTACGATATCATACAATACTACGATACCATACAATACTACGATACCATACAATACAACGATATCATACAATACTACGATACCATACAATACTACGATATCATACAATACTACGATATCATACAATACTACGATATCATACGATACTACGATATCATACTCCAAATCTGAAACTTTAAACCGTATGAAAACAGGCATATGTAGGGTCTACAATACATTACGAAAACACGCCTATGCAAATATATAGAAAATTTCGCCTCCAAAAACTGAAAAATTTCAGATAAAAACTCTGATATTTTTTCATATATCTGCTCAAAACATAGATTGTGGTACTCGTTAGAACCGCCTCGTCGAGGTACAGACGTTGCAACAACATTTAGTTGTCTCCTTGGTAACCGCAATTTCTGGTAAACTCCATTATAACAGCATCCTAAATGAGGTTTGGCCTGTCATTACGAAAACACGCCTATTCAAATATACTGAAAATTTTGTCACGAAAAAATGAAAATTTTCAGATAAAAAATCATAATATTTGTCATATTTCTGCTCAAAACATAGATTGTGACGAGGCGGTTCTAACGAGTACCACAATCAATGTTTTTGAGCAGAAATAAGAAAAATAGTGTATAGCCCTGTAAACCCCAGTTTTACTTTATAAAAGTGGGGTTTAAGGGGGTCAAAATTATATAGGTGTGTTTTCGTGATGTATGGGAGTTTTTCAGACTTTTGAAACTTTAAACCGTATTTCTTCACGAAAACATAGGTTGTAGGATAAGTACAACAGCACTTTACCAAAAAAAAAAAATACTTGGTGTGAAGGAGTGGAAAAGGAAGTCACAAAAGTTGCCTCCCTTGCAAAAATGGCGGAAAATCTACCTAGTGTATCAGGTCCCCTTAAATATTGTACGAGACGGAAAACGGAATGAGTCACTTGTACTTAAGTCTATAAGACGGTGAAGGGAATAATTAATTCCCTGTTTGATAATAATTCCTGTTAAGTTTATCGCTTCCTCTTTGGAAATTTTATTATAGTCTTACGTACGTAATAAATTTTGCATTAGATAATTTACCATTAACTGTTTCACTGCCACAGGCAATAATAATAGGCGTTTGCAAACAGCGCAGATACAGATGAGACAGCTCAGAATTAGCCGTCTCATCTGTATCTACGCTGTGTGACATTTTGTCAATCAACTTACATATAAACTTCTTTCCAATCGTTAGTTTAAAAAAAAACAACAATGCAGACGACAAATAAATCTGGCGCCGAAAGAGTAAAGCCACACTATGCGGAGATAAAATATCTAATTTATTTATTTATTAGAAATTTCATGGGTACATACATACATACATACAAAAGAGTATATGTATATATGTACCATTGGACTGGACGTAGGCATAGCCTATTTTAGTCCTTTCCAAATGGTACTGTTTAGTATAAATATAGTTGAAACTATTAAGATACAACAAGAATAGTTACATACATAACTATAGAATCACAAGGTGATAGTTATTCACAAGATATGAGAATTAAGTAAATACGTGAAAGAAATCATGGGAGAGAGAGAGAGAGAATAAGAGAGAGAGAGAGAGAGAGAGAGAGAGAGAGAGAGAGAGAGAGAAACTAATATAGAAACAAGGTAGAAAACATTCTCAAAATTGTGTTTGTTTCCCTTCTGAAATGAGATCCACTCCAATAGGAAACATTTGCTACGTGTACCTTTAGGAACAAATTGTTTCCTTAACATTATCAAGTCTATATAATGTGTATCGATATACTCCCCTATATGAAAACAGGCATATGTAGGGTCTACAATATATGGGAGTTTTTCAGACTTTTGAAACTTTAAACCGTATTTCTCCACGAAAACATAGTTCAATGGTAGGTACCCATCGGAAGCACCACCGCAATCGCCTGAGTACCTGTAACATGTTTCATGGAGAAATACGGAAACCATTATTGAAGAAACGTGTCCTAATCGGTGAGTAGTATATTGTTCAGATCGGTGTATTAGCGTGATGGTAAGAACTGATGCCTTGGCTTTAGTTATAGATTGATCATTTTCCACAACAGTACCTCCTGTGGATCAAAGTAGCGTCTAGGAACTGATTGGTTTGTTCCACACTTGCCTTGAAGCAAAATAAATAGATAAACAAATAAACAGACAAGATAAAGGTACAGTATTTACCCTAAATAATGATACCCATTTAAGGGAATGGATACAAGGGAAACAGCTTGACAACTGACACAGCCCTATTTAAATTATTTTGCTCCTTTATAAAATGGGATCAAATCTAAAAGGAAAGAAGTTGCTCTTTATGGAGCAACTTCTTTCCTTTTAGTGTTGACCCCTTTTAAGTTGGGGAATTGATGTACAGGTAAACAAACAGAAAATCAAGAAATGTCGTCCTTGTCAAAAGTGGAAGAATAATTACCAGGTGTTTCTGTTCACCATTACGAAAAGACGCCTATTCAAATATACTGAAAATTTTACCACCAAACAAAATGAAAATTTTCAGATGAAAAATTCTGATATTTTTCATATTTCTACTCAAAACATAGATTGTGGGTACTCGTTTGAACCGCCTCGATGAGGCGGTTCTAACGAGTACCCACAATCTATGTTTTAAAGCAGAAATGAAAGATAATGTCTACCCCTGTAAACCCCAGTTTTATTATATAAAAGCGGGGTTTAAGGGGGTCAAAATTATATAGGCATGTTTTCGTGATGCCTTAAGTCATGGCCATAATTATCAGTTTTGTTTTCTCTTGTTTGATCTGCATTCGATGGCATGCCGTCTTGGGGTGCCGGTCCATGTGATTAAACCCTCATCCGATGCTATGCTAGAGCTTCGTTCTGCTACTGGTATATCCATATTCAACCCCAGCGTTAGACTGGCTCCAGTTTCCAGTGTCTAAATATTTTTCTCATATTCATGTTTGATAATTCATTAAAATAAAACCAAAAAAATAAAAACTATCATGACTATAAAGGCTGGTCACTAGAGACCAGCCTTTATAGTGGTGACATTTCTTTGGTTTTATTTTAGTGGATTATTAAACAAATCATAAGAAAAAATATTTAGTCACTGGAGACTGGAGCCAGTCTACCCCAGCGTGTATACAGTCAACAAAGCCTCAGATGAAGGTTTGACTATACGTTACATAATTACTAACTAAGGTATTTACCCTCAGTATTCAGACAGGTCCGAGCAAAACAGAGTAGACTAATGTCAGAACCGGTGACTGATCCGGCTGTACACTATTTATCACTTATCCGGCAGTTTTATACACTTCAACGCGTATTCAAGTGAATGCGTGCAAGTGTTAGGAAAAGTTTGGTTAGAAGTTAAGTAGTCGTTATATTTAGCCTAACGGTAAATACGGTATTCGACGCACAACAAGGAACTGATCCCAAGATGTTGTAAGCGAATACCGGTGCTCTAATTTTCCAACGCGAAACTCATATGCAATAGCTAATGAGCTATGAATATACTTGTCCAACAGAACGCGCGAACAAATGACCCGGCGAGAAACTTATTACTATTCCATTCCTATTTAATTTACAGTCAACTTTTGCAAAATAGAAACGAAACAAAGCGAGAATGACAATCACAGACAGGATATTTGTCTCCAATCTCATAGAACTTTTCTGATTACACGGAAAGCATCTGCTACAATAATAAGCTGCCACTTCAGATGAAGACCTAAATTGAGCCGGCACTCGAAAAAAGGGACCCTAAGGTTTACCGGTTTGTGTTTCTTCGAATGCGCATGCGCAGTTCCCGTATTCGTTTTTTTGCCTGAAGCTTCCTCGATGTCTCTACTACATGTCAGAGAACAGCAAAGGCACTTACGAGACTGCGCTTTTGCGCAGGCTTCCTAAGCCTTTGTTGGTCACTTTGTTGGACAAGTACCATTTTCTCATGTTCCTTGTTCAATTATGACAGCACAGCCTATTCCTTGGTTTACATTTCAGTCTGTGTATTGCATTTCCTACAGGATAGTGAAGACTCAGATCAGCCTGTACATCTAAGCATTCTGATCAGAGTCTTCCCATGTGATTCTGTGGGTAGACAAGGATCCAGAGCGTCTTCATGCAGACAGTGAAAACTCTGATCATCCCATTACGAAAACACGCCTATTCAAATATGTAAAAAAAAATCACCTCCAAAAACTGAAAATTTTCAGATAAAAAAAATGTGATATTTTTCCATATTTCTGCTCAAAACATAGATTGTGGGTACCCGTTAGAACCGCCTCGGCGAGGCGGTTCTAACGAGTACCCACAATCCATGTTTTTGAGCAGAAATAAGAAAAATAATGTATACCCCTGTAAACCCCAGTTTTACTACATAAAAGTGGGGTTTAAGGGGGTCAAAATTATAAAGGCATGTTTTCGTGATGCTGCTTGGAAGTGCAGGCTGATCTGTTTTCGCTGGTTGCAACGGCAGTCTTGTAGGAAGTGCTGTATCCTGGCTCTTTCCCTACCGGTGATGCGCCGTACAAAACAGATGATTTCTTCGACTATGCGGACAGGGAGGGCCTAGATATGACTGAACACCTGTGCAGTCTACTCAGGACCTTCACTGTCAATTGACAGAATAACTGGCTACTACAGAATGCAGTTACGGAAAACAAGAAGCCTGACGGAACTGTGGTTGCACATAATGGTTTCACCCTGCACATTTCATTACGTTAACAAATCTATGTGATGACTCGAGGACCCCTATGTTCCCCAAGAACATATAGTATCAACGTACTGGCAGCACTGGTGGGTCGATTGTCTTTGTGTAGGCTGAGAAAATGGTCCTAAACGGAGATTTACGATTATTTCATTTAACCCGTAACTTCCTGTTATTTAAGCACAGTGGACTGTTTGCAATATCTAAGTCGAGGTTTTACAGATAACCCTCTTTACACGGTACTGTGATGTCACAGTGACAAGAAGAGCGCGGCTATAAATTACCGGTTCCTGGATTTCGTACAAACGCACGGTTTGATTTTATTGGTCAATGATAATCACGTAGGCAACAACCTTAAGGAAATTTTGGTGTATGTATACTTCGGCTCGACTGTAAACAACTGACCCTAAAATAGGAGTATGTAAGGTCTACATTATCAGGCAGATTTCCAAGATTTTGTCATTTTCATTCCAGCTTTTGAATTTGATAACCTTACCTTTTAAGGTGTCTAAGTATGTTCAATAACCAATATTTTCCTCATTTCCTATATTATATGGTGAAAATACATAGCGTTCATAGCCGCAGATAAGAGGCTATTAACAAAATACAGAGTCAAAATGTTCACTGACCTTACAGAAAATATATAAAATGAGCAAAATATTTTCAGAAGAAGTACTTTTGGTCTTTATTTCATTATTTCAAGGTTCCTCTCCATTCAGAATTTCCCCAGGTCTAGACGTTATAGCTCGCATTTTATTGGAATACAATGTTATTCATTTTAGTGTCCAATTTAATTTTGCTTGGAAGAGTAATGTATTGCAAACATTCTCATTGCACATTCACACTTCAAGTGATTGAGCTTTTAGTTCTCAATGAGCTCAAACCCTGTTTCCTGATAAAGGGGAACTAATAGACTTTCAAGGGAGGCACATCTGCAAAACCTTTTCTCGTCCCTTCTGAAATTGGTATACTGTAAAAGGAAAGAATTTGCTCCCACGGAGAGCAAATTCTTTCCTTTTTCGGTACACCCCTAATCAGCGGGGGTTTGGTGTACACAAAGACATGCCAGAACTTACAAAAGTGGCTACAAAAAAGCTACAAATACACCAATCGTAACAGGCACCTTAAGAAAATGGCAGCCTGCTTCTAGATCAATTTACGGTTTAAATCAATACATTATTGTTAATGGAAATCTTTTCCTCTGTCTAAATTTTTTGTCGCAAAACCAGTTTTCTACGGAATCCGATTTTGTTTTTTTTTGTTGTTGCGACTTCATGTCTTGTTCGGACAACATAATATCTTGCTCCGACAGCTTAAAATCTGGTTCGCACAATATATATCTTGTTCGGGAGACTTTATATGTTGTTCGCCCAAGAAAATAAGTTGTTCGGACAAGGTACTAAGTCGTCCGAACATCTCAATTATCTGGTTCGGACAACATAATATCTTGTTTGGACTACATAATATCTTGTTCGGACGACTTAATCTGTTGTTTGCACAAGATAATTAGCTTATTCGGACAACTTAACATCTTGTGCGGACAGCATATTATCTTGTTACGACAACATAATATCTTGTTCCAACAACTTGATATCTTGTGCGAACAACATATAAAACATACGTTGTGCTTACAGTCCTACAATGCCGAATGTTGGGCAGTTCATCCGCCATATTGTGTCTGATGAAGGCGTCTGAACAAGACATTAAGTCGTGCGAAGAGCATATTTAACTTGTGCCAAACAAGATATTATGTTGTGCGAACAAGATATTAAGTTGTCCGAAAAGATATTAAGTCGTCCGAATAACATAATTATCTTATGCAAGCAAGATATGTTTCTGTTTGTGCTTTCATTTGTTTTTGTATTTTTGTGTTTATACTTGAAGCTGCTTAAGGAGACAAGGGTGAGGTTTCGCGCGAGTAAAACGTGTTTGAGTCTCCGATCCCTTAGGTTTATCGTGCATCACGGAAACATGCCTATATAATTTTGACCCCCGTAAACCCCCTTTTTATATAGTAAAACTGGGGTTTACAGGGATATAGATTATTTTTCTTATTTCTACTCAAAACATAGATTGTGAGTACTCGTTAGAACCGACTTGTCGAGTACCACAATCTGTATTTTGAGTAGAAATATGAAAAATATCAGAATTTTTTATCTGAAAATTTTCATTAAAATTTTCAGTTTTTGGTGGTAAAATTTTCAGTATATTTGAATAGGCACGTTTTCGTAATGGCATGTTCCAAGGCAGTTCCCTTGTTACAGTTCGTTTTATCGTATGTCTGCAACTACAAATGTGCTGATTTGACAAATTTTGTTCCACATCTCTTCTTTTTTTGATGCCGTGGGAAGGCTGTGCTTTTGTTACTATTCTGGGTAACTTCATTTTTATCTTTATGATAATTAACCCGAAACAATTCCACATCAAGAAAACATGCCTATATAATTTTGACCCCCTTAAACCCCACTTTTATATAGTAAAACTGGGGTTAACAGGGGTATGAATTATTTTTCTTATTTCTGCTCAAAATATAGATTGTGGGTACTCGTTAGACCCGCCCGCCGAGGCGGTTCTAACGAGTACCCACAATCTATATTTTGAGCAGAAACATGAAAAATATTAGAATTTTTCATTTGAAAAGTTTCATTTTTCGGTGGTTAAATTTTCAGTATATTTGAATAGGCGTGTTTTCGTAATGAGCTACACATTTTATCAATTGTTTGGTTCATATAGGGTTCATGCAGTCGATAAACACATCAAATATAACTTTTCACAGCTGTGATGTAACAAAGATGGGGACTCGACTGCGAGCTAAAAGTTTAATGAAATAGTACAACCAAAGAAGGCGTTTAATTTAGGTGATTAGGTTCCTAACTAGCATTCTAATTGAATCTCTATCGGACCGTTAATGGCCCGACAGGAATCCTACAGGGCCGATAACGATCTCATAGAGATTTAGGTAGACTGCCAGATAGGTTATCACAAGTATGCAGTTTGTCACGTAATATCTACGTTATAGCGTCTTTTTTTTTAATTTCGGTTAATGATCCTTATGAAATGTTCTAAAATATGGTTTATCTACATTCCTCCTAAGTTTGTAAACCAAATTACTGTAAAAGGAAGCTCATTCAAAGCAGCGCATTAACACTTTATGTCTGTTTTCATTCAAGGTCGTCTTCCTTTGTCTGTCGGCCTTTCAACCTGTTACATTTTAACTTCATTCCAGATTTGTTGTCTGCGTCTGTTCTCCAAACCAATGAAAGAACTTATGACGACAACTTGCTACAAGGACGCCTCCGCACTATGGTATATATATATATATATATATATATATATATATATATATATATATATATATATATATATATATATATATATATATATATATATATATATATGTGTGTGTGTGTGTGTGTGTGTGTGTGTGTGTGTGTGTTTCACAGATAATCTGGCAGAAATAATTTTCGAGTGCATTTGATGAAAGGTAATATTTGGAATTTCGGACTGTTTTGGCTACATTTGTCAATATGTGCACATGGTATTTGGCTTGTTAGACTCCCTAATAGCTATTCTAGTGACCGTCCCAGGGCGGTTCCTCTGTTGCAGTTCTTTTTTCGTGCGTCAGTAGTTCATATATGACTTTTATTTTATTATATTTGTTCCTCTTTGGACGGCTCGGGAGGTCTATGCTTTGTGATTGGACCATTTCCTGGTTATCGTGACAAATATTTTTGAATGGTCTCTAATTTACTATGCGTGTACGGCTCTTCTGATGCATATCAACCCCCCCGCGCCCACCCCCACACACCACAAAAAAAAAAAAAAAAAAAAAAAAAAAAAAAAAAAGCCTCAATATCACTTCAATAGATCACTCTTGGATCATGATCCGTTAGAGATCTTGCAGCTATCAAACTGGCCATGCAAATGAGCTAAGGGATCACTAATTAACATTCAAAAACCTGGACAACAGATCATATCTACATCACTACCGAATCACTACCGGATAACAAACAGATACTACCGGATCACTAACGGATCATTAACGGATCACTATCGCATTACTACCGAATCAATAACCATGTCACACACAGATCTAATAACGAATCACTACTGGATCACTAACGGATCACTAACTGATCATTGTCCTAAGCTAGCCCACTAAGCACACAATGTTGACGCAACGTCGATTCAAGTTCAAGAGTAAGACTCGTCTACGAGTAACCCCACGTTGTCGAAAACAAGGAACATCGTGATTTATATATGGATCACTGAAAGTTGTTTCTACGAAACAGCTACCATAGATCGTCGCTCTTAGAGCCGAGCTATTCAATTGTAACACACACATTCGAACTGCAAGCAGGTTAAGGTTCACTATATGGAGTTTAAACTGATATTTGTGCTACAGATTCTGTCTTATTTCGCCATTGTCATTAATTCTTGATTAACCCCCGTATATACAGCAGCATCCAACAAATATTTTGAGCAAGACAACCTTTCATTCTACTTGTTCATACACAGTAGACATAAAATACCACATGCAAGAACATTTGAGGTTTAATTAATAAGAACGCATTATCTGTACATGACACTTCTTTGTGTTTGCTTCAGTGCAGTTCAGACATGTTATATTTGTAGCTATATATATAAACTCTATCATCTTGATTTTAAATAAATGCCAGCATGGGCTTATTATGTCAACGTACGTACTTAAATACACTGAAGTAAATATCTATCATCATATTATTTCCAATTTCTACTTCTTCTACGCTCATTTAGCTGTCCTACAGTCACACAAAAAGTTCATTTCATTTCATGCAGCGCAGTCCGAACATGTCCATAAAAGTGACTACATTTTAAAGCAAAACACAAGCTGATGTTATTAGACCTCATTTGCTGTAACAAATTTGGTCTCTCTAAGAGTCCATTCCAAACCCAACTAAACAAATGTTAAAAGCACATGTACACACACCTAAGAGTTCAAATGCCAATGTGCTATGCAACATTTTGGCGGGGTTTCTATAGTAATGAACTTTCCAATGTTCAAGCATGTGTTTTTTCACATGAATGTTTTAACGGATCGCTTCTTGGTCACTCACTGCTTCTTGTTTCATAGACGTCTTGAAGTCTGTAAGAGTTAGCCAATAGATCACTTCGGGATCACTCCCTATGATAAACGTGTTGACTATGTAAAGTTTTAAAAAATTATAAGTACTAACAGTTAACGTCTAGAGCATTTTTTCCAATTCTAAGACTTAACAAATCACAACCGAATCATTTTCTATTGCCACTATAAAAAAAAGATCACTACTATATCACTCCAACGGATCACCTTCAGATCACCGGCATTTAGGCTCTGATGATATGTTAGTAATTTGTTAAAAACAGATCATTAATGAATAATGCTAACGGATCACAAACGTACGGTTTAGGCATGATTTTGATATGATCTTGCATAATCTATTTGAATTTTTTTGTTTGGGATGTATCCTGTCTGTTGTATATAATATACGTTGCAACCATTAATTGTGAGGTCGTAAATTACATTTTTGACATTGAAAGACATTGTCTCGTTAATGCAAATGTAAACTCTATTTTCAATGGGATTTAACGATTACATTTGTCATGAAGACAATATTTCTAAAGCCCTAGATGTTGATTTTCTGGTTTCATTTTTTGGTGGGAATATTTTCAGTATATTTGAATAGGCATGTTTTCGTAACGTTAAGACTGTTTCATTTTATCCTTAACTTCCTGTTATTTAGGCAAACAGTGAAGACGCTAGTCAGACAGTGTGTTCTGTTTGCTTTATTGGTCAGCGACAGTCACGTGGACAACAGCAATATATCTCCGATTCTGTAGTAACTTTGGGTGGACTGATAAACAAACGACCCAAAAACGTTCAGTTTGGGAATAGCGTTCACTTCGGAGACAACAGATTATGAGTTTCATATCGTGATCAATTGGTTAGTCCGTCTAACGCGCGGTTTCATTTCAGTGGTCAATGATAATCACGTGTACAACAAGCTTAAGAAAATTTTGGTATATGCTGTTTATTTTGGGTCGGTTGTAAAAATTTACCCGAAAATACGTACACACACACTCATCACGAAAACATGCCTGTATAATTTTGATCCCCTTAAACCCCACTTTTATATAGTAAAACTGGGGTTTACAGGGATATACATTATTTTTCTTATTTCAGCTCAAAAACATAGATTGTGGGTACCCGTTAGAACCGCCTCACCGAGGCGGTTCTTACGAGTACCCACAATCTATGTTTTGAGCAGATATAAGAAAAATATCAGAATTTTTCATCTGAAAATTTTCATTTTTTTGGTGGTGAAATTTTCAGTATATTTGAATAGGCATGTTTTCGTAATGTGGCGCACTAGCACGTACGAAAGCATACACACAAATACACACAGTTAATAACACCTCATGCCGGGTTCATCGCATTCCATCAATTACAGCAAAATACATAAGGCAAGGGTTCAATGATGATGATGATAGCCCTGTCTCACGCATCTCGCTGATATCGGGGTAAGGTGAGGTGGGGTAGGTGAGCTGGAGACGACCCTGCCGCACGGGTATCGTCTCGCGACCTAGTCCGGGTATAATAAACATTGAAAGCGCAGATCAAACAATTTAGTGTGAGTTCAATCTGGGGTTACTCTATTCATTCAGATATGTATATCCGAACATACTCTGCAGATTTACCCTAAATATTCAAACTGTTTCCTTGCTATTCTGCTAAAGTTTGAACAAGGCGATTAGTCTTCCTGTTGATGTGTATAAAACACTGGATAAGTTGCGAACATTGCATTACATTTCGTACATAACATACATGTACAAAAATGATACACGGTATCAATTTTCGCACGTCGCATACTAAAAAAGATACCAGGGCCCAGTTGTTCAACGCATCGTTAGTGGTCAAGATGTTAACTGTTCTAGTAAGTACAATATCTAATTCACAGGTATTATTGTTGAAAAAAAAAGTGAGTAGCTTTTATTTTTCAGCAAAAATATTAGCATATTATGCCATATTTAATGATTAAAGTTTTAACGATACGTTTACTACCGGCATCGTTAGTTTTAAACAAGTGGACCCAAGTTTTCAGGGTTACAATTTTCGAATACCAGTAGCTACGAAAAATGATACCAACACGAAAACGTCTACATATATGGAAACCGATTATTGTACTTCTTTCTTATATTCCTACCGACTTCCTCGTTTTTTGACCACAAATGGCTTGAAAAAGTAAGCACCTACCTCCATGTTTTTTGTAGTATTCTGTCATTTTGTGTTACACGTTCTTATGACAAAGTGGACGTTTTTTTACCTCGATAAGGCAGTGTGTGATCAGGGATTATGAATACAGCCTAGTGAATAAGATTTGTGAATGTGTACATGATCAAAAGGGTTCCCGTTAATTAAACATTTAGGTGTTATATATTCATATTCTCCAATATACGTTTAAATCGTTGAATGTTATATAATTTCAGCCGTGACGTGTAGAAGCCTATTTATTATTGAAACAGGGAGTTAACCGAATAGAGTTTGATTAGTTTTCGCGTCGACGCATATATGTCAGCAAATTCTTGGTCTGATGCAGGGTGACCACATATTGCCTCATAGCCCATTTAAGGATAAGATGAACTCAACTTTAGTGAGGACATTAACTTTAAGATGGTATTTGATCCGGGTCCCCGGTGACTGTCTACATCAAGGTGCGGAAAGTCCAATTCGTTGAAGGAACGTCTCATACCAGAGGATAGTACACGCACATAGGGTGCTTACTTTGTCTAATTTTTGTATATCCGCAAACGAGACAGTCGGTAGGCACATATTAGGAACAAAAGATGAAATCGGTTTTCCATTTACTCAGACGTTTTCCTATTGCTATCATTTTCGTGGCTAGTGGTATCCGAAAATTGCAATTAGTAAATCCGGTATCAATTTTTATACGTGAGGTACGAAAAATGATACCGGTATCGTTTTTCGTATGTAACGTACGAAAAATGATATCGGGTATTATTTTTCGCCGGAGTATTATTTTTCATCGTATCAAACGTTTCTTAATTATGGGGACAATAAAGTTCCAAGTCAGTCCACATCCAAGTGAATCGCAACGTCAGAAAACGTATCTTCAGATATGTGAGCTCAGCGAAGATTCAGACCAGCCTGCGCACTCGCATAGTCTGATCAGAATTTTTACTGGGCAATTTTGAATAGACATGGATGCAATGTTTCTTCATACGGACCAGGACGACTCTGATCAGATTGCGCGGATGCGTAGGCTGATTTAAGTCTTCTTTGGGCGCACATACAGAAGCTATGATTCTCACCTAACAGCTCAAGTGCTCTAACTGGAAATGTTGCTTGTCTTACAGAATTATTTAAGCGAAATGAATGTGGGGCTGGATAGAGACTCTATTGTCTTCGCTCTGAAAAAAGGATCTACTCTACAAAGAAAGAGATTTTCCTTTTGGGAGCATATTCTCGCCTTTTAAAGTACGAGTATAAGCCGTTTCAAAAGAGGCTTTCTGTTCAGGAAAGCAAACAGTAAGTTACAAAAACATATCTCTTTTTAAGAAAGCTGAGGAACTTCCATTTATTGCATTCAGTCCGGTTCCAGATGACCAACACCTTTTATTAACAGATTACGGAAATGCTCGATCTGATCCGGGCCTTTGCTTCGTCGATCCTCCGAACAGACTTTTCAGATAGCGGAGTTCAATTGAGCTATAACGCGAGAAAATGTACCTCCGGACATGTGCACTACGTAAAGACTCGGATCACTCAGATCTGTGCAGTCTGATCAGCGTATTTGCTGTCCACGACCATTAGAAACGTTAGATCATTGGTTACCCAAAGAGCGCCCAGCGAAGACTCAGATCAGACTGCGCGGATGCGCAGTCTGATCTGAGTCCTCGCTGGGCGAAGTTGTCCGAAGTATATTTTCTCAAGTCACGTCTGAATTGAATGTATTTTGGTATGATATAAATACTTGATTAGGGCAAGGAAATTGATTTGATGCTAAACCTGAATACATTAGGATGTTCAAAAAAGTATTGAAATGGGGCAGAATAGTGATTTGTCCTGTCGGTTTAATGAACTTTAAAGAACTTTAATCAATTTACGAATTGCTGTGTTTTATTCTCATCCAGAGTAACTGATGAGTATTGAATTTAAAGCCATTTGTAATAGAGAAAATGGTATAAAGTATGCGTTTGAGGTAAATAAAAGGCATTTTATAGGACGCACAATGACCGTTTCTTTTTATTATGGGTGAATATTAAATTAAATATATGCACATATGAATATTAGACTCCAAAAACAGTTGACAAATTTTAAAGGAAAAGACTCACAAAATTAATAATCTGTTTAAAGTTAAAGCCGAGAAAACTGATGCAAATTTTATGAAAAAAAATCGATTCAAAATAAAGAAAGTTATGGGTATTTGAAGATTTCAAACAAGGCTGTCATTGTTGTGAGTTTGTGACGTCATTTGCTCCTAATTAAATATGCATAAACTGAATAACTCACATATGCAAAAACATCAATTGCTATCTTTCTGCATATGTCTTCTTTGGTATAATAGCAACTTATTTCTCCCTAAACTTGCATTGTTTTCTGTTTAACAGAAAGTTTTAATGTCATTTTAGAATTTTTCAGTCCCTCATTATATATTCAAAATGGCGGCGCCCATGTTGACAATTACAAAAGCTAAAAACTCCAAGAACTTCCCCATTTCTTGATGGAATTTGATAAAACTTGCACCAAAATGTTAGTTTGTAAATATCTTGACGATCAGACATACTTCATATTTTGTGAGTGTTTCCCTTCAAACGTAAATGTATAAAAGTACATTTAATTTCTAGAATACATCGGGACACACACACACACATTTAGCATGCACAAACAGGTGTAATGGGCGCACTTGAAATAATATTAAACCCTAAAATGCTGAGATACATGTGTACGCATATACATTACGAAAACACGCCTATTCAAATATACTGAAAATTATACTACCAAAAAATGAAAATTTTCAGCTAAAAATTTCTGATATTTTTCATATTTCTGCTCAAAACATAGATTGTGGGTACTCGTTAGAACCGCCTCGACGAGGTGGTTCTAACGAGTACCCACAATCTATGTTTTAAGCAGAAATAAGAAAAATAATGTATACCCCTGTAAACCCCAGTTTTACTATATAAAAGTGGGGTTTAAGGGGGTCAAAATTATATAGGCGTGTTTTCGTGATGTCTGTAATTCAACAGAGAATGTATCTTCTGCTGATCCCTATGATATGATGACTTGATTGCAGGTCGATAACTCTATTGTGCGTTCGACCTCTTTCAGAAAGTCGTTTCAGTTTTGCTTGGCGCTTTACACAGAAGAAATACATTTGCAGCCATGATTTAATGCAAAACCATTTGCCGTAACTAACTATGCAAAAAAAAAAAAAAAAAAAAAAAAATCAAAAAAATCTAGTCAATGTTTGTTTTCAAAAAATCAAATATTTTCACTTTTACCCATAAGAAATACTGTAAATGCAAATTATGCAGAAATCTAGGTAACTTGGAGGCAGATTTTCAACAAGTTCCGCTTGTTCATTTTTTTCGGAAATTTTCACAATATTGTTGTGAAACATCAATAATTCAAATTCAGCAAAGAAAAATAAAAAAATATTTTCTTAGATAAAAAAAAAAAAAAAAAACACTTTAGTATAGAATTTGCATAGGTCAGGCCAATTTTTGTCCGTAAATTTAATTATAGGGTGCATATTTGAGAACAAACACAGAAACAGAAAAGACAAATGGTTTCTGATAAGATATGGTCAATCAGAACAAAATATTTTCATTTAAAATAAAACGCCAAAAAAAAAACAAAAAAAACAAAAAAAATTCAGAACTTTCTACAAAACATGATAATAATAAAAACTACCAAGACACTCCTTATATTGGAAATGGACTTGTCCAAAGAGTTAAGGTAGAAGTCCACTCGGCTTAAATGGGAATAAAATTGTTTGTATGTATATTATTGATGCTATACTGCTTTGTGTTTTTACATAAATTTTATACAAATAAGTTTACCCTATTAAAGACTGAATGAACCCTCCCACACTATACATTGGAAGAGTCCATTTTCGATTTTAAGTATGTCAGGCTATATTGCCGGTTATCCGTTTAGGGGTCTCCAGTCTTCAATGGGTTAAACCAAAACAGTTGAGCATGGACACAGCTGAAATTCAAAACGCATTATGAAAATATTGAAGGCTCAGACATAAGTATCCTAGATCCAAATGTGGCAAGGGCTTAACGTATATGCGAACGTTGCCCGAGGTAAATGGAGTCAGGCATGCATAAATGTTCTTCATTCAATATTCTTCAATTCAGTTTTATAGCACCATTAGGCACCCTTGATTATTATCAAAGAATGCTTGACAGTTCAGAGTTGTACTTCCGATGATGTAGTATGTCTAAAGTATTACAATTGTATTTGGTAAAAATGAAAACATTGTATATACCTTAGTTAAACATGATATTGTGTGATTCTTCTTGTACTTGATCTTGATACTCGTAGTATGCAAGTAAATCCTTATTAAGTTGACTGACTGCATGAGCAAATGAGCATATATTGTTTGTCTACAAATGGAGTATATGTTCTTATTACTTTTATCTGGATAGTGGACTCAAACGTGTCAGGGAAGGGGTAAGGGTCCCGGGAACCAGCCTACCTGTTATCTTGCTTTCAGTATTTACCCAATATTTAGACACATTAATGCCATACCATACTTTTCCTAAAATATGAAAGTCTTTGTCACTTCCCGTTGTGTGTCTCCCGTGTGGGGAGGGGTGGGGGCACTTACTATCAAAAAGGGTTGGGGTGTGTTGTGTACTGCCAGGAGTCCGTCTAACTAATACAGTACATAAATCAGCAGACAAAGTCCTTTCTTTTGGAACGTCGGCTGATCAGTTACAGACTGGCAAGGGAGATGATATGTGTAGAAAAAGAGTCAAGGGGGGGGGGATTCTACCTTTGTTAGAGTAGAAAAGTAGCACTCATACAGCGTGGTGCCAGGCGATATAACAGGTTACTATGTTTAAATATTTAGGTTATTTTTGAAGTTTCGGAAGTTGCCCGCAATATTAGGTAAATCGGTTGATTCTTTAAAATTGCTTTGAGTTCGAATATGGCACGTGTCTTGTAGAAACAAATCTTAGCGCAAATTTGATGCAAATACCGAAGGACCATAACTTCTGTGAGTAAGTGCAGTCTGATAATTGGTTGGTGGTTAAACTTAAGAGACATTGAGTACTGCAGAATGTCTTGTAGAACAATGAAATCCAAGATCAGACTGCGCTTATGTGAAACAAGTATTGGACATTCACTGTACGTTTATGCGTTGATGTTTGAGTTTGCTGGACATATTTCTACATGTATCTATGCTTGGAAGCCGTGTTTTTATTCTGTAATTAGTCGCACCATGGATAACATTACGAAATCACGCCTATTCAAATATATTGAAAATTATTCAACCAAAAATAGGAAAATTTTCAATTAAAAAATTCTGATATTTTTCATATTTCTGCTCAAAACATACATTTTGGGTACTCGTAAGAACCGCCTCGGGGAGGCGGTTCTAACGAGTACCACAATCTATGTTTTTTAGCAAAATAAGAAAAATAATGTTTACCCCTGTAAACCCGAGTTATCCTATATAAAAGTGGGGTTTAAGGGGGTCAAAATTGTATAGGCATGTTTTCGTGATGGATGGTTTCAGAGCATATGCGGACAGCAAAGGTCCAGATCATCATGTGCATCCGCGCTCCCTGATCATGGCCTTCCCCAACCGCTAACATACTCATTAATCAATGTATTATATATCAAAGAACCTTATCGGATCAAGAGGTTTCGCCGGCTGATTTGGACTATAGGTGCCCGGGCATATCTTTCTTCACAAACAAATTCGTATCTTAAGGAAGTGGAATTTTTTGAATATGAATTAAGTGAGTGCCTACGAATTCATTATCTTGTTATTATGAAATATGATGAAACCAAAATAGTTTTATTCGAAACGCAACAATATCACTGTGGGCGACCATTCTGTAAAAGTCTGTTTCAGATGGGAATTTAGTCTTTGTATCAAATTACATAGACCGTTATGGAAACGCATTAGGTTTTGTCAAACACTTATTTACTGTGAAGTTTTTTTTATTTGATTATATAATGGGCAGTGTGAATAAAGGGCTTTTATGCTATAGGGAAACCCACAACCGTGAAGACCACGATAAGGCTATGCATCCACAGTCTTGTTAGGGCCTTTTTATTCAGGGAATCGTAGTATACTGCAGAATATATCGGGGAACAGAGAAGGCCCTGGTCACACTGTGTGGCTGTGCACACTGATCTAAGTTTCGTGTTCGCATACTTTATAATGGTCTTTTTCTCATTGCACTTCATGTGTTTCTGATAGAAATACATTTCAGGCTAAAATCTTTACACTGCCTACGGACGGTAAAATATCGACCGTGCCATTGGACACTGTGCCTTTGTGGAATATGAGGACAGCGAAGGCCCAGATCAGACTGCGCATCCGCGCAGTCTGATCAGGGCCGTCGCTGTCCCCTTACGGAGTCATTTGATACTGTTTAATATAGTGATTACAGCAAACCCTCATTTGGATTGCACACCGTTTTCTAACTGATCTGGATCTTTTACTGTTCGCATATTTTGCAAAGACATTTTCTATAGGCGTGGCTCAAAGAAAGTCAGTATAGCTGAGAGGCAACTGGAAATACGTAAATAAATATTGGACTGAAAGGATTGTTTGGGATATACCAAACTGCTCTGTCTGAACTTTACATTAAGAACCATTTGAAGCTATATCTGTATATATTTTATCACGACATGCTTGAAACTGGCTATGTTTAGTACATATTTCATTAAACGTGCAAAGCAAAACAGTCAAATTGAAACGCAACGTTGGAAAAACCACCCGAAATATTTGCCTAGCGTAGACTCAGATCAGCCTGCATGTCCATGCGGTCTAATTTGAATCTTCACTTGGAGCATTTTAGATAACCAATGATCCACGTTAGTAGTATAGGGTGGCACTCTGGGGACTACTCTATACTACTCGCGTTTTTACAGGCAAACTAGACTGACTAGACTGTACGGATATGAAGGCTTATTTGAGTCTTTGCTGAGCGCATATGTTCGAAGGTACCAGTTGATCTCTGCAGAAAAAGGGTAATCACACATTCGCGCTTTCGCCGGTACCTTCGTAGCCCGCCGAAAGATTCATCTGATACTGTAGAATACGAATAAACCGACAAAAAAGAGGAAGCACTGTTCGGTGTGTATATACGGGTTGTATTTGGCATAAGAGTCATGTTCTTACCTTAAACCCATTATGCCTAGTGGGCTTTTCTACCTAAACTCTTTGGAAAGATCCATTTCCAAGCGAAGGGATGTCTGATTAGTTTTACTAATACATGTACCATCTCTTACAGAAATTCCTGTACGTGGTTTTAACATATTTTATTTCCATTTTTTCCATGATAGTAAACAATGTAACACATAGGAAATAGGATCAGAGCGAAACTATGACTACTTATTTAGTACTTCTCTTTAAAATTCTTGTACTTAATGCAAACAGTGTAGACCCTGGACCCTGTAGTTCTCTTGCGTCTGCATTATTTGCATAGGTCCAATTTATGGAACGCTTGGCATAAATGGGTTTATTCATTACGAAAACACGCCTATTCAAATATATTGAAAATTTTACAACCAGAAAAGGAAAAAATTCAGATAAAAATTCTGATATTTTTCTTATTTCTGTTCAAAACATAGATTGTAGGTACTCGTTAGAACCGCCTCGACGAGGCGGTTCTAACGAGTACCACAATCTATATTTTTGAGCAGAAATAAGAAAAATAATGTATACCCCTGTAAACCCCAGTTTTACTATATAAAAGTGGGGTTTAAATGGGTCAATATTATATAGGCACGTTTACGTGATGACTCACTCCCCAGGCAATATCAGCAGACGACAAGTTCCGTATATGTACTTACAGACAACCCTCTTTATACCGACACTCGATACAAAGACAACATTCGTTATAATGACAATTTGATTGTCACTAAACCTTCGCATAAGAGGTAACAATTAGTCACAAATTATACAAGAATATTGTATTTAATATTTTAAAGAAACATTTATTTTGGATATTTGTTAGAATCGCCTGAGGCGATTCTAACATATATCCAAAACATATGTTCTATGAGGAAATAAGAACAAAACAAGACCTTCATTACATTTCAATCTGCTCATTGAGTTTTCTGTACAATAGCAAATTCATTTTAAAAGCAACGTCTTTAGGAAGAAATGCTGTCGTTGTAACGAGGGTTCACTGTACCCTAAATATTTAGACACCTTACCCAGCAAACACACAACGTTGCCACAACGCCGCTGCAACGTCACGACGTTGCAGCGACGTTGTAACGACGTTGTTGTGACGTTGTATGTTTACTGGGTATCTCCTTACTATACTTGTCCTAACGAGTACAGTTTGGTACATCATTACGAAAACACGCCTATTCAAATATATTGAAAATTTTACAACCAAAAAAATGAAAGTTTATAGATAAAAATTCTGATATTTTTCACATTTCTGCTCAAAATATAGATTGTGGGTACTCGTTAGAACCGCCTCGGCGAGGCGGTTCTAACGAGTACCCACAATCTATGTTTTTGAGCAGAAATAAGAAAAATAATGTATACCCCTGTAAACCCCAGTTTTACTATATAAAAGTGGGATTTAAGGGGGTAAGAATTATATAGGTATGTTTTCGTGATGTACTGATGTATCGTTTATTGATGTCGTTCTGTGTCGGCTGATCTGTAGAAATTGGACTCTTCCAATATGAGGTGTGGGGGAGTTTCTCAGTATAAAATGGATTAAAATATCACCAACTGTTGTTTTATATTCAGCAGTTGAAAGATGGCCTTCTTTCTGCGACATCCCAAATTATGCACGACAGTTTGGAATTTCTTTATATGTCATTTTACAGTGTTAGGAGAAAGGGCTTGAATTGCATCCTTCAAAGATCACCGGATCACACACAGACACACACGTACACACACGCACACACACACATGCACAAGGAAGAGAGAGAGAGAGAGAGAGAGAGAGAGAGAGAGAGAGAGAGAGAGAGAGAGAGAGAGAGAGAGAGTAACGGAATGAGAGAGAGAGAGAAACAGACAGACAGACAGTAAATATTACTAGTGTGTCGTCTGTTCAGTGTATGCAAGTTAAGGACATGATTGCGCCACAACCCAAGAATATTGACTAACTATTAATCTCTTTGATTTTCATCATGTGCATGCAAATAAGAATAACAGATTCCAATTTCTGTTTCAATAGATTAACCCTGTCCCTATGCAATCTGTGGCGTTAGCTTGTTTAACTCTTTCACTGCCACAGGTGATAATAATAGGCTTTTGCAAACAACATAGATCCAGATGAGACGGCTCAATGAGCCGTCTCATCTGGATCTATGTTGTTTGACATTCAGTCTATCAAATTTTCATTTTAAGTCTTTCCAAGCGATAGTTTGTTAAAATAAAAAAAAAAAAAAAAAAAAGCAGACGATAAATGTCGTCTGAAATTTGGCACCGAAAGGGTTAAATGATAGCTTCTTTGTATTTTATGATGTTTTCAGTAACAGCCAAAGTTGAAGTGACAGGTTTAGGATGTGACTGCGTGACGACACGGAATTTCTTAACCCAATTTATTTTAGCGTCCCATAAAAGGGACAATGGCAAACAGTCTAGACCCAGGTCAGACGCCACAAATCGCAGCGTCTGATCTGGGTCTGCACTGTTTGCATTTAAGAAAGGAACTTTTATAAAAAAAATGGTAAGAATAAAAACTAACCAGACACTCCTTATATTGAAATATTGAAATGAACGCGTCCAAAGAGTTAAGGCCCACTCGGCCAAATGGGTTAATATGTACACACAGTGTGCATTCTGAAACAAATGTTCATGAAAGAGAGAGAGAGAGAGAGAGAGAGAGAGAGAGAGAGAGAGAGAGAGAGAGAGAGAGAGAGAGAATCAGAATATTATACCGGTGATCATTCAATAGACATTCATTCACCAAGGAGAGAGAGAGAGTTACTATGTTTACTTTAAGTTCTGCGGCGTCTGATTAGGGTCTACCCTATTTGCCCCCATTCCTGCAGTTCAAGAAATAGCAATAGGTAGGTAGAACAATTGGCCTGTTCAGCTTTTTAGGACAATTATGGTAAACAGTGAAGGTGTCCTAATATTTTGGTCAATAAGGTAGAAGGAAACGACACAATAGGGGGCGCATCAAGCGAAAAAGTGCCTTTGAACATGCGCAAAATGCGCAGCCTCAGAACATCCTGTGCATGCGCAATGTATCATCTAGACTTTTGGGCTCCATTCATACATGTACATTCTGTTCATAGTATCCAATGATTCTGTAAGCGGACATCGAAGTCCAAGATCAGACTGCGCGCATGCATGCGCAGTCTGATCTTGGCCTTCGCTGTCCGCACATCCCGAAGATACTTTTTCGCTGGTACAGCCCATATACAGTTCACTGTGACTTTCATTGAATTGGCTTTCAAGTTTTAGTCCTAGAATAGCGTATTTTGGTAACATGAAGAGAAAGTATGGTTTCATTTTATTGACTGGACAGACAGTGATCAATCTAAAACAGATTGTTCCGAATTTAGCATTTAGCACTCTCAACGCTAATTCAGCAGACGACAAGTTGGTGAAATTTTGCATATTTTTCTCAGAAAGACAGGATTTGACATTTCATGCAAATGTGTCCTATGGAGACAATTTGCATGAAATGCCAAATCCTGTTTTCTAAGAAAAGTACGAACAATATTTCAAAGTGTCGTCTGCTTAAAATTTAATCAAGAGTGGTAAGCGTTAGCATCACTATAATTAGGTCTGACCACTCTAAGGAATACTAAATCTATAAAGAACAGAGTAAGAGAAGATTTCCAAGCATTATGTATTTATATAGAAAATAGTATGAAATGGCGCTACAGAAATAAAAATTGGCGCCGAATGTTACAAAAGCTATTGAAGTAGTTCACGTTAAAAACTAGGGTAGGGGCCAAAGTACCAAGTCCAGATAACCCTGTAATGAACAAATTTGGGTATCACGCACTGTTTATCATTCCTATGAAGTTTTACAAAAATCCACGTTACAAAAACCCTAGAACTCGGACAGATGGACCGATCGACTGACAAACAGACCAACCAATAGACCGAGCCGATGTGACGACTCCTCTTATACCACCTCTCAAAATGTATTTGCGTCGGTATAAAATGAAACACATTACCGGGTTATCTAATATAAAATGAACCGCAACGTCAGAAAGCATACTGTCGAACCTCGTTATCTCGAACTCGCTTATTTCGAATTACCGCTTATCTCGAAGTGAAAATCTGGTCCCTGTTCCCTGAAACTATGACAATAGGTAACAAAATAATGTGGAAAAGAGGAGAAATTGCTCCTAAGGAGCAATTTCTCCTCTTTTCCACATTATTTCATATATATATTTCTAACTTCAGGAGTCAAATTACATATTCATATGCTAAATGTGGTTGTTCCGTTTATTGTTTTCCTCACTCTCTCAACTCTGATATGTCGAAGTACGGATATCTCGAAGTGTTTCAGTGAGTCCCTTGGAATTCGAGATAACGAGAGTCGACTGTACCTTCGGACATATGAGCCTTGCGACGATTCAGAACAGCCTGCGCATTCGCGCAGTCTGATCAGAATAGAATCTTCACTGGGAACATTTTAGATGGCCAAGAATGGAAACGTTCTTCATGCGGACAACGAAGTCCCTGATCAGACTGCTCGGATGCACAGGCTGATTTGAGACATGTCCAAAGGCACGTATTTCACGTTGCGGCTCATTTGATGTTTCAGACTACATGTACACTAAGTATATGTGATGCGCAACGCACGAAAAGGGCCCTTATGCAGTTTGCGGACGACGCTTAAGCGCAGACTGGTCTGGGCCTTCATTGTCCGCTGACAGGATCAATGGATACTGTAGTATATTTCGAAGAACAAAGAATGTTCAGATCAGACTGCACGGATGCGCATGCTGATCTTGACCTACGTTGTCCGCAAACTGTATAACAGCATATTTCGTACGTTGGGCATCATGTAAAACTCAGAAACTCTTCTGACTCATATTAGTAGACAAAATTTACGGATGATAGGCAAATGGTTAGAGTATCCAAATATAGAGGGTGAATTAGGTTTTCTTTGTGGACGGGTCCGGATTATTTTTCTTGTTAAACTGGTGGTGTCGTCCCCGAAAAAAAAAAAAAAAAAAAAGAAAAAAAAAAACGATGTAGAAAAGCTAGTCGAATAGAGGACAGAGAGAAATAGAAGCGGATGAGGAAAAGCGACTAGCAGTGCGGTAATACAAGAAACAGTGATGTGACCTTCCCGCACCTACTGCAAGTACAGCAGATCTTTACCACCATCCAATCGGCCACACGGTCCGGATAATTGAATCTATTCTTTGTGTTCGTCGGTCACGCATGGCATTCACCTTGCCGAGGCAATTCTAATGAGTACCCAGAAGAAATTTCTTGGTATCAAACTAACATATCTACAGTAAGTATTCCGACATACAAGTACATGTACAGACCTGAGTAAACAGTATAAGTCAAAATCATACTCCAAACAAAATCAGAAGGTTTAAAGCCCTCGATAATTTATTACTGATCGTTTCATTACGAAAACACGCCTATTCAAAATATACTGAAAATTTTACCACCAAAAAATGAAAATTTTCAGTTAAAAAATCCTAATATTTTTCATATTTCTGCTCAAAACATAGATTGTGGGTACTCGTTAGAACCGACTCGGCGAGGCGGTTCTAACGAGTACCAACAATTTATGTTTTCAGCAGAAATAAGAAACATTATGTATACAGTACCCTTGTAAACCCCAGTTTTACTACATAAAAATGGGCTTTAAAGGGGTCAAAATTATATAGGCATGTTTTCGTGATGTAAAGGCGGTACATCACGAAAACATGCCTATATAATATTGAACCCCTTTAAACCCAACTTTTATATAGTAAAACTGGGGTTTACAGGGGTATACATTATTTTTCTTATTTCTGCTCAAAACATAGATTGTAGGTACTCGTTAGAACCGCCTCGACGAAGCGGTTCTAACGGGTGCCCACAATCCATGTTTTGAGCCGAAATACGAAAAATATCAGATTTTTTTTTATCTGAAAACTTTCATTTTTTGGTGGTGAAATTTTCAATATATTTGAATAGGCGTGTTTTCGTAATGAGATACATTGTCAAACTTTTTGTTAAATGTTCTATAGATTTTTTTAACAATTCCATTATGTAAGTTAAAGTTTTGGTAACATAGTTGCCACCTCTTTGGGTAAGGGCTGCCAACTCTGCTTACCATCTGTTATTTTTTGTGGCTGTTTAATTGTATTTGTCTGTCTTTCCCTTTGATGTTTAGAACTTGATGTGGATCTGATTGTATTAGTGCCTGTTTACTAATTTAATTTAGGTCAGAGGCGGATTCAGAGGGGGTTCGAACCCCTTCTGATTCAAAATTTCATTTTCATAGCAAATGTTGAATAAATTTGATACTTTTAGGATACCGTATTTACCCTAAATATTCTCTTACCTTATACTTCTCTTCAACAATTCCATTTTACTACCTGTGAATGTGTGTAAAATTGCTTGGTGAGTGGCAAACAGTGTAAACCCTGATGAGACGCCGCTTTCAGCGGCGTCTCAGCTGGGTCTACACTGTTTGCTAAGTCCTGTCTGTCAGAATACGTAGACTAATTTGATTAAATCGAACCCCCTCCACCCCTCAGAAATTATCCTGGATTCTCCCCTGTAAATAGATAAATGTTAGTTCAATGGATTTGTTTAAATAGGAGAAGTATAAGGAGTTAAGATGTCTGAATATATAGCATAAATATATGATAATATTGGAGGCAATTTGCTTCCAATGTCAAATCCTGTTTTCTGGGGAAAAAAAAAAGAAAACTATTTCAATATGTCGTCGGCTGAAAATTTTACCCAGAGTGCTTAGCGTTAAAAGTGTATCCCTTCGATGCCTGTTATATTGTGTCTAATAACCACTGAATGAGTGACAAGCAGTACAGACCCTGACCAGGCGTTTTGCAAAGTCTAGTCTACCTTTTTTGCTCAGCTCTGTCTGACCAAATACTAAGGATAAATACAATAGCAACGAAGAGTCGGTGCTGTTGTTGTTATCTTTTGATATTGTTAACTCTTAAACTGCGTCTTTGCAGTTTGCAAGTGATTCACTCTTGATGTTGCTCTCTGAGCAAAATCTTACTGTAAATCACGTGAAATTCAGTCTCCAAATATCCACTATGTGCATCAAATATGCTGACAAAAGAGCAATTTTCCGACATATTGTTGCTATTTGGAGACTGAATTTCACATGATTTGCAGTAAGATTCCGATCACTTCACCATATTAAAAGATGTAATGTCGAGATTATGTCATGTGTTGATGATGTAACACCTAGGCCTTTTGAATTCTAGCTCTGGCAATATGAAATAGCAAGAGTGAATCACTTGCAACACCTTCGAGTCCACTCACCACAAGGTAACATAAACGGCGAGCCAGGCCGCGTAGCGCAGTCGGTAGTGAGTCTAACTCAAGAGCCAGAGGTCCCCACTTACTTTTCTTTCTCCTTCCACTGATTCAAGAAGGGCAGTTGTCAGTTACTGACGAAAGTATGTTTACTTATTACCGGTTAACCCCTTAGGAGGTCTAAGTCTGCCCAGGAATAGCGTGGTTAGGTAAACTGACAGTCCCGCCATGATTTTAGTTGTTTACAGTGGACGTAAAGATACAAAACAACAAAACTACAACAACACATACAGCGAACGTCATACGACATATGCGAGCAATACGCATACGAGTTACCAAAAGGGTCAACAATATAGGTTATTTTAAGTGTTCTGGTAATGCTCAAATTGCGTCATAATTTACGGTGACAGGCATCGGCATTTTTTTTTTATACTTTTGGTACACCATATGGGTAGCTGGCATGGCGTGTGATATATTGAACAGAGACAATTTTCTACGAGTTGGAATGACTAACAGGTAGCACCTCCCGATTACAGTCATCACCATTCAAGACAAAAAGTCTTACTTCAGTGAGCATTCTATGACAATCTAACTCAAAAGCGCCAATGATTCTCTGAGATTATGTTTTATAACTTTAACATTCATGACATACACATTATGATAGCTTATTGCGACGCTGAATGAATGATTCTTTCCAGGCAGTAATCTAGAGAAGAATTATATCAATATTTGCAGCTGCAATAACTCTTCAGATTTTCACTATATTTCTTTACATAACAGGCACCTCCACGACGTCACAGGCACCTCCAACTGTTTTTTGAAGAATCCAGCCTTATTTGGAGTTTATTGATATCTGTATTCAGGCAAGTAGGTTTACTTTACATCAGTGTACCGAGATAAACAGATTCGTATGCAAGATCCCCGCATTTAGAAACAAAAACGATCTATCTTTTTCTGTGTCGAGTTATTCGGGTTGACTTCGAAGCCACTTCAAAGGTCATATCTTTGGTAAATATGGAAAGTTCTAGGGGATATGACGCGTGACAAAACTTTATGCCTATAAGGGTCGAATAGCACGCTTTGATTTTCAGTAAACTCTCTGGTTATTGTGTATTTTATCAAAAAAGACGAACACCTACCTTTTTATGTCTAGTTATTGACCGTCACAGGCAGCTCCGGATATCTGTCACAACCATTTAATCAGTACCTCCGCGGAGGTACCTGTGACAGTTTACCAGGCGTGTGTAACGTAAAAAAAGTTTGTTTGTTTTAATTTGCAATGGTTGTCGTGAATATTATATCGGACAGACGGGAGACAAACTTCGAAACGGACGGACAGTTCATGACCAACAAATCAGGGACCCATCAACAAGACAATTACCTCTCAGTTCTCAGTTAGAGCAGTGCTCTCTTATAAAACCTAAGTTTTCCATTTTCCTTTTTTACAAATATCACAACAATGATGTTTCAGCGAGGTTATCTAAAGAAAAATACTTCATAAAATATTTAACCCCAAACTTAACAAAGACTAACGATGCCGTTTGGACGCCGTGACGATTTAACGTTGTGTACTATGCACACGTATATGTTTCTCACAGAAAATTATAGTTTGCACCAACCATTTAATATACCCTATAGCAATGCTATCATTTTTTGATCAGTGATCACAAGTTTTGGAATCTCATTAGATGTACAACTTGAAGACAATATACAATATGTAAATAATAAAGAACCCTCAAGTTACAGCAAATAAGAAATAAAATACATCTGATAAGTCAATTGGAGTCCTACAGTGTATCCCACATCTACCTGTGGGTTACACTTCGTTGGCTATATGTACAATACATGCATAGGTATCTTGTGTTGTACAGTAGCCTTCCAAACGCACATTACTGCCTCAGGCTTTATATATGTAAGGTACTGAGTAGAGGCTGCATTTCTGCAACAAAATTCAGGCAGATGGCCAAATATATGGACCGATAATTTAAATGTATATTGTATACTAAAATTGATATGCCAGGACATAACAGGTCAAATAATTCAATTTAAAACAATTGTAATTCTTTCCATGCTTTAAACTGCTACACTGAGAGTGTAAAAAGTAGGGTTTTGGGCCTCTAGGTTATCATTCCTCACGGCCGCAGCCCTTGCCTTTGGTAGCCGCGATACATATTTTACATGTTACATATAAAGGTATTTGTTCTGGTTAGAATAGTTTCAGTGAGTCAAGTTTAGTGAATATACCAACAACAGGCGTTACAGAGTAAAACATAAAAATATAAATGAAGATACCCGGGGAATGTCACACTCACGAACCACAGTCTTTCCGCGAACCTAACGTATAAGGCGAGGAACAAATAAAGAAAAGACCAACACCACATGAATGCGCAAACAAAGACGAACTGCAATAGAGAACCGCCTTGGAATGGTCGAAAGAAGAACTTCAGCCATTATGGAAAAAAGGTAGGAGAACAATTCAGGGAGTGCCACAAGCCGCAGCCCTTCCAAGACACCAAGAGGAAGAGGAAACAGACAAAACCAAAGAAGCGCAAATCGAACAAACGTACGAAAAGCACTAAGATATAGCTCTCTCTTCCCCAAGCGAGGTAATCGCAATGCTAAAAGGAGTGATACACACAAGAACAAAATAATACAAGGCAAAACTTAAAATAAATCGCCTCGTAGAATAAACCACAAAGCACTAAAGAGTAGGATTAACACTGGGACCACCGCCTTCCAACGGTCAGTAGAATAAACCACCGTGGGGGGAGGGTAAGTGGGGTGGGGCGGGGGCGGAGGGTTGGTTAAAGCACTTTTACGGCCAGCCAACTTCACCCTTGGTCCCGATGCTACCCTTAATACAGAAATACATAAAACTTCCGTTCGCATAAAGGCTCCCAACTCAGTTAATGCATCAAAGCGAAAACATAAAAATCAAATTAATCACTATGATAAACAAAGACGAGCACTCATGGCTAATTCTACTGTGTGCCTGAGTAATGAAAACCAATAGTTGAACCACGGCGGGTTCAACTTATCCCCAAACTTTAGATTTATCTAACTGGATTAACGTATTGCGTCACGTTGGAACATATAAATTTACAACTACAGTCGACTCTCGTTATCTCGACTTCGCTTAACTCGAATAACCGTTTATCTCGAAGTGAAAATCTGACAACAGATAAAATATTGTGGAAAAGAGGAGAAATTGCTCCTTAGGAACAATATCTCCCCTTTTTCCACAATATTTTCAATATATCTCTAACTTCAGGAGTCAAATTACATATTCATTTATGAAATGTGATTGTTCGATTTCTTTGTAACTCACTTCTGCATGTTTGATGCATGTTTGATATGTCAAGGTACGGATATCTCGAAGTATTTCAGAAAGTTCCTAAGACTTCGATATAATTAGAGGCGACAGTACTAAAAGCTGTTGACTTAAGTGTTATGAGCTAAAGCAGCAAAAATGATTCACGAATAAAACGTTTAGCAAATTTTTAGCAGATGACATTCTGTTTTTGTTTTTTTTATTATTATTATTTTTCTGAGAGAATAAGATTTGGCATTTTATGTGCTGTGTCTGCGAAGCCAAGTCTTATTTTCTCTAAAAATACAAAAAGAAGAAGGAAAAACAACAAAAAACAACATCAAGAAAGAAACAAAATGTCCTCTGCTGGATTTGTGATTAATGCTTCAAGGTAATAACGCAAACGGAAATAGTGCAAATCAAGATCAGCCTGTGCACCCGTGAAGCTTGATCTACGTATGCCATATTCGTTTACAGGCCGCTTGATAAAGCAGAGTCAGCCATGGAACGGCTAAGTCCTTAATCAGACGTTAATCACATGCTGATCTCCGGCTTTGATGTTCAAAAACGTGGAAAACATCGTTTTCTATGAATCAACACATGTTACTACGTGTAGGTGCAATTTTACAGAGGCATCGCCACGAGAAAATGTGTATTCAAGGCATAAGCGAAATGTATAGATATAGACCAGCCATCGCATCACGAAAACATACCTATATAATTTTGACCCCCTTAAACCCTACTTTTATATAGTAAAACTGGGGTTTACAGGGGTATACATTATTTTTCTTATTTCTGCTCAAAAACATAGATTGTGGGTACTCTTAAGAACCGCCTCGTCGAGGCGGTTCTAACGAGTACCCACAATCTATGTTTTGAGCAGAAATATGAAAAATATAAGATTTTTTTATCTGAAAAATTGCTATTTTTTGGTGGTAAAATTTTCAATATATTTGAATAGGCGTGTTTTCGTAATGAAACTGCATATTTAGATGAAGGACTTTGTCATATATTCGCCAATATCCCATGCTTTTGTAAGCGGACAGCGAAGATCTCGGCCTTTGCTATCCGCATTCGCTACCTTGGCCTTCGCTGTTCATATATGCTCTAACGGTACTTTTTCAACAGACACTGTTTATAAGCATACTTAAAGTGCATTTTTATGATGTCATATGGCACATTTTATATTTGCTTCTATACGTGATATCACTGATTCACGGAAATACATACTTTATGTTGCACTTACAAGATAACAAACACGAAACTTTATCCCTTTACATAAATTACGTCATCTCCATTTGCCCTTAGATGCTATTTTAATTTTTTTCGGCTATATATTATAAAACCTTGCGTCTGTTTTCCTTCAGAAGGTACCATCAGATGCATAAGTGCAATATTCTCCATAAGCCTTGATTTTCATATAAGTACAATATGTATGCACACTTACGATTAGCTATAATTGGTATTCTGATTGCTGTGTCTTTAGCTATTAACCAGTCAGGAGGAAGGATAAATGTACCGGCATCACGCGCATCAGTCTTCAACTTTAGGGTATGGCAGGCAGCCAATTTTGCCGTGAGTGAATTAGGCCCAGGACACAGCTTATTGTGGATCCGTAGATACACGTGGTCACAGGTAAGACTTTTTAGAAAAACAAAGAAAGAAAGATAAACTGCATTTAGTGGAACCGCCTTAAAACTTTCAAGACGGTTCCACTAAATGCAATTACTATTTCCTTGCTTGTCGGTTATTGCAATTGTGATGTTTTGTCTTGTCACTGTATGTTCATAATCTTTTCTTCTTTTGGTGCCTCGGCCATCATGAAAACATGCCTACAAAATTTTGACCCCCTTAAACCCCACTTTTTTTATAGTAAAACTGGGGTTTACAGGGGTATGCATTATTTTTCTTATTTCTGTTCAAAAACATAGATTGTGGGTACTCGTTAGAACCGCCTCGGCGAGGCGGTTCTAACGAGTACCCACAATCTATGTTTTGAGCAGAAATAAGAAAATATCAAAATTTTTATCTGAAAACTTTCAAGTTTTGGTGAAGGAATTTTCAATTTATTTGAATAGGCGTGTTTTCATAATTGGAAAGATTATGAATTTTCCTGGGTAACTTCATTTATGTTTTTAATTAATTATAACGACGCAATTTATTTCAGTGCGACCTTTAAAAGCTACAGTTCCAACTTTGAATTATTTCAATAGCTTTGTTTGTCAAAATCCTCTCTACAGTACACAACAAAATTACCAATCACACATTAATTCCGGAGGAATTCTAATTCATTACTTACTGGAAAGAACGAAGTGTAGGGTTTGGAATTAGAAATTGAAAACCTACAAAAACGAAAGAAATGGCAGCACAATGACAACAACATTACATAAGCAATACCGTTTGATTACTTCCTACGTGTATTAAAGTCAGTCAAGTTGGTGCAAAAACCGGATAATTTATTTTATATACTGACTTAGTTAATATTTAGTTCTATTTATTGAAAAGTCTAGTGTATTACATGTATCATGAGTGTTTTGAATTAGCCGTTGCTTCGCGACAATGAGATATTACTTGAAATCAAGGGCAGGAGTAAGATTTCTATCATAAAAAATGGCAGCTTGAAAATACTTTGATTCAGTCTGTAAATTACTTGTATATGATAAGTGATGACATCAGCGTATTATAAATATTGTACAGTAGTTTAGTATTCCCTAGAAACAGCAACAGAAGTATTATATATAGAATAGCAATTCATTATATCATCTGTTTTATATTGCTTGGGAACCAGGACCAAATAGTAAATAAGATGTACAGAAACTGCCAAAGGGTAGGATATAGCTTATCAATAAGTCAAAGAGAAAAAGCAAACAAATTTTGCCCTAGGATACATACATGAAAAAACAAACACAAAAACAAATAAATTAATAAATAAATAAAAAATAACCCGCTTCCTTTTCGCCATTGAAGTGATCACACTACCAGACAGGACACACTGACACAAAAAAGACATTAAACATGACCAACACCTAAAAGCTCCATCGTGATTGGCCCCACATCACCAAAGATAACTACCAACACAAAGAACAGCCACATTAGAACGGTCAGTAGTAAAAAACAAATCTTCACACAAAGTTCTAATGTTGTAGACAGAAAAAAATGTTGTTCGGTTCACATAGAAATTACTTAACTCTAAACAAATGTAAATTACCGAATACAGTCGAACCTTGATAGCTGGAACACCAATGGCTAATTCGAACTATTTTTTAGTTCCTACGAAATTCTTCCAATAGCTGAGAACAAATATTTAGGGAAGTTTTTTTTTCATTTCATCGAGGCGATTCTAATGAGTACACTAAACATACCATTATTGTGTTGAAGATCGAAAAGATATCCCTAAATTATCGACATTTGCTCCTGACCTGGCGCCATGATTTACTCTCAGTGGCTCGAACTACCCATATCTCGAACAAATTTGCATTATTCCACAAATGTTCGAGCCATTTAATAAAAGTAAACAAAGGTTGCATTTGGAAACAAAGAACACATTACGGATAGAAAAAGGGAGCCTCTGTTTTATTAAAACTCTTTATGGCAGTAATAAAGTTTACAACACTGATTACTCCCTAGTTCGACTGTATATATTACTTGCAGATATGATGGGCTTTGGGAGTAACGGATCAGGTTGGATGCTCGTAAAACCATGTTGTATTTGGTGTGTACTGTCTGGCGTTGTGGTCGTCTTGTTGGGTGAGCAAGGAGCTGGTTGATTTGCTTGTCTTTGGACTGTGGCTTGTGCATAATGCAAGATATATTTAATTTCCTTTAGAATCATTGGGCCCATCTTGGTTATTTGGAAAATCGAATACCGTTTAAGCCGGTGCTAAAGATGTGTGTGTGGGGTGGGGGTTGGGGAAGCGTATGCAGCCTCGCAAACTACAGTGTTGCATATGACGAGACTCCATCAAACCGAATCTCCGAATTTCGTGATTTTGTGTGTTCTTTGATTCAAAAGTCAATCCTTTTTGACTTTTATTTCACTCTGCTGTAGCTGGTGTTGTGTCATGTGGCGGGAGTAAAAAAGTCTCCCCTTACATGTACATCATCATAGTGCAGGTTATATTTTATTTCCTTTGGGGTCATGAGCCTATACTTGTTAATTTGATAACCGAATACCGCTTAAGCTGGTGCTAGGGGGCGTATGCAGCCTCACAAATTACAATATTGCATATGAAGCTACTCAATCAAACCGAGTCTCCGATTTTCGTGATTCTGAGTGTTCTTTGTTTCCAAAGGCAATCCTTTTTGATGTTTATTTTACCCTAATATAGCTGTCGTTGTGCCGTGTGGCGGCATTAAATAGTCTCCCCGTACATCATCATAGTGCAGGTTATATTTGATTTCCTTTGGAGTCATTGAGCCCATCCTGCTTAAGCCTGTGCTAGGGGGCGTATGCAGCCTCGCAAACTACAGTGTTGCAGATGAAGAGACTCAATCAAACCAAATCTCCAATTTTCGTGATTTTGTGTGTTCTTTGTTTCCAAAGGCAATCCTTTCTGACTTTTATTTTACTCTACTGTAGCTGTCTTTGTGCCGTATGGCGGCCGTAAAAAGTCTCCCCGTATTTGCCCAAAGTGCAGGTTATATTTAATTACCTTTGGGATCATTGAGCCCATCCTCGTTATTTTGAAAATCGAATACCACTTAAGCCGGCGCTAATTGGCGTATGAAGTCTCGAAACTAAAGTGTTGCAGATGAAGAGACTCAATCAAACCGAGCCTCCGATTTTCATGATTTTGTGTGTTCTTTGTTTCCAAAGGCAATCCTTTTTTTTACTTTTATTTTACCCTACTGTAGCTGGTGTTGTGCGGCCGTAAAAAGTCTCCCTGTACATGACCATAGTGCAGGTTATATTTTATTTCCTTTGGGATCATTGAGCCCATGGTTATTTTGAAAGTCAAATACCGCTTAAGCCGGTGGTGGGGTGGGGATGGGGGAGCGTATGCAGCCTCGCAGTCTACAGTGTTGCATATGAAGAGACTCAATTAAACCGATTTTCGTGATTTTATTTGTTCTTTGTTTTTAAAGGTGATCCGTTTTGACTTTTATTGTGTTCTGTTTTTCATGGTTTGTTTGCTCTTCCTCTTGGTGTCATTAGTAGACTATGATCAGTGTTTGTGGCTATTTTTGGACATCTTCTTTTCTATTTTATGCCCCATAATCGTCTGGTCAATGAGTTTTATGATGGAGTAGCCCTACAGGTATCCCATTCAAATAAATTAAATGCGGCTTTTTACATTCCTAAATTTATGAACTAGGTAGCCATTTTGCCGTTTACTTGACACTGACCTAGAGTACCTGCAGTACACAGTGTCAGTGTCTCATCCACCTTTACTAGGTAATTAGTTTGTCCTCTTCCTGTCAAGCAAGATTATACTTTGTTATATATCTTTCACTATGATGTTTCACAGACGAGGTAGAGAACCCCTATGGGGTTCGAACATATATTTGAAATTTGGAACTGCATCAGAATTAAGGGTGAGGTTTCGCGACAGTAAAACAAGTTTAACCCCCTACTGATCGTTCCAACGCGGTTCTTTTTATGAAGTTCATTACGAAACAAGCCTATTCAAATATACAAAAAAAATTTAGCACCACGAAATGAAAAGTTTAATAGATAAATTTTCTGATATTTTTCACATTTCTGCTCTAAACATAGATTGTTGGTACTTGTTAGAACCACCTCGGCGAGGCGGTTCTTACGAATACCACAATCTATGTTTTTGAGTAGAAATGAGATAAATAATGTATACCCCTGTAAACCCCAGTTTTACTATATAAAAGTGGGGTTTAATGGGGGTTAACTTTATATAAGCAGGTTTTCATGATGTCTCCTTTTTTGTGCGTCGGTGGTTTCATGAGGCAATAGTTTTGTCATTATTTGTTTCTCATATCTTTTTCTCTGTACCTCGGTAAAGGCTGTGGTTCGGAATTGTGGCATTCCTGGGTGTCTTCTGTTATATCGTTTTATGGTTTAATGATGTGTTACAATTGTTTGTACTGGTATTAGTATTGTTTAACCCTTTCAGTCCGGCAGACCAATACAGGTACTTGTGCAAACAGTGTACAACCTTATGGGGCGGCTCGAAGCAAGCCGTCTCATCAGGATCTACACTGTTTGACACTTTTTTTTCTTATTTTCGACTTACACTGTTATTAACAGCACTGGATATGTCCAAGTTAAAGGATGGAGGAAAGTACGCTTCAGAAACGCAGGAATGAAAGGGTTAAGTTATGGTCCTTCTCATTACGAAAACACGCCTATATAGTTTTTACCCCCTTAAACTCCACTTTTATATAGTAAAACTGGGGTTTACAGGGGTATACATTAATTTTCAAGTTTCTGCTAAAAACATAGATTGTGGGTACTCGTTAGAACCGCCTCGCCGAGGCGATTCTTACGAGTACCCATAATCTATGTTTTGAGCAGAAATATGAAAACTACCAGAATTTTTCATCTGAAAGTTTTCATTTTTTTGGTGGTAAAATTCTCAATATATTTGAATAGGCGTGTCTTCGTAATGTATCTGTCAATCTTGTGCTAAAATAAGGCATCACGAAGGGCTAGCATTAATTAATTTTTCATTTAATTCTTTGCTATATGTTTATGTTATGTTATATTGTTTGAACACTGCAAAATAGGTTTGCGGAATGCAAAATAAACTTAATATAAAGCCCTTTGGGCATTATATAGCTTGTGAGTGATCCGCCGGCGTTACACATCGATAAAATCCACAAAAATAAAATTAATTCCTATACATGTAATTATCTGCCATTCAAAAGAAGACAATTATCCTTGGTAATGCTGTCGTTTGCTTGATGAAGCGTGTCAGAACGCATCAGTTACAACGTGATACGATGCATTAATCCATTCATCTCTTCAATTCTGTAATGTGTCCTTTCGTCTTAGAAGTTGGACACGTCCATTGTTGCAAATAGGTATCATCACGAAAATATGCCTTATATAATTTTGACCCCCTTAAACATCACTTTTATATAGTAAAAATAAGGTTTACACGGGTAGACATTATTTTTCTTATTTTTGCTGATAAAAATATATATTGTGAGTACTCGTTAGAATCGCCTCATCGAGGCGGTTCTAACGAGTACCCATAATCTATGTTTTGTACAGATATATGAAAATTATGAGTTTTTTTTTTTTCTGAAAATTTTCAGTTTTTGGAGGTGAAAGTTTCTATATATTTGAATAGGCGTGTTTTCGTAATGATTAGCCAAACATCTCGAACCGAATAGCAAACAGTGTATATCCAGATGAGACGGCTTATTACAAGCCGTCTAATCTGGATTTACACTGTTTGCCTACGATTTTGATTTGTTTGGTCAACCGGGCTAAAACGGTCAATAGCGCCAAAACCGACACAAATGATTCTTACATGGGTGGATGGGACTGAAGCAGTATGTTTGCCGTTAGGAACGACAGTTTCTGTCATGGATAGGTTACATGTAATTGCACTGCAATGATAAGCCATTCCTTTGGGCCGGACTAAGATGTCTATTATCAAACTTCAGAGAGCGTACTTTCAGCCATGTACACCCAGTGAAGATTCAGATTAGTCTACGCATTCGCACAGCCTGATCAGAATTTTCACTGGGCACAATTTGGATAGCCATGGATGCAATGTTTCTTCATGCAGACAACGAAGATTTTTATCAGACTGTGCGGATGCGCAGACTGATTTGAGAGTCTTCGTTGGGCTTTCATGTCAGAAGGTACGTTTTTCCACATTTCGGCTCAGTTATGTCGTAGAGGTCAGGGCCCAGTTGTTCAAAGCATCGTTAGCTTAACGAGCTCATAAGTGGTCAAAATGTTAACTGTTCTAGTAAGTACAATGTCTTATTCACAGGTATTTTGCTGAAAAAAATGTGAGTAGCTTTTGCAAATGCAAAAGCTACTCACATTTTTTTTCAGCAAAAATATTAGCATATATGCCATATTATGTGATGAAAATTTTTAACGATGCGTTAAATAACGATATCAATAGCTTCGAACAAATGGGCCTTGATGTCGGTAATTACAAGTTTCAGGTAATGACGGTAAATGATGAGGCCTAACTGGCCGGAACTAGAAAAACTTTGGCTGTTTTTAGTTGCGAGTGCATTCATTCCTCTCAATTAAGCGCCGTTCCTTTTAGAATTGATCCCCCACCCACCTGTATTTTTCTTTTTCTTGGAGCCTATTAAGAATTGCAGGTATTATAAATATTGTAGAACACCGAGCATTTTTTTTCATATTTGTTTCCAACAGACACATGACGTTAATACAACGTCGCCTCAACGTCGATACAACGTCATGACGTTGCATCGACGTTGAGCCGACGTTGTATAAACGTCATGTGCCCGCTGGGTTTCCTTATTAATGTTCAAATTAAGAGTGAAGGAATGTTTACACTACAATATCTATTCAATTGTTTATTTATCTTTTCAGACGTTTGTTGGGATTAACTATTACCTTTGGTTGACTATAATGAAGGTACGTTACACATACATGTAATCAGCGCCAAAGAAAATGATAAATTAACACAATTCAAAATGAATAGCACCAGTCCGGATAGGTTTTATAACGCTGGCTTCAAATTTCTTCAAATCGTCAGTATGTAATTATTGAACCGCGCTGTGCGAAAATGTAACCCAAACGATTCATGCATCTTTGATACTTATTGCCCACAAAAGGCCAAGTCCGTCATGTTAGCAAAAAATGCATCTTCGAGGGAAGTCTTAAAAATAAAGATACAGATTGGGGCCCAGTTGTTCAAAAACTTAACGAAGTGGTAAGCTAACGTGACGTTAATTATCTTGAAATATGGCAAATACATTGATATATTCTGCTGAAAAAATGTGAGTAGCTTTTGCATTGCAAAAGCTACTCACGTTTTTGCAGCAAAAATATCAATGTATTCGAGAATACCATAGCTACAACAGTTAATGAATTTGTCATTAACGAGCTCGTTCAGCTAACGATGCTTTGAACAACTGGTCCCAGGGCCTTAGCTATTTTCTATGATATTCTGCAGTGACATTCTGACCCTTTGTGAACATCGTGACAATTCCGGGAAATTTGCAAATTTATACGAGGGTCACCCATGATGCCTAATTGTCTTAAACTACCTAGTCTGGGTCAGAAAACTAACACTTAGTTGTTTTCAGCACTTTCAGTTTGAGTGTGCTCATTGCTTTCAAGTCAATCTTTTCAAAATCCATTAAAATATCTATCTATACAAATTGTACCAAATAATTTTGAAAATACTTTGTAATTAAATTCTCTGATAACACTACACCTCAATTCTTAAGAGAAATGGCTTTAAAAGTTAATGGGGAATATATTTAATTTGTCAGGATAAATTTTCAAAGTATTGAATATTTATTTTGTCTTGTTGACAGGTTTTACGAGGGTTCTACAACTACTATTCATATTTGAGCCGCGCCATTCGAAAACATATCTTCGGGCATATGCGGACATAGAAAGCCCAGATCAGCCTGCGCATCCGCACAGTCTGATCAGGGTCTTCACTGTCCGCTAACAGAATCAGTAGATACTGCAGACTGTATGAATGGAGAGCGAAGACCCGGATGATGCGCAGGATGATCTGAATCTGTGCATTTTGCGCATGTTGGAATGCATTCTTTTGCTTGATGCGGCCCATTTAATAGATGGAAACAAAATGCCATGGGTTTCACGTTTACGTGTTTCCAAAAGTATAGTAAAGGGTACAAAAATAATGTTAACGTATAAATCTTTCTACATATATTATTCGAAAGAAGCCAGTCATGACGAGTGCAACCACGGTGGATTATTGTTCAATTGACCATTGTCCTGCTGAACCCGGATGTACCCTGCCTTTGCAAACAGTGTAGATCAAGATCAGTTGGCTTCTGAAGAAGCCAACTGATCTGGATCTGCATTGTTTGTCATTCAATATGTAAATTTACGTCGCAAACTGGATTAAGTGATATGATTGGCTAACAATTAGAAATGGGCGTGTCTTCTGAAATTTTCAGCATGACAAGGGTTAACTAAAATGTACAAGGCCACAATCACAAAGCACAACCTTCGCGCAGTCGGATCAGAATCTTTACTGGGCACATTTCGGAAAGCCAAGGATGCAACGTTGTTGACAACAAAGGCTCTGAGCAAACTGCACGGATGCGCCGGCTGATTTGCATCTTCGTTGGGTACACATGTATGATGGTACGTTTTGTCACGTTACAGCTCATATATGTAAATACCATACTGTATTCAGTTTCATATTCTACATTAACATTGCTTACATAGTCTCAAAAATTAAATATTTAACATGAAACAAAAGATTTCATCATGCTTTGTTATTTTCCGGGTTGAGTAAATCGGCGAATAAAGCTCCATGATTACCAGACGAAAACAAGCCTATTCAAATGTATAGAAAATTTCACCTCCAAAAACTGAAAATTTTCAGAAAAAAAAAACAAAAAAAACTTTGATTTTTTTTTCATATTTCTGCTCAAAACACAAATTGTGGGTACTCGTTAGAATCGCCTCGCCGAGGCGGTTCTAACGAGTACCCACAATCTATGTTTTAAGCAAAAATAGGAAAAATATTGTATACGATTGTAAACCCCAGTTTAACTATATAAACGTGGGGTTTCTGGGGGTCAAAATTATATGGGTATGTTTTCATGATATATCTTCTAAGATATTACATGCATAGGTAGATGCAAGAGCTGCGTCGCGGAAAACAAGTTTTCTTCATACTTTCCGTCGAATCAATCTTTCAGTGCGCATGTCCAGCTCCTTACCGGGACCACCTATTAAGATCTTTGGCTGAAGTTTCCCCTCGGACAACTACTTACGTGAGTGACCAGCAGAGGATCCCCAGAGCAAAAGCTGTTCGCACACGCTATATAGTCTAACACGACGCTTTTCAAATGGCGAGATTCATAATGTATAAGATTTCCAAATGTTTTTTGTTCAATGAAACCTCATTATTGCTTTCACAAAACCTAAATGCAAAACCGCATTACTTTGCATATTTTCTAGACAAATATTAATCTCAAATTGTATTGCGTCACAACGTGAGAAAACGTACCTTCTGACATGTGCGCCCAACGAAGACCTAAATATGCCTGCGAATCCGTGCAGTCTGACCAGAGTCTTCCTGGTCGAATGAAGAAACATTGCATCTTTGGTTATCCAAACTGCGCCCAGTGAAGATTCTGATCAGACTGTGTGAATACCCATCACGAAAACATACCTATATAATTTTGACCCCCTAACCCCCACACTTTTATACAGTAAAACTGGGGTTTACAGGGGGATACATTATTTTCTTATTTCTGCTCAAAAACATGGATAGTGGGTACACGTTAGAACCGCCTAGGCGAGGCGGTTCTAACGAGTACAAACAATATATGTTTTGAGCAGAAATATGAGAAATATCAGAATTTTTATCTGAAAACTTTCAGTTTTTGGTGTTGAAATTTTCGATAGTTTTGAATAGGCGTGTTTTCGTAATGTGATCTGAATCTTCGCTGTGCTTATGTCCGAAGTTATGTCTTCTGAAATTACGGATCATACAATGTACCTTACTCGTTCCTGCACAGAATTCGGACCTTTACAACCGTCTGGGTAATGCAGCAGAACAAACTGATAACATTACGAAAACGCCTATTCAAATACATTGAGAATTTTATCACTAAAAATTGAAAATTTTCAGATGAAAAAAAAATCTGGTAGTTTCATATTTCTGCTCAAAACATAGATTGTGGGTACTGGTTAGAACCGCCTCAGCGAGGCGGTTCTAACGAGTACCTACAATCTATGTTTTTGAGCAGAAATAAGAAAATTAATGTATATTCCTGTAAACCCCAGTTTTACTGTATAAAAGTGGGGTTTAAGAGGGTCAGAATTATATGGGCGTGCTTTTCGTGATGTATTTCCCCAGAATATAGGATTGATATATATTTTATATAAACTGCATGAAATGTCAAAACTATTTTCTACATAAAAAAAAAAAAAATACTATTTAAAAAATTAAGTCTGCTGAAAATTTTTAATAGAGAAATATAAATATTTGTCACTGAAATGTTTAATGTTACGTTCTAATGCCGTATTATGACGCCACTGTTTATTAAGACTGCTCAAGAAATATACAGTAACTACATTAATGGCTGTAAACATGTCTAAGCTCAGTAAACAGCAATACATAAAGTGTTAAAATATTTCTTATTTGTCCCAGGAAATAACCCTTGAAGTTCCATGCGAATCATCCATGGCATATTGTCCCTATATTTTTTCTAAATATTTTAAATATAACGTTTGATCAACGGCACATCATGTTCTACAATTTGACATGTGCGCACAGCGAAGACTCAGATCAGCCTGCACTTTCGCACAGTCTGGTCAGTCTTCGGAGGGCACTCTGTGGGTAGCTAAAGATCCAATCGTATTCAAGCGGACAGAGTAGACTGATCAGATTAGGCGGATGCACAGGCTGATCTGAATCTCCGCTGGGCGCATATGCAGTCTTGCAGTAAAAACGCTATGCCCCGGCACTTTTTTTGTACAGATTAATGGATAACGTTCTTTCCTGGGACAAATTATAAACAAAATATTTAATGCAGTGTAAGATCATAATCCAAGATTAAGCTGTGACTTCACAATATGGCAATGGTTAATATTTTACTTACTCTGTTTTCGACATCTGTCAGAAAGTCTTCTTTTTTTTTTTTGCATGGCGTTTTACTGAGAAGAAGTAAATTAGCAGATTTTTGCCATGACTCAGTGTAAAACCTCATGTCGTAACTACCTATGCACAAAACGTTTTGTGTTATTCAGTGGTTAAAAAAAAAACGAAAACAAAACAATATTTCTCATAAAAATAAAAGGCTGCAAATTATGCAAAAATCGATAGGGTAAGTAGTTTGGATGCAAAATTTCAACAAGTTCCACTTATTAAAACTTTCTGTAATGTTCACAATATTGTCAGGGAACAACAATAATTTAAAATCAGTGAAGAAAAACAAACAATTATTCCTCATATTTTTTTCCCCAAAAATCCAATTTACTACAGAAATTGCATAGGTCAGACCATAATAGTATAAATAATTTTTCAGTAAATATTTGAAAACAGTAAAAAAACAACTAGTTTCTGATAAGATTTGGTCAATCAGCACAACAACAACAACAACAAAAAAAAATCATTTAGAATAGAACGCCAAGCCAAAACATCTTTCCAAAGGCTGTCGAAAGGACAGTAGCAGGTTAAAATAAAATGGCTACGCCAAATTATTTGTTTTCTTTTCCAGCTTGGGTCCCAGACAGACTGCGAAGCAAATGTCTTTGAATACCGAAATCGTACTATGGAACTGAGAAGCACAACCTGCTAATTTAAAGCAATCTAACAGTTATAGATTCCTGTTCAACGCTTAGCACTCTGGGTAAAATTTTCAGCAGACGATATATTTAAATATTTTACTTATTTTTCCCAAAAATCAAATTTGATATTTCATGCAAATTGTCTCCATTAGAGACAATTTGCATGAAATGTCAAATTCTGATTTTGGGGAAAATATGAAAAATATCATCAATTATCGTCTGCTGAATTTGTCCATTGAGTTGTTAAGGGTAAAGAATAAATACGTTTGTCTCAAACAGTTTATACTCTATTGTGTTGTTTTTTATTCCTCTCCCACAAGTATTACAACCCTTCTGCACGAAACAGCAAAAAAAAAAAAAAAAAAAAAAAAAAATGAACCGCAACGACAGAAAACGTACCTTTCGATATGTGCGCTCAGCGTAGATTCAGATCAGTCAGTGCATTTGTGCAGTTGATCAGAATCTTCACATGGCAAATTTTGGATCGTAAATGATGCAAAGTGTCTTCATGTGGAAAACGAAGACTCTGATCAGACTGCGCGGGTACACAGGCAAATTTGCATTACGAAAACATGCCTATTCAAATATACTGAAAATTTTACCACCCAAAAAATGAAAATTTTCAGATAAAAAATTCTGATATTTTTCATATTTCTGCTCAAAACATAGATTATGGGTAATCGTTAGAACCGCCTCGACGAGGCGGTTCTAACAAATACACACAATCTATGTTTTTGAGCAGAAACAAGAAAAAGTAATGTATACCCCTGTAAACCCCAGTTTTACTATATAAAAGTAGGTTAAGGGGGTCAAAATTAATTATACAGGCATGTTTTCGTGATGGGTATTCGTTTGGATTTGTCAGCAGGTACTTTTTCTCACGTTGCGGCTCATTTAGCTATCAATTCATTGGTCACAAATACGCTAAAATGGCCTTAATATGCACAGTCTGATCAGGGGGTATCGTTGCCCACTTGCAGAAGCAATGAATACTGCAGAAAAGTTTGCTTACGAACAAAATGATATAGCATAAGCAGACGGTGTCATTGCGCGGGCAAAAGTGAGCTTTTTGTTCGCATTTGGCATAACGACTCTTTTCGCACTTTGCCCATCATTTGTTAAAATCTCGATCTTCGGGATAAAATCCATCTGCCATGATAGCACGGTTGATGGATATTAACGTTAAGTGCGGGAGTCGTTTGTATGATATACCTACTAGCTTTAGCTTTTCTTTTCACTTCCTTCGAATCCTTATGCAAAACTAAAGTTGGACGTGTCTGCCTAGTGTAAGAGTAAAATGACGGTGGAACCATTCAACTTTTTGTTTGTCAGTGCTCTGTCACGATAAAGTAGTAATGTTTTGTTACATAGTCGTGATATGACAAAAGAGTGTACAATTCTAACGCTCGCACATTAAATTAAGGACCCAAAAAAAACAAAAAACAAAAAAAAAAAAAAACACAAAAAAAAACTGTGATAGTGTTTCTTTGTTTCTTACGATAACTGCTGTTGTCGCTTGTTTCCTGAAAGTAAATGGCAGTGTTCCCATATTTCCAATGCCCTCCCCAAGAAGAAGATTATGTTTTCCTGTCGTTTTTTCTGGACTCTGCAAACATTGGAGTCTGTCTGTCTGTCTGTCTGTCTCTCTCTCTCTCTTATTCAATGAAATACAAAATAAATCATCTCGTATTTTGTGGAATCCAAAGCAACTGATATTGTATTTTTAGATATTGAGACATTTCTGGTCCTGAGTAAACATGGTGCAGTTCATTTTTGCTGCTAAGGGGCGTGAATGATTATGTTTTTCTTCTATTTATTAGTCGCCATGAATAGACTCAGTCCAATTGAGTCTGCTGGTGTTTAGGTCGATTGTTTACAATCGAGCCATAGTATACTAATGCAAAAATTTAATGTAGTTGTCCACGTGATTATCATTGACCAATGGACTCAAACTGCGCGTTAGATGAAATCTAGATACTGGTTATTTATAGCCGCGCTAAACTTGTAGCTGAGATATCACTGAGAATGCAGTGTAAAGAGGGTTATCTGTAAAACGTGGACTCGGACATTGGCAAACAGTGCAGACCCAGATCAGCAGCGGCGTCTGATCAGGGTATGCACTATTTGCTTAAATTACAGGAAGTTAGGGGTTAAATGAAAAAAAATCTTAATCCCCGTTCCGGACCATTTTCCAGCCTACACTCAAAGACAATCGATCCACCAGTGCTGTCAGTGCTTTGATTATCTTTTGTGTGGTTCTGTTTGAACAAATGATCTTCTTTCCAGATTGCTTTTTATCAGAATCCTTTCTGTTTAACAGCAGACAGCTGGTAAATGTATCACGTGCTAGTCGATGGACATGTTCAAATGTAAGGATACTTACGGTTAGAAATTAGAATCTCCGAAAATTCAAGATAATTTGAGTCGCACCATGCAAAAACGTGCCTTCGGGGCATGCACGGACAGCGAAGGCCCAGATAAGACTGCGCGAAAGCGCAGTCTGATCAGGGCCTTCGCTGTCCACTAACAGAATCATTGCATAATAAAGAACGAAACATTGGAGAACAAATGCCCGGATGAGACTTTGCGCACACATGGGAGGATCTGAATTTGCGCATTTTGCGCATATTTCAAGACGCTTTGTTTCACGTGACATGGCCCATGTTAGATTCACGTTTTGAAGCTGTTGCAAGCTCTGATTTTGTCGTATCTTCAGCATAAACTAGACATATAATCAGTAAGGGCTGTCGGAGGCATAGTAGAAAACATTTTCAGCTAAGCATTTGTACCTTGGAAGATTAATTGGATTGCGCCATGCGAAAAAGTGTCTTTGGGCATATGCGGACAGCGAGGGCCCAGATCAGTCTGAGCATCCGCGCAGTCTGATCAGGGCCTTCATTATCCGCCAATAGAATAATTGGATACAGAATGTATGACGGGTAGTAAAGTCCCAGATGATACTTTGCGCATGCACAGGATATGCACATTTTGCGCATGTTCGAAGGCACTTTTTCGTTTGACGCTGTCCAATTAAAATACACTGTGATTACCTTTGCCATAAACATTTTCACATATCTAAGTGGGAATAAATACACTTTTAGGAGTGGCAACTCTTTCGATTCTTGCATTTTTTCCCCTGAAAACATGCAACACAAAACAAGCACATTAGATATTTTTTTTTTAAACTGAAAGTTCAAACATGAATGTAAAATAAAAACAGACATTGAATATTTAAAAGGTTTACCTTTTTCGCAGAAAGTAAGGCTTGATGTAAGCGTAAAAACAAGGATGCGGTTTCGCAAGAGTGAAACTATTTTAACACCCCCCCCCCGCACAACCCACAAAAAAAAAAAAAAAAAAAAAAAAAAAAAAAGAAAGAAATCTCGTGCCCCTAGTAGTTTTCCGACTGACCGTTCCAAGGCAGATCCTCTGTTGAAGTTCTTCTATGGTTTCATATGCGGCATTTGTTTAGTTTTTTTCCCCTGATCTCTGTTTCTTTTGTTGTCTTGAGAAGGCTATGCTTCGTGATGGTTGCCATTATGAAAACACGCTTATTCTAGTATATTGAGTATTTAACCTCCAAAAACTGAAAGTTTTCAGATAAAAATTCTGATAGTTTTTCATATTTCGGCTCAAGACATAGATTGTGGGTACTCGTTAGAACCGCCTCGCCGAGGCGGTTCTAACGAGAACCCACAATCTATGTTTTTGAGCAGAAATAAGAAAAATAATGTATACCCCTGTAAACCCCAGTTTTACTATATAAAAGTAGGGTTTAAGGTGGGTCAAAATTTTATAGGTGTGTTTTCGTGATGCATTTTCGTGCTATGTTCACTTATATTTTTATATTTTTTTATGTTTAATTGAAATGTTCTCCGAAGGAAACAGTTTGACTGAAATGTTCAGACCTTTATTTTCCATGAAAAAAAAAAAAAAAAATCATTTTGAAAAACAAACAACAACAACAACAAAACACACACACACACACACACACACACACACACACACACACACACAAAAAAAAAGAAACATTTTTATCGCATGGTTTTAGTCTTTAGAGGACTCAATTTTAAAATGTTTGCGTAATGTTATATATGCTTTGGTAGTTATCTAATGCGCGCACTTAATTTATGAACAGACTTAACCAACATTAGAGCACGACAGCGCAATATCATAACATGCTATTATGACTGGTAAATAACCACATACAGCAAAATACATATGTTTATCAATGAGTCACTGGAAAGTTTAACAAGACAATTTTACGTTAATATTGAACAATAAAACAATTAATAATTTAAGGCGAATGAATACATTTTCAAGTGAGGCAATTCTGTCAAATTTGTTTGTCTTCCATCTGAAAAGGGTCTACCCTAAAAGTGAAGAATTTGTTCCCCTTGGGGCACATTCGCCCTTTTTAGAGACGAGCCAATTTCAAGTGGGACAAGAAAGCACACCGGAAATTGCAAAAATGGCGGCATATCTACATGATGTTTCTATTCACCTTAATTGTCGTACAGTTTACATTTGCCTATATAATAAATGATTTCCCCCGTTCTCATTACGCACATATACAGTAATAAGCAACATAGGCAAAGATCGTTTCAAGATAAAATGTCTACTTTAATAAGCTGCATCCTTATCTGTATACTGCTTGCATCTACGCAATGCCAAAGACGCCCTGGTGAAGTTTGTGCCGGATGTCCGGTGGAACAGTCGCCTCATCGTCGTGATGTCAGACTGGCGGCATCAGCTGCCATCAGGCAGTTAGGTCCCGGACATAGATTACTTTGGATTTACAGAGCACAAACTGCGGTTAGAATCTTTTTATATTTAAATATGTTTTGTTTTCATTGTTGTATTTCTATCACTGTACAACTTTAGTTATAATGGCCTAAAGTTTAATATATGAGAACGCGGTGTCTTAATTTAGCTAGAATTAAGAGTTAAATGCTTGTTCACTTCTCAATTCATAGATGTGGGTATTGGTTGGTTTCATAATTTTGTGTGAAAACACCAACTGTGCTTTTCAAATCTCAGTCCATAAAATAAAGTTTAAATTTAATGTCGACATTAACTTAACCCTTATCCTGCTGTTCACTACAACCCCTACTTTTGCAAACAAGGTAGATCCAGATAAGATGGCTTCTGATCTGATCAGGATCTACACTTTTTTTCATTCAGTTTGTGAATTTGAACGAAAGCATTATATGATGTTTTCTGATTGGCTGATAGTCAGAAACGGGTGTGGCTATTTTAATTATTCAGCAGGATAAGGGTTAAACATGATTCAACCAAGAGTCTCAATCAAAAACCCATAGCACCCTCTCTACCGGTAGAACACACTAATTAGTCTAAGGCGGTGGTTCTTGTTTTTTTTTTTTTTTTTTTTTTTTTTTTTTTTTACAATTTCTGAGGCCTCAATACGAAAACACGCCTACTGTATACCCCTGTAAACCCCAGTTTTGCTGTATTAAAGTGGGGTTTATGTGCGTGGGGGACGGGGGGGGGGGGGGGGACCTTATATAGGCATGTTTTCATGATGTTTTTGATACTTGATACTTGGTGCGTTTTGTTTTTTTTGTTGTTTTTGTTCACATATTTTGCTGTGATGTTCTATTGTTGTAGCTGATTGGTCCCTTTTGGCATTGCAATCACCTCGCTTGGGAAGACAAAAGTGTTTGTTTTATCTCTCTCTTTTAGTTGCGTATGTGCCGTCGATTTTTTTGTCTTCCTCTTGGTGCCATTGATTCCCCAGTAAATTCAATTAACATATGCCTATTTCAGCTAAATCTTAAAATTCTTGAAATTCCTTTATTTAGAACTATAGTAAAATTCAAAACATATAATGTTAAAACAATCTTATGGTAAGCAGGTACACCTCAGAAAGTAAATACTCTAAGTGGAATGCTTTGTACGCCTTTTCTTTAGTAGAATAAAATTTGTTACATTCCTTTGCATCCGTGTCTTCACTTAAAGTAACGGATATGTTGCCGTCATTACGAAAACACACCTATTCAACTATATTGAAAATTTTACCGCCAAAAAATTAAAAATTTTCAGATAAAAAAAATCTGATATTTTTCTTATTTCTGCACAAAACATAGATTGTGAGTACTCGTTAGAACCGCCTCGATGAGGCGGTTCTAACGAGTACCCACAATCTATGTTTTGAGCAGAAATAAGAAAAATAATGTATACCCCTGTAAACCCCAGTTTTACTATATAAAAGTGGGGTTTAAGGGGGTCAAAATTATATGGGCATGTTTTCGTGATGGTTGAAACTGGAGATATTCTCAAGGAAATGCAGTTACTGCCTATAGAGAAACTTGATTATATATTAATTGGACCTAATACGCAGGGTTCGTTTTCTTCCATTTCATACAACGGGGGATGGGAGTGGAGCGGGAGGGGAGGTGGGGTGGGCTTTTGTGCCTTTCTAGTTGCTCTCCCACCGATGAAGCCCTTCCGAAAAGGTGTCCGCCGCTTTCCCGTTATCATTTTAGTGTAAATCCTATTCAAAAGGGAGATAAAACAATTCTGAGTGATTTATCTCTCATAAAAATGTATCATTTCTCCTTAAAGAATTGTGCTAATTGATAACGGAGGCGAATACATTCTTCATTCTTGTCAGAATGATATTGTGTGTATTAATGCATTTGAAAACATGACTGTAAACGTTTCATGTCATGATAAAACAATAATATGGAGCATAAACTGGCGGAAATAAACCATTATGAAAACACGCCTATTCAAATATGCAGAAAATTTTACCTCCAAAAACTGAAAATTTCAGATAAAAAACTCAGATATTTTTCATACTTCTGCTCAAGACATAGATTGTGGGTACTCGTTAGAACCGCCTCGGCGAGGCGGTTCTAACGAGTTCCCACAATCTATGTTTTCGAGCAAAAATAAGGAAAATAATGTATACCCCTCTAAACCCCAGTTTAACTATATAAATGTGGGGTTTAAGGGGGTCAAAATTATATAGGCATGTTTTCGTGATGAACGCAAAGCTGTTTTCATTGTTGAGTTAATTAATAGAAATACTTAGAAAATGATTTCGATCAAACACTTAAATGTACAATTTTTCACCGATTTATAATGAAAACTTTAATCCCATACCAGTTAGCATATAGTGACGTTTTAACGTCGACAGTCTACGCTATTTCTGAAATCTGATCAAAAGGCGCGTGTGCCCGAACTTGCGTTTTTTTGTTTTTTTATTTCCGCTAGTATATTTTACACAGATTGTAATTAGAATGTTTATCCAAGCGTACCATGTTAGCTTATAAATTAAATGAATGTTATGAAATGCAATCGTCGCATTTGTTTACACGTTCATATTTCACATTTGTTTACTTGTGCAACATGTATTCGTGTTTTCACGCAGGTCTGTCATTTTCGTGTATCGAAATATTTATAGTGTGTGTGTGTGTGTGTGTGTGTGTGTGTGTTTGTGTGTGTACAGACAAGTTAACCCTTGTCCTGCTGAGCCTGGATATACCCTGCATTTGCAAACAGTGTAGGTCCAGATCAGCCAACTGATCTGGATCTGCACTGTTTGCCATTAAGTATGTGACTTTATAGCAACAATCCTGATCAAGTAATCTGATTGGCTGATCTGGATCTGCACTGTTTGCATTTAAGTATGTGACTTTATAGCAACAATCCTGATCAAGTAATCTGATTGGCTGAAAATTAGAAGTGGGCGTGGCATCTTAATTTATTTAGCATGACAAGGGTTAAAGGTACCTAACACTCCTCACATTTGATTGACAAAAGTACATTGTTAACCGTTATCTTGCGTGCAGATACAAATTAATTCACAGAGGCTATGCTTTGCAAAAAATGTTGATCGTGTGTGGCTTATTTACATATCTATAAAATTTTGCTCTTCAACACAAGGCCTTCTGGCTGTCATTTAAATGCAAATTATTTGTAGTGGTTAGAGAAATATCTTTGGTAAAATGTTTATAAGCTATTGGTAAATGGTTCGAAAGAAGCGTAAAACTATTCTGCTTTCATTATTAAATTGAAGCTAAATGTATTCGAATGAACATTTGTTTTGGCTTAATTAAAAGGAAAGGAAAAGAAAATACTCAGGAAATGCTACAATCATAAAGCAGTCTTTCCGAGGCACTAAAGAAGGAAAAATAAGACACAGTCGACTCTCGTTATCTCGAATTCCAAGGGACTCTATTAAATACTTCGAGATATCCGTACCTCGACATATAAGAGTTGCAGAATTGAGGAAAAAATTATTCGAACAACCACATTTAACAAATATATATGTAATTGGACTCATGAAGTTAGAGATATGTTGAAAATATTGTGGAAAAGAGGAGAAATAGCTCCTTAGGAGCAATTTCTCCTCTTTTCCACAATATTTTTTTTATCTGTTGTTAGATGTTCATGTTTAGGCAGGGACCAAATTTTGACTTCGAGATAAGCGGGTATTCGAGATAAGCGAGGTCGAGATAACGGGAGTCAACTGTACATACAATGACAAAAAAATGTCATACACGAATAAATGTCAAAAAGATGGCCTTTGGAAACAAAGAACACACTACGGATTAGAAAATGGGAGTCTCGGTTATTTAGACTCTTCATAAGCCTCCCGCACGCGAACTAAGGACAACTGCAACAGAGAAACAACTTCGGAACGGGCAGTGGAAAGATCATTCGGGGCTAGATCCAGTTTTACTCCCGGGGAACCTCACCCCTAGTTCTGAGGCAGCTCCAAACTACAATGATGTTTGGTCCGCATACAGGTACTTTACCTTATCAGTGAAACATCACAGTGCAACAGTAAATAATCATAAATTCTGTGGTGAAACCCAGCAAACTGAAGGTCTCAATGCCGATCTGAAGCCAGAACACAAGAGAACCACAATAGGACGACGATGGACCTGACCACAGACATGACAGTCAAGCGCCAACCTTCTGAAAAAGAAGCTTCTGAAACCTAATAACGAAACCACGCCTATTCAAATATACTGAAAATTACACCACCAAAAAAAGAAAATTTTCAGATAAAAAACCCTCTATTTTCAAATTTCTGCTCAAAGCATAGATTGTGGGTACTCGTTAGAACCATCTCGGCGAGGCGGAAGCAGAAATAAGAAAAAAATAATGCATACCCCTATAAACCCCAGTTTTACTATAAAAAAAAGTGGGGTTTAAGGGGTCAAAATTATATAGGTATGTTTTCGTGATGAGAGTAAGGAGAGAGCCGTCACTTTGTCCTAGGACCAACTCAATGTCATGTCGTTAAAGGAGGAAATAAAGGTATAATGAAAATCTAAAGGTTGCCTTTGGAAACAAAGAACACACGAAAGAAGAAAATTGGAGTTTCGAATTTATTAAGTGTCTTCATATGCAGCAATGAACAGTCAAACTTCAATGGCTCGAACACCTTAGGGACCATGGAAAATTATTCGAGTCATGGGTAGTTCGAGCCAATGAAGGTTAATCATGGTGCCAGGTCAGGAAGCAAATATCGCTAATTCTGGGAAATCTATTGATCTTCTACACAATAATTGTATGTTGTGTGTACTCATTAGAATCGCCTCTTCGAGGCGATTCTAATGAGTACACACAACATACAATTTCATAATGAAATAAGAAAGCTTCCTTAAATATTTATTTTCTTGATCTATTGGATAAATTTCGTAGGGACTCAAAAACGAGTTCGAATTAGTCGTGGTGAACGAGCCATCGGTATTCGAGCTATCGAGATTCGACTGTAGTTTGCAAGGTTACATGCGCCCTCCAGCATCGGCTTAAGCGGTATTCGATTTTCAAAGTAACCAGAATAGACTCAATGATCCCAAAGAAAATTAAAATATAATCCACACTACGGTGAAGTGCGGGAAGAAGTTTTACGGTCAGCACACGACAATTAACACCAGGTGCAGTAAAGGAAAAGAAAATTCTAAAGCCATAATTGGGCTAACAGTCATGTATGCAGATTGACGCAGGATATTAATGTTGTATTATATCTTTCTGTAGCGAGGAGCAATCTTTTTAAATTGTTCAAAAAAAAAAAAAAAAAAAAAAAAAAAAAAAAATAAATAAAAATAAAAACAACAAAAAAAAAAAAAACAGCTTTGCTATCAATCTTTCTGACTTTATAGACTAAGAGGCTATAAAATTCAAGTTCGGACAGACCTTTTTGCAGAAGTGTTTTCAAACAAACATTATATTTTGACATTAATTCAGAATTACGGCAATAAAACTTAGAATATATACTCAACAAAATAATTTCAGGGCCACATAGTGCAAATTTCCATATACACAAACTTCGGCCGGGTGCATGGGCAAAACCACAGAAGGTATCAAAATGTCGTTGAACGTTTCTTTAAAAAGAAGCACTAAAGGACTGTTTCCAACAAAAATTTTTAAATCAAAATTTTCATTTTAAAATTCACAAAAAACACTACTTTTTACCCAAAAATTACAAATTGACATTTTTGCTTCAAAAGTGATGTCTGGGCTCCCAACTGTGAAAAAAAAATCATAAAGCCTTATTTGTTATCAAGAAACGCACATTTTGCTAGAGGTACCTTCTGCAGATTATTCGTTGTCTATGGGGAACTTTCGAGGCATTTTTGGCCTCTCAAAGGGTTGGCCTATATTCTTGCTATATCTGTGTGCCTGTTACTCGAAGGAAGGTTGAGTTTGCATGATTTTGTGTGTGGCAGAGTATTGTTTCGTTAAACAAAGAATTTTTCCGGTATTATGAAAAAAAATTCATGTTGGGGTAAAAATCGTTATTTTGGAAATTCCCGTTTTTCTTAGAATCTTTTGGTCTGGCATTGTTGGTGCCATTGACACTTTTGTAGCTGAACATGTTGCGAACAGGTTGAGCTGACTGAAATAGGGCTGAGACTTACAGTTTTGCCCATGAACTAATTTTAAAACTTGAGGGTCGCATTTTAGTGATAATCAAAGGAAAAATAAAACTGGTGGCCCTTAAATTATTTTATGGAGTATATTATTTATGATACCGTAACACAGGTTTTAGAAATTTACCGCAACATTTTATTTCGATTATTAAAGTCACTTATTTGACTAGATGCAGCTCTGTGCGAAAAAAAATATATTTAGAAGCATAAATTGAAATATTGAGTTACATGTACTTCAGGTACGATGAGCGCACCGGATGATTAGATGTGACCTTATATATGTAAAGTATCTGAAGACGACATTTTCCGCTGTCATCAGTAACAGTTCGCTGAATAAGTTGAAAAAAAATGACCACTACGTAAAACTCGTGACATACTCAGTCGTTCGGTGTCTAAAGAGGTTTGCGCATTCATTACTCGAATTCAGCTGTAACACATCAAAATATGAAAATGGGATTTCCTTAATAGTGTAGTTTATTTTGTATAGCAAATAGGGTTTCAGGGGGATAAAACTACTGATGCAAATATTCATATTATTTGTGCAGAAACACGAAGGCATTTGCATTTAATAAATTAGATTACACAATTTTATGAATAACCTGGACACTGCTATCTATTTATCTTTACAACAGCTGGTGCTAAGTGATTGTTCGGCGGCCTTTAAATGTCTCTCCAAGCTACATTGTAGTATATGCGTTCTACTTCATCGTTCACTGGTCCTGTTTAAAACAATTTTGAAAATAAGGTGTTGCTCAAGTCGGCGCCAGGGAGCGTGAGCAACATTATCAGACATGGTTTTATTTGTTTCTGTTTATCATCACGAAAACATGCCTAGTATATAATGTTGACCTCATTAAATCCCACTTTTATATAGTAAAACTGGGGTTTACAGGGGTATACATTATTTTTCTTATTTCTGCTCAAAACATAGATTTTGGGTACACGTTAGAACCGCCTCGCCGAGGCGATTCTAACGAGTACCCACAGTGTATGTTTTGAGCAGAAATATGAAAAATATTAGCGGTTTTTCTTTTATCTGAAAATTTTCAGTTTTTAGAGGTGAAAAGTTCTATATGTTTGAATAGGCGTGTTTACATAATGGTACTGCTCACGAACGGACTCAATGAAACCGAGTGTACTTCGTATTTTCATTTCTTCAGACGGAGTCATGCTTACAGACTTTAATCACATTCTACATGCTCTGGGTTAGCGAAGAAAGTTAAGCGCTTGAAAGATAGTCCAGGTTCTAACCCTTTGTGGACATCCAAAACACGCCTATTCAAATATATTGAAAAAAATACCACCAAAAACTGAAAGTTTCAGATAAAAATTCTGATATTTTTCATATTTCTGCTCAAAACATAGATTGTGGATATTCGTTAGAAACACCACGCTGAGGCGGTTCTAACGAGTACCCACAATCTATATTTTTGAGCAGTAATAAGAAAAATAATATATTCTCCTGTAAACCCGAGTTTTGCTATATAAAATTGGGGTTTCAGGGGATCAAAATTATATTGGTTTGTTTTCGTGGTGGGTCTCAGGAGTGTTTTCAAGCTTTGCTATCCTGCCATGCAATTGAGTATGTCGAATCGTTCCAGCGGATCAGCAAGCGCTACGCAGATTGCTGGCATGAGCATTTTTCCATACAACTCTTTACTGTATCTACTATTAGGAACTTCAAGAAAACGCAACCCTTAAATGTTATAGTGCATTTAACTTCTTAATACCAACGATTCGGAGGGCTATAAATTTAGTGACGTTATAAGTCAACACTGCAGGTTTGTGCAACTTTAACCAGTTTCAGCCCTACCCCAACCAACATAGCTTGTTATCTGTTGACAATTCTAAGGTGGTTACTCTATGGCAGGTCTGCTTTGTTCTGATAAATTTGGTTAGAGTCAGTTATGTATAAGAATAGATCAATTAATATATGAATAAATCAAAACACGTAGTGATGGAAATTTTTTTGGTGCTTATTTTCGTAAATTGTATACTTATAAATCAAATGCGGGCCACTGTGTCGTTTTTTATTCGAGAAGCCCCTTTATCAATCAGACTGAACCAACAGAAAAATGAAGCAAAACTCTTATCATCACGAAAACATGCCTATAAGATATTGAAACTGGAGTTTATATAATGAAACTGGGGTTTACAGGGGTATACATTATTTTTATTATTTCTGTTCAAAAACATAGATTATGGGTACTCGTTAGAACCGCCTCGTCGAGACGGTTCTGATGAGTACCCATTATCTATGTTTTGAGAAGAAATATGAAAAATATCGGTTTTTTATCTGAAAATTTTCATTTTTTGGAGGTGAAATTTTCTATATATATGAATAGGCATGTTTACGTAATGTTCTGCAGCTATACTTTGTCGCTCTTTATCTTTCAGTGTGATGGGGATTGGTTACATTTGATAGATTTTCCATTATTGTCTGCAAGGGAGGCAACATTTAGGACTTCCTATTTGCATTCCTACACACCAAGTCCTTTCAGAAAATAGGTATAATCTAAAAAGAAAAAAAGTTTGCTCCCTAGAAGAGCAGTTTTGTTTCTTTTAAGAGTAGAGTCATTTACAGGAGTATGGCAAGCATTGTTAAATGGCCCAGTCCATCAAAGTCAAAAATAATAATTTGCTCTTATAAGATAAAAATATTTCCGGTTTCTTTTTAAGGTGGTCGCCGGAACAAACTACTTCCTTTGGATGAAGATATTGAAGGTACCTATAAAACTGTAATAGTTCACAACAGGATATGTTATTTTGACAAGCTTAAGCAAGCTCAGCTATTAAACGCGCAACCAGTCTTTGCTTTCTAAAACCTTCAGAAAGCTCCTGCGAAAAAGTACCCAAGCAGACAGGCCAGATAATTCGCTGTTCGAGGATAGCATAAATTTCATGTCGAACCTGGATTGCTTTAATTGACTTAATGCGTAAGAAAATAGCTGTGTTTCCACTAACATGCTGAAAAAACATTTGGTTGGTAGGTAGGAGACATTTTGTTTTATTTTTCTATTTTGTCTCAAGAAAAAAGAGGGTCGGGCCTGTAATTGCATGAAAATACAGGTATTTTGTTGAGGGTCGCTGCTTTACGTTTTATTTTGGATTTTTACTGATAAAAATAGCAGAGTCGGGTGTTTGAAACAGGGTCGGTTGGGTTAGTGGAAACACAGCTACTTTTTTACGCCTCATAAAAATCGTAAGCATATATTTCTTTAAAAATATTTTTTGTATTCACCACGACATATAGGTAAAAACCACATGATAGTTAAATGCATGCAACTAGATTCTGTTCTGGTTGCGTTATAGTTTTTCAAGACAGTTACCAAACTCACCACGACACTTACGAAACAAAAAACCGAAAGTAAAGTCTGCTGCCATTGACATACACCAGCACTTATTACAAAATAACAGCAGTTTTTTTCTCTGTTACAGCTGAAGTGCAATGTTTGTCGTCTTTATGACAACAACTCTCATCATTTCCACTACTGTCATTTGTCAGTGATCAGTTATAATTTGTATTCTAAGAAGATACAATTTACTGTGAAAATAAATGGCTAGAGGTGTGGGTATGAGAAAGCAAAAATCTGATCAGGTCCTGAGGTTATAAAACCTTTTTCATGCTCAACTCAGCTGAGCATAAAATTTTCTCTGCTAATAAATATGAAATTGCCAACAATAATTGGCATTTTTCATATTTATCAACAGAGAAATGTTCATGCTCAGCAATATTTAGCAAGGAAGAATTTGCAATTGTTAGTAATGTGAGATTTATCAAAAGGAAAAATTTCATGCTCAGCTGAGTTGAGCATGAAAAACGATTTATAACCTCGGGGCCAGGATAGGGTCGCTTACAGAATTAAAGTATGCTGTAGAACACATCGACCAGAACCAAAGGTTCTTATTAGATGTGAGGGCTTAAGGTTTATCCAGGAAGTTGTGTTCGCACCTGCCTTAAAACATATTACAGAAGATGTCCAGGAAGTACCACAGTCACAAAAATAGCCCGATACAAAGTTTAGTTCTGTTTTCTCACACCAGAGCTCAAATGAATGAAAGAAAGAAGTGGAAACCGTCTTGTTAATGCTAAAAGCAGGACTTCGTTTAACGTATATATTCGTCTCTAACATTTGTGTTTCATTGTAGAGAGTACTTATCATATCTGTTTTATTTTATTTCTTCAGTATGGACGTCACAAATATTGCACGGCCACCGTCTGGCACAGACTAGATGGAAGTAGAAGACTTACAGAAACGACCTGCTGATCAGTATCCAAAGCTTAGATCTGTTGTAAGATTCCCACCTGATAGGGCGATGCGAAATTTTATTCCTCTAGTCGTGCTAAAATTCACACAGGCTCGTTGAATTGTGTTGACAAATTTGAAGTAAATACATCTCTATTTGACATCATGAAAACATACCTATATAATTTTGACCCCCTCAAACCTCATTTTCATATAGTAAAACTGGGGTTTACTGGGGTATACATTATACTTCTTATTTCTGCTTAAAACATAGATTGTGGGTACTCGTTAGAACCGCCTCGGCGAGGCGGTTCTAACGAGTACCCACAATTTATGTTTTGAGCAGAATTATGAAAACTTTCAGAATTTTTATCTGAAAATTTTTAGTTTTTGGTGGTGAAATTTTCAATTTATTTGGATAGGCGTGTTTTAGTAATGTTATAAAATTGCTAAATAAATTGTACTTAATATCTTGTGTGAAAAGTGTATTCAGTCACAACTGGGACTTTATTAGTGGTACAAATTACAAACAATGCACACAAAAAAGAAAGAAACAGAAAACAAAGAGGGTAGCAACTGAAGATGGCGGCAACTATAGCATCAGAACAAGAGGAAAAAGGCACACGAAAATAAACCATAAGGCAAAATGAGCCATTGTAGAGCAAATGACAATAAGGCTACTATTCAAACAGGGCTTAACCCTCGTCATGCTGTATGAATTAAGATGCTAGAACCACTTATAATTGTCAGCTTGTCAGATTACTTGATCCAAATTATTGATATAAATTGACATACTGAATGACAAACAGTGGAGATCCAGCTCAGTTGTCTTCTTCAGAAGCCAATTGATCTGGATCTACACTGTTTCACAGGCAGGGCATATCCGGGCAACGAGAGACTATAAAGTCAGTAATGTGAAAACTACCGTCTTAGAACGTTCAGTTGTAAAAACGACCGATTTTACAGGCGCCAAATCTTCAGTCGAGTTCTAAATGTTGTAAAACATACAATTTTATTTATGTAGCGGCTCCCTAACTGAATCAGTAAAACGTCACAAAAAAGGTAAAAGAAAAGTCCAGGAAGTGTCACAATCACAAGCGGCAGCCCTTCCCAGACACCAAGAGGAAGAGAAAAACAGACAAACCCGAACAAGCGCAAATCGAACGAACGTACGAAAAGCACTAAGATTAGCTCTCTGTTCCCTAAGCGAGGAAATCGCTGAGGACTGAAAAACACAAAAAGAAAATAACACAAGGCAAGACTTAAAACAAATCGCCTCGTAGAATGAACCACAAAGCAACAAAGAGTAAGGCTAACACCGTAACCACTGTCTTAGAACGGTCAGTAGTATAAACCACTCGGGTTTAAAGCACTTTACAGCTAGCCATCTTCACCCTGGGTCCCGATGCTACTCTTAATATAGAAATACATAAAAATTCGGTTCGCATAAAGGCTCCCAAGACAGTAAATGCATCAAAGCGAAAACATAAAAATCAAATTAATCACTGGCTAATTACTGGCTAATTCTACTGTGTGCCAGAGTAAATGAAAACCAACAGTTGAACAAAATATAATACAATCAGTGTGATGAAACAAGGATGAGGGTTTGTTGCAAAAAAAAAAAAAAAAAAAAAAAAAAAAAGATTAGATAAAGTCCAGGGAGCACCACAATCACAAACCGCAGCCCTTCCTAGACACCAACAGGAAGAGGAAAACAGACAAAACCAAAAAAGCGCAAATCATACAAGCGTACGAAAAGCACGAAGATTAGCTTTCTCTTCCCCAAGTGAGGTAATCGCAATGCTGAAAGGACTGAAAAACACAAGAACAAAATAACACAAGGTAAGACATAAAACAAATCGCCTTATAGAATAAACCACAAAGCAACAAAGAATAAGACTAACACCGGGACCACCGCCTTAGAACGGTCAGTAGAATAAACCACCGGGGGTTCAAAGCACTTTTACAGCTAACCAACTTCACCCTGTGTCCCGATGCTATCGTTAGTACAGAAATACATACAAATTTGGTTCGCATAAAGGCTCCCAGCCCAGTCAATGCATCAAAGCGAAAACATAAAAATCCAATTAATCACAATGATAAATAAAGACGAGTACTCATGGCTAATTCTACTGTATGCCAGAGTAAATGAATACCAATAGTTGAACCACGGCGGGCCAAGCCAAAGATATATCATCAAGCCCCAACCCACTGGTTAAAGATTTACGAAGAGGGCGTCATTGAATCTGAGGCCCGAACCTCCGTCGCGCAATAAAAAGAGTGAAGCATAGCCAATAATGATTGGGTTGACAACTAGGCATGCAGTCTGCCGCATAATATCCAGGCCTTAGCCAATTCATTTATAACGGTTAATTAGTTTTCTGAATTGCTCCGAAAAGTTAGGTTTTCCAACATTTTTTTCTAGATCTGTACACTAAGTCACCGTAAAATTCTGGTTCCAGTATACCTTGTTGCAGAAGTGTTTTCAGATTGACGCTATATTTTCCTACCAAGGCACTAAACCTTAAACCCTGACAACAAGAGCTAAGAAAACAACGGAGCCGTAGAGACACATATTATCAGGCATCCATCATCTAATGAAAAACTTAGGTCGACACCATCATAGTGTAAGAGACCCCTTTCACCGCCGTAGAATTAAAGAGGAAAGCGTGACTGTGTTAAAACCTAAGCACGCAGTATGGCACATTTTTATAGCGGATAATATGTATGAATGTTTGAAACAACTCCAACAAATTTCTATAACAAACCAAGGCATTAACATAACATGTAAAGAAACATTAAATACGCATATACAGTCCTTTTATTCTATAAATTTGACATTATGAAAACACACCTATTCAAATATATTGAAAACTTTACAATCAAAAAAGGAAAATTTTCAGATGAAAAAATTCTGATATTTTTCATATTTTTGCTTAAAACATAGATTGTGGGTACACGTTAGAACCGCCTCTGCGAGGCGGTTCTAAAGAGTACCCACAATCTATGTTTTATAGCAAAATAAGAAAAATAATGTATACCCCTGTAAACCCCAGTTTTACTATATAAAAGTGGGGTTTGAGGGGGTCAAAATTACATAGGCATGTTTTCGTGATGAACTGCAGTATCAGTCGCATGAAAAATCTACAACATTAACAATAAAGCACTAAAACCTACAGTGCGACCAAAGTGAAATAGATTCTAAACAGAATGTCCTTTGCTAGCAGTGAACACTCCCAGAACAGAAAACAACCAAAGTGTCAAAAATATAAGTGAAGAGAACCAGAAAATGCCACAGTCACGAAGTACATTCCTCCGTAATCCAAGTATTCCCTGATGTTTTAGTGGCTTTTCATTATATTGAGATTTGCCACTAACACCTGAGTAACTCCTATTATGAAAATCAGCAATTTTCTTGTCCTGTCTAAATGAAGGTTTTTACCAAAATAGACGCATGGAAGTTAATGTGTAATGTAGATAGCCACTAAGGATTATCAAACTAATATTTTATGACTGAAAAAAAAAAAAAAAAAAAATGATAATACTTGAATTTCGAAATTAATAATTAACATTTTGGGATAACAAATTGGCTTTTACCATGTTCAGTCTTGGCAACGAGGGTAGACTTTGACAAGTATAGTGAAAAGCTGGTTATGCAAGTTTTCAATGAAACAAATTATTTATTTTTTTGGAAAATTGTTTCTTTTGTTCATTTTCCTTTCAAAAATGCCAAACCAAGACTGGCTGGGGAAATTCTGCATTTTCGATAGCTAAGTTGCTCTGACAGTAAGTGGTAAATATCAAACTAAAGAAAAACCACTTAATTGTCAGAGAAGACTCGGACTAAGCCCTCCCCAGGCACAGCAGAATTAGACGAGGAACAAATAAGAACAACACAAACGCCATATAATGAAACCGCAGACGCACAAATAAAGAAAAAAACTGCAACTGAAGACCCGCCTTAGAATAGTCAATAGGAAAACTTCTCGGGCACCATCATAGATTTTTAACCATACTAGGTAGTGTCAGCCAATTATGCCTCATCGGCGACCTTCATAATGTTTTTTTTTTCTAATCCCAGAATGAACATTACCTAGTATGTGTTTTTATGGCTGTTTCCAGACTTTTATCTGATGTTTTGCTACTGCCAAGCCATAAACATACTTCCTAAGCCCCGAATATTTATTCCCGTATTTTCTTCTACTTCTGTTCAGGCTGATAGGTATGGTGGGCGATTCCGTATTTTCCTGTATTTCTTTTCAGACTGATAGGTACTCGTATTTTGGACAAAGCGTGCTTACCAAGTAATGCCTAGTTTCCATGGAGACCTCATTACACCCCATTTATTTTGGGTCCGTGTCTATCTGTCTGAACATTCCTAGTTGTGCCTTGGTGTATATCGACTTTATGATTTTCCGAAATACGATATAAGTATGTTGAACTCACTCAATTTATGCAAATCATTTACTAATTTCAACGTTTAACAAAACGGAAGTCAACTGACTTTTCCCCCTCTTTCTAAATCTGCCATTCAAATTGATTTTTATAATATAAGAAAAGAAAAGAAAAGAAAAAAAACAACAACAAAAAAAACCCTCAAAAAAACAACAATATATACTGGTCGTCACGGCAGAGCCAAACGATATCAACTTTTATGTTAATTAATTTGCAACTGACCACCACAGTATGTAAATGAGCAAGTGACAGGATAATCGAATGAAAACCACCTGTTGTCAGCGATAAGCCATAAACTCAGCTTCCTAAGCCAACTCGTATGTCAACTAAATCATAAGTCAGATTATTGATTTTGTTTGCAGCTATTTGTTTAGAAAAACTAGTAGGATATAAGGTAGATGGTGAACGAAAGACTTCATGCTTTATCGTTAATACATTCTTGGTTAGCACTTTGCTGAGCTTTTTATTGCATGATGATGGATCGAGCCGCACGACGATTGACCCCTCGCGGCCTTATGCTGATTTGAATGTTGATCCAATATCTTACCTGTCTATGGTCGGGATCTCGAGATTCAATTAATGATTTTATTCTTTCAGCTTGCGGCCGAGTCCTCGTTTTCGTTTAATTATAGGTTTATGGTCAATAGCTTTGCTTCCCTCTATTTCCCTCTTTAACTGCATGACGGTGGGTGGGTCCTCAGACTAAATGACGGCTTTCTCCTCAATCTATTGTCGGCGCCTGACTTTTAATTTCTCTGGTCGGGCTCATCGTGGTCCTGATTAAGGTGTTCATGTGTTCTGGCTTCAGACCGCCATTGAGTCCTTTGCTTTTTTTTCATCAAAGTGTTTTTGATTATGTGTTTCACGGTGATTTTCACAGATGTGGTAGAGTTCCCTGTGCGGACTGAATAAATATATGTAATTTAGAAGTGCATCAGAAGGGCGAGATTTCGCACGAGTAGAACTAGTTTAAGCCCCGCATACCTAGTAGTTTTCCTACTGACCGTTCCTAGGCGGCTCTTCTGTTGCAATTCTTGTTTGTTTGTGTGTCTGTGATTTCATATGTGGCGTTTATGCCCACGTTTATATTGTCCTTATTCGTTCCTCATCTCTTTTTCATTTGGTACCTCGGGAGGGCTGTGCTTCGTGATTGTGGCATTACCTGGGTATCTTCACTTTTATTTTGGTATAGCAAATTCGTAAGTGTAAGTGTTTCTTTCTTTCTTTGATCCACTTTTGAGGTAATCACTCTCTAGAATGACAGATACATTGTGTTCAAACAACTGGAACTGCACCGATACTTCGAGCAAGTGCTGGAAACTTATTAAGGCCAGGCTTGATCTCCAACCTTCAGAAGTCATTATTTTGCATGTTCAATGATTGTGCCTTATTTGCGTTTCTTGAGTTTGTGGTCTTTCTCTGAGAGAGAGATTATTTGTGTCGTCTATTCCGTTATTTACCTAACCCTTCATTGGGAGATTACCATTCATTGGGAGATAGTTTCTCTTTAATGGTGGCCGTTCCTATTTCCAAACGTGACATAAAGAAAAGGTCCTGATCTGGCTGTTCGCATATACAATTAGATACCTTTCCTGATGCCTATTTAATTTAATTTCTTACAGATGTAATTTGTATACTAATAAATTCCAAAACTGCAATCATCTTCTACACACACACACACACACACACACACACACACACACACACACACACACACACACACACACACACACACACTTATTAAAAGCATGCATAATGTCTTATCCGGGCAATAACTCTCCTTCGATACATTCTTTAGTATCCAATGATACTGTTAACGGACAGTGAAGGCCCTAATCATATTGCACGTCCGCGCATGCTGATCTGGGCTTTCGCTCTCCGTACATGTCCGAAAACACGTTTTCGAATTGTGCGACCCATATCATGTGATACATGCAACCATCTTTAGTTGGGGTGCGGAGGTATTGGTAAAGCAGAACTAAAACAAATAGTGCAGATTATATTTCATTTTCTTTGGGATCATTGGGCCCATTGTGGTTTATTTGAAAATGGAGTTCTGCTCATGTATACGCTAGAAGGCGTAAGCAATGCAAACTTCATTACTGTCTCAATAAAAACAAGACTCCCATTTTCTGATCCGTAGTGTGTTCTTTGTTTTCAAAGACAATCTTTTTGACGTTTATTGTAAAAATAATAATTTTTGTAGGCGAGCATAATCTCCAATATTTTGCGTGCTTATCAGTCATTTGCATCAGGAATGTGTAAAGGTTAGGGACACCGGACGACAAGTAGTTTGTTGTAATAAATATAACGATCATTTCTGATGGATGATATGGGCTTCCCCCAAGCGAAAACGTGTTTCCAGTCACATGCAAACAGCGAAGGCCCAGATCAGCCTGCGCATTCGCGCAGTCTGATCAGGGCCTTAACTGTCCACTAACATAATTATTGAATAGAGAGCAAAGACCCTAATGATACTTTGCGCATGCGCAGGTTGATCTGAATCTGAATGTTCAAAGGCACCTTTTCGCTTGCCGCGGCCCATGTAACGAGGCTAGACGGAACATGGTCATATCATGCATTTAAGGGGACTGTGTACGCGTGGCAAATTTTCCGCATGATATGCTTGGTATTCAGAAATGCAAAACAGGAAGTTAGAAAAGTTGTATCAACTTTTGTAACTTCCTGTTTTGCATTTCTGCATATCACGCCCCTTGTGAAAAGAGGTCTATGTTAAAAGATATTAATTGCTCTCAATATATTTCTCACGTAATTGTTCACATAAGTCATAAGTTACACAAACGAGCATAAAATATAGCGACCTTAGTTTCGATACCTGATCTGTCACACACAATACGGCAACATTTGAGCCACTACTTCAGAATACGTACCTGCGGACATGTGCGCTTAGCGCATTACGAAAACAAGCCTATTCAAATATATAGAATATTTCACCTATAAAACTGAAAATTTTCAGATAAAAAACTGATATTTTTTATTTTTCTGCTCAAAACATAGATTGTGGTACTCGTTAGAATCGCCTCGATGAGGCGGTTCTAACGAGTACCCACAATCTATGTTTTAAACAGAAATAAGAAAAATAATGTATACCCCTGTAAACCCCAATTTTACAATATAAAAGTGGGGTTTAAGGGGACAATATTATATAGGCATGTTTTCGTAATGAACAGTCAGATTGGCCCGCGCATTCTCACGGTGTGATCAGCATCACCACTGGGCGCATTTTTGGATAGCCAAGGACACAAAGTTTTGCCATACGGAAAATGAAGACTGACTACACGGATGCGCAGGCTGATTTGAGTCTTCGTTGGTCGTACAAGACAAAATATGTTTTATCACGTTGCGGCTCATTTGTCTTATGTAACTCTATTCTTTACGTTAACACTATGTGAAATATGCTGTTCAAGTCCATGGCAATTCAACTCTATAAAATGCATAAAATGAAGAAAATATGGTTTTCAATACCAGAAAATCTATTTGTGGAATGCCAAAGGTTGATCGAAAGCACTAACAAAATTACGTAATTGGATACAAAAGTCCTTGATAGCGAAATATTTGCCTACTACTGTAGACCCCCCCCCGCCCCACAAACACATACCGGTTTTCACTATATTCTATAGGAGAATGAGGGGTGTTCATCGCATAGACTTGTTAACGCAATAATTCCAACTCAGCAGGCTTACAATTATTCAGCACAATTTGACTGACCAAGTCAATTTGAAAACGGAATTAATACTTCGATAGCTTCAATGACTAGGTTTTTCGGATGTTTTCTTCGCGCAAAAATCTAAAATAAATTTTTCCTATATGTTCGACGTAAATATGACCTAGTTGGAAATATAAGAAATGAATATTATTTTTGTGGATTTTATCGATGTGTAAACGCCGACGACTCCTTCACAAACTTTAAATACAGTTTGTGAGTGATTTGCCGGTGTTTTCACCTCGATAAAATACATAAAAATGAAATTCATTCCTATAATTCGCTGTCGTTTATAACAAAACAATTATCCTTCGTGGTGCTGTTGTTTGCTTGATGAAGCTTGAAGAAGGCATCAGTTATAATGTGACTATACGATGCATTAACCCTTGCCTTGATGAATAAATTAAGATGCCACGCTCACTTCTAATTTCCAGCCAATCAGATTACTTGATCCGGGTTTTTGATAGCAATTCACATATTTAATAACAAACAGTACATATCCAGATCAATTGGCTTCTTCAGAAGCCAACTGATCTTGATCTACACTGTTTGCTAGGACTGAGCATGATGTTTTCAGCAAGAGAAGTGTTAATACTCCAAAATCAACACAAATAATTATCTGACTGGCGCATTGGACGAACGCAGCATGTTGGTCATTAGGAACGATAGTTTCTGTCAAGTACAGGCTAATTGCACTGGGATAATAAGACGGACTAGAACGTTTACGATCAAAGGAAACGCAAACATAACTTCTGATATGTGCAACCAACGGGCACTTAAAGCAGCTTGCGCGTCCGCGCAGTAAAACCAGAGTTTTCATTGTCTGCATGAAGTCATTTTGCATCATTGGCTATCGAAAATGCGCCCAGTAAAGATTCTGATCGCGCAGGCTGATCTACATCTTCGCTGAGCACTCACTTCGGTGAGGCAGTACTAACGCGTACCCAAAATCTATGTTTGCGAGCAGAAATAAGAAAAATAATGTATACCCAATGTGTCTTTTTTTCCAGTTTTGGTCCCAGAAAACAAACTGCGAAGCAAATGTCTTTAAACACCGTAAATCGTACTATGGAACTGAGAAGCACAAAGGGCAATATCACATTTTTTCAGTTATAGTTTTCCGTTAAATGCTTAGCACTCTGGGTAAAATCTGAAACATTGGAATATTTTTCCCAGAAATCGGGTTTTGACATTTCATGCCAATTGTCTTCAATGGAGACAATTTGCATGCAATGTCTAACTCTGTTTCCTGGGAAAAATGAATAAAATATCATTCATTTGCCGATTTTACCCATAGAGTGGTTAAGGTTAACCCTTGTCATGCTGAATAAATTAAGATGCTACGCCCACTTCTAATTTTCAGCCAATCAGATTACTTGATCCAGGTTGTTGACACAAATTCAAACCCTGAATTGCCAACCGTGTAGATTCAGATCAGTTGGCTTCTTCAGAAGCAAACAGATCTGGATCTACACTGTTTGCAAAGTCCGGGCATATCCTGGTTCAGCAAAACAAGGGTTAACAAAAATAAGTTTGTCTCAAACTGTTTATAACCGAATGCGTAGCTGTTTTTTTCTCACACAATTGTAACAATCCGCAAACAACTTGAGCAACATCGTCAGTAAACGTACCTTCGGATATGTGCACCAAGCGATGTAAAATTTCTTCATGCAGACAACGAAGACTCAGGTCACACTGGACATGTGCTCTCTTGCGTTGCGGCTCATTTTGCTATTCATTTTTTGGTGAGCATTACGAAAACACGCCTATTCAAATATATTGAAAATTTTACCACCAAAAAATGAAAACTTTCAGATGAAAAACCTGATATTTTTCATACTTCTGCTCAAAACATAGATTGTGGGTACTCGTTAGAACCGCCTCAGCGAGGCGGTTCTAAAGAGTACCCACAATCTATGTTTTTACCAGAAATAAGACAATTAATGTATACCCCTGTAAACTCCAGTTTTACTGTACAAAAGTGGGGTTTAAGGGAGTCAAAACTATATAGGCGTATTTTCGTGATGGATAAAATGAGTGAATGTTTTGTTACATTCGTCGGAATATGACTAATGAATGTACAAACGGAATATACACTCAATCACCAACTTACGCACGCACACACGCACGGTGTAATTTGATTCGTTTCTTCCAGAGTTACAAGAGATAATGAGGACTTCCCCAGGAGCCATATCTCCCTTTTCCCTAAATGTAATAACCCTGATTCTTTGTTGCTTAATACTTTAATTTTCAAATATTCCTTTTTCTCATGAGTTAAGAGAAACAAAACTGAAAAAGAAAATGTTTCCTTGCTCCTGAAGATAATTGCGGTTGTCCCTTGTTCCCCGGAAATAAATTGCCATGTTCCCATATCTTCAAGGCCCCTCCCCTAGATGCTTTTCAGAACTATGCCTACACGGGGAGGGGGGTCTGTATCTGTCTGTCTTTCGGTTCCCTTAAAATTCGAGATTATATTCTGTATTTCATTGAATAAGAGAGAGAATATTTTACATTGTATCTCGTAGTTTGTGGAAACAGAAACAATCCATCCTTATTGTATTCTGTTACAAATATTTGGGCAAATCTGGCTCTGAAAAAGTAAGCATTATAGATTTAGTTCAGTTTTGCTGCTAAGGGGCGTGAAAGATATTGCGTTTTTCATTAGTTGTTATGTATAGACTCGGTTTTTTATCTTTTGTGTGGTTCTTTGTGAACAAATGATCTCCCTTCCAGATTGTTTTGATCAGGATCTGTTTAACAGTTGCAGCTCGTAAATGCATCACGAGGTAATCCAATGGACATGTTCAAATACGTACGGTTAGAAGTTAGGATATCCATGCGTTGAAAGGTAATATGAGACGCTCCAAGCTAAACATTCCTTCAGGGTATGACAGCGAAGGCCCAGATCAGCCAGCGGGAAAGCGCAGTTTGATCAGGGACTTCGCTGTCCACTAACAGTACGAGGAAAAATAAGAAAACAATCTCAAAATGTCGTCCGCTAAATTTTTTACCCATGGTGCTTAACGTTAAAATGTATGCGTAATATGATATCATTTCTCTATGCAATACACGCGTTGGTACATGTGGTTTCTTAGGCATACATGTAATTTATGGATTGCCATAATGAACATCAGAGCACGACAGCGCACTACCATATTGTTATTATGATTTGCAAAAATATCCATAGACCAGTGACAAATGAGTCACTGGAAACAAGACAAGACAATTTTGTATTCATATTTAACCAATATAAAAAAAGGTAAGAGAAAAGTCCAGGGAGTGCCACAATCACAAACCGCAGCCCTTCCCAGACCCCAAGAGGAAGAGGAAACTGACAGATCTAAACAAGCGCAAACCGAACAAACGTACGAAAAGCACTAAGATTAGCTCTCTCTTCCCCAAGCGAGGTAATCGCAATGCTAAAAGGACTGAAAAACACAAGAACAAAATGACACACGGAAAGACATACAACAAATCGCCTCGTAGAATAAACCACAAAGCAACAAAGAGTAAGACTAACACCAGGACCACCGCCTTAGAACGGTCGGTAGAGCAAACCACCGGCGGGGGGAGGGGGGGGGGAGGTATAAAGCACTTTTACAGCTAGCTAACTTCACCCTGGGTCCCGATGCTAAGCCTAGCTTCCCTTTTGTATGACATAGGCAAACAGTGCAGACCTAGATCAGACGCCGCATGCTGCGGCGTCTGATCAAGGTCTTCACTGTTTGCTTACAGGAATTTCAATTACAAAAAGAAAAAAATTAGAAAAAAAATACATCTGACAACCCTTAAATGAGAAATGGACTCACCCAATGTATAAGGATGGGAAATTCCATTAGGCTTTTTTGGGTTAACAATAAATAATTTAAGGCAAATGGATACACTTTCAAGTGAGGCAGTTCTGTCAAATTTGTTTGCCTTCCTTCTGAAAAGTGTCTACCCTAAAGGGAAAGACATTGCTTCCCTTGGGGCGCATTCGCCCCTTTTAGATTAGAGCCATTTTAGAAGGGACAGGAAAGCAGACGGAAATTATAAAAAGTTTTATTTCATGTAAACATAGCGGCAAATCTACTAAAGGTATCCATTTACCTTAATTGTCATTCAGTTTACATGTGCCTATAAAATAAATGTCATTTTCCTCCTTTCTCATTACGCACGTATGCATTAATTAAACAACAGAGGCAAAGCCCATTTCAAGACAAAATGTCTGCTTTAATAAGCTGCATCTTTGTCTGTATACTGTTTACATCAACGCATTGCCAAATAGGCCCTGGTGAAGCTTGTTTCGGATGTCCAGTGGAACAGTCGCCTTATCGTCATGATGTTAGACTGGCGGCATCAGCTGCCATCAGGCAGTTAGGTCCCGGACATAGATTACTTTGGATTTACAGAGCACAAACTGCGGTTAGATTTTTTTTTATCTTTAAAATATTTATTTTCATTGTTGTATTTTCTGTCACTCTGTGAGAGGAGTGTCTTAATTTAACTTGTATGCTGTTGCAGTTGCCAATTAAGAGCTGCATGTATTGATCGGTTGCAATTTTGTGTGAAAAGACCAAATATGCTTTTGCGCCCTTTGCTACATGTATGTCTCATCACAGTGTTTGTGTGACTAAATGTGTTCGACTGTGATGTGCTACCGATGGGCCCGGGTCGATGAGGTAGAATGAGGTAGAGGATCCCTACATCACGAAAACATGCCGATATAATTTTGACCCCCTTAAACCCCACTTTTATAAAGTAAAACTGGGGTTTGCAGGGGTATAAGTTATTTTTCTTATTTCTGCTGAAAACATAGATTGTGGGTACTCGTTAGAACCGCCTCGCCGAGGCGGTTCTAACGAGTACCCACAATCATTGTTTTGAGCAGAAATATGAAAAATATCAGAGATTTTATCTGAAAATTTTCAGTTTTTGGAGGAGAACTTTTCTATATATTTGATAGGCGTGTTTTCGTAATGTATACGGACCGTGCATATATTTGTTATTCGGAGCTGCTTCAGAATTAAGGGTGCAGTTTTGTGCGAGTGAAACTACAGTGGAACTTCAATGGCTCGAACATCTTTGGGACCGTGGAAATTTGTTCGAGATATGGGTAGTTCGAGCGACTGAGGGTAAATTATGGCACCGGGTCAGGAAGCAAATAGCGATAAGTTAGGGATATCTTTTCGATTTTCTGCACAATAATTATATGTTGAGTGTATTCATTAGAATCGCCTCGATGAGGCGATTCTAATGAGTACAAACAACATACAATTTCGTGCTAAAAAAAGAAAATTTCATTAAATATTTGTTTTCTTAAACTATCGGAAGAATTTCATAGGGACTCAAAAACGAGTTCGAATTATATTAGCCATGGTAAACGAACCATCGGTGTTCGAGCTATCGAGGTTTGACTGTAGTTTAAGCATCCCCAGTAGTTCCTCTACTGACCGTTCCAAGGAGGTTCCGCTGTTGCAGTTTTTCTTTGTGCGTGTGTCAGTGGTTTCATATATGGGATTTGTTTTGTCAGTCTTTGTATTCCATCCATTCTTCTTTTGGTGCCTAGGGACGGCTTTATGACTTTGGCATTTCTTGTGTATTTACATTTTTTGTTTTCAAGTCTCGGTCAATAAACTTAAGCTTAAACTTACTTAAACCTGGATTCTAGTGTGGTCATTACGAAAGCATGCCTATTCAAATATACTGAAAATTTTACCACCAAAAAATGAAAATTTTCAGATAAAAAATATCTGATATTTTTTCATATTTCTGCTCAAAAGCATAGATTGTGGGTACTTATTAGAACCGCCCCGACAAGGTGGTTCTAACGAGTAACCACCGCCGCGACGAGGCGGGTCTAACGAGTACCCACAATCTATGTTTTTGAGCAGAAATAAGAAAAATAATGTATACCCCTGTAAACCCCAGTTTTACTATATAAAAGTGGGATTTAAGGGTGTCAAAATTATATAGGTATGTTTTCGTGATGGTTATGTCAGATTCCTGCATCACTCTTGCTTAGCCCAGTATCGCATTTAATTTAAACTTAGCCTCTCAAATTATCTGAAGTGGAATCTTTTATCTTGGAATTGCAACATATTCATTATTCAACACAAGAATCTCAGTCAAAATACAAACCAAGAATGGCAAGCAGTGAAGATGAGCATGGGCATATCTGTTTCAAATATTCGATTTATCCCCTCTCACAGCAGCCCCCTTCTCCCGTTCCCCCATTAGATTATATTAGATATGGTTCTTGTGTTGTTCGTTCTTTGTGATACAGACAACCCTCTTTATACCGACACTCGACACAACGACAAAATCGTTATAATAACAATTTGAAAGTCACAAAACCGTCACTTAAAAGTTAACAATTAGTCACAAATTATGCAAGAATATTGTATTTAAAACTTTAAAGAAAACTGTATTTTGATATTTGTTAGAATCGCCTGATGATACAACGACAAAAAATCGTTATATTGACAATTTGACTGTCACAAAACCTTCGCTTAAGAGGTAACAATTAGTCACAAATTATGCAAGAATATTATATTTAAATTTTCAAAGAAACATAAGTTTAGGATATTTGTAAGAATCGCCTCAGTGAGGTGATTCTAACAAATATCCAAAACATACGTTCTATGAGGAAATAAGAACACAACAAGACCTATTTATATATAAATCGGCATATAAAGTATTCTGTATAACAGCAAATTTATTTTAGTGGCAACGTATTTTGGAATGTATGCTGTCGTTGTAACGAGGGTTCACTGTACCTTGTGACTGCTCGCTTCGGAGTTTTTTTTCGTAGTCTACTTTCGTATATTATTACTGTGGTTAGTAGATCCTTTTTTGGCATTGTAATCACCTCTTGGGAAGACGGAACTGGTTGCTATGCCTTTCTTTGTTTATATGTGTGCTATCTACATAGTGTGTTTCTTCTTCTGCGGTCATGTTCTGTAATAGTGTCACTTTCTGGATAAATCATTCACGTTTCTTTTATCTACAGAAATGACGGGGTAAATTTTGTTTGCGTAAATGTTACAATGATAATGATAGACACACACGTGATACATGTAATTTATATAGAAATGGGTCCAGCAATATTATCTTCATTCTTGCCCTGCCGAAAAGATAAAGATGCTACGCTCACTTCTAATTTTCAGCCTACCTGATTTGTGATCCAGGTTGTTGATACAAATTTAGATACTAAATGACAATGGTGATACTCTTAAAGAAATGGGTTATGCTTATAGAGCAAATTATATTTTTAAGGGGACTAAATAGACGTGGTTCATTTTCTTCCATTTCATAGTACAAGAAGGACAACTTGCTTGACTTCCTGTCTATTTTCCCACAATTGAAGCCCCTTCAGTTAAGGTGTCCGCTATCCCGCTATCCTTTTTGAGTAGAACCAAGTTTTTAAACGGGAAGAAAAAATAAACATTCTGAATGATTAAACTTCTTCTGAATATGTATCAGTTCTCTTTAAAGAGTGTTGAAGGCAAATACAATCTCGTTAGAGTGATATAGTTTGTATGTATTAATTAATCTGACAGCATGATTGCAAACCTTTTATTCGATGATGATAAAATGATAAAAGACATGATACTTGGTAGATTTTACGCATGTTCTAATCAGAATGTCTATTCAAGCCTACAATGTCAACCAGTAAATGACAAGACAATTGTCCCATTTGTTTAAAGATTCACGTTTGTTTAATTATACATCATGTATTGTGTTTTCACACAGGTTTGTGATTCCCATGTACCGAAATATTTATAGTGTGTGTGTGTGTGTGTGTATATATGTGTGTATGTACGCGCGCGCGCGTGTGTGTGTGTGTGTGTCTGTGTGTGTTACTTCAGACAAAGCTTGCCGCGAAATCAGTAAACGCAACTACTAAATGTAGCTAAAATTGCTCATATTTGATTGACAGAAGTTGTTGACTAACCATTGTAATTTTGCGTGCAGATATGAACTAATATACAGAAGCTCTGTACTGCAGAAAATGTGTGATCGTGTGTGGCTTGTTTTCACATCTTTTTCTTTTTTGCTCTTCAGCATAAAGCCTCAAGGCTATCATTTAAATGATAATTATTTGATAAGGTTTGAGCAACGATAGAATGTTTACAAGCTATTGGTGAATCGTACAAAAATATCGTAAAACTATTCTGCTTTTATTTTCAAATCGAAATTAAATGCATTTAAATGACCATCTATATTGGCTTAATTAAAAGAAAAAGGAAAGGAATATACCCAGGAAACGCCACAATCACGAAGCACAGCAGTTTTGATGAAGGAGAAAAGGAAGAGAAATGATAAACATATAATGACAAAAGTAACGTCATATACTAAATCACCTAGACACGAACAAAAAATAATTGCAATAGAAAACCGCCTCGGAACGGGCTGTTGGTAAACCACAGGGGCCTAATTCAGTTTTCACAGCACGAAACCTCACCCCTAATTCTGACCTGCTCCAAATTACAAACATATGTTCAGTCTGCAGCATAAAGACTCTTATCTCATCAGTAATTTGTTTGTGTTGAGGTTTTACGGCCCAGTCAACCCAATGGGGTCATGTCGAGCGCGGTCAGTTTACCTAACCACACGTTTACTGGGCAGGCTTTGTCCTCTAAGCGGTTAACCAGTATTGTGCACATTCTTTCGCCAGAAACTGACAATTGCCCTTCTTGAATCAGCGGAAGGGAGAGAATGACCGTAGAAAATATTTCATGATCAATCTCCACGAAAGAATGTTGCCGACCTCGGCGGGGGTCGAACCCGCGACCTCCCGGTCTCCAGTCGGACGCGCATCCAACTGAGCCACCGAGGCTGGCTATCTCATCAGTAAAATATCACAGTGCAGCACAAATAATCACAAATATTGAAGTGAACCAAAGAAAAGTTCCCAATGGTGATTTAAAGCCAGAACACAAGAGAATCTGAAATAGGACCACGGCGGACCCGATTACAGACATCGATAGACAAGCGCCAACCTTCTTTAACAGACTAATCATTTAGTCATTTAGTCCGAAAAACGACTCACCGTCGTGCTATTGACAAAAAGAAACAAAGTTATAAACCATATTTGGTTATCTGACATGTATTCAGATTGCGGCAGAACATCTATATTGATTGTATTTTGTGGTGAAAATATTTTAAATTGTTCGAAAAATCAAATTTGCCAACAATCTTTCTGAATTTATAGTCTAAAATGTCGTAAAATTCAAGTTCGAACAGACCTTCTTAAGGAAGTGTTTTCTGACCAACATCGTATTTTTACATTATTCAGAATGACGGCAATAAAATAAAGGATGTACTCTGTGATATTGGTACCCAGCTTGAACAAGTTTAGCAGTTAACCCTTAAAGCGCCAATCACAACAATTGTCGTCTGCTTTGTCTTCTACCGGTTACTTTAAAAGTCATTGTTGCAAAACAGTGTGGACCCAGGTCAGGAGCAGTCTGATCTGGGTCCACACTGTTTGCCTATATGCAAAATGTACGTTTGAAAAGTGTGCAAGAAGATGCAGCAGACGACATAAGCAGACGACAGTTTGAGATGCAGATTTTCTTGGCGCTTTAAGGGTTAAAAGTTATTTTGATTATTAAAATCATTAACTAAAATGAAATATTGATTAACTACAGGAACGATAAGTGTACCGGGTGATTAGATGTGACCTAATGTATGCAAAGTATCTGAAAACGACATTTTCCCCTGCCAACAGTAACAGCTCGCTGAATAAAAAGCCAGACGTTTGACCACTAAACAAAACGTGTGACATACTCAGCCGTTCGGTTTCTAAAGAGATTTCGACATACGAAGTCAGTTTTATTACATCAGAATATAATAGTGAAGTTTCCTTACAACTGAATAATTATGTAGTTCATTTTCTATAGAAAAAAAGATTTCAAGCACATAAAACTATCACGAATAAGTAGACTAATGCCAAGGCCATAATATTTGTGTAGTGTTACAGCAAATGATCTTTCGGAAGTCATCACGAAAACATGCCTACACAATGTTGACCCCCTTGACCCCACTTTTATATAGTAAAACTGGGGTTTACAGGGGTATCCGTTATTTTTCTTATTTCTGCTTAAAATCATAGGTTGTGTGTACTCGTTAGAACCGCCTCACCGAGGCGGTTCTAACGAGTACCCACAACCTATGTTTTGAGCAGAAATATAAAAAATATCAGATTTTTTTTTTTCTGAAAATTTTCAATTTTTGGGGGTAAACTTTTCAGTTTATTTGAATAGGCGTGTTTTCGTAATATTAGAAACTGTTGTATATGATTTCTGGTTCATCGAATCACTGATCCCGGGTTAAGCAGTTCGGATAATATGGTACTGTTTAAGCGTGAGCAGCATTATCAGGGTCGGTTTTATTGAGTCTGTTCATGATCTGCTCGTTTCTCAGACGGGTCCCTACTTATAGAGTTTAATAGCAGCCTGCATATTCTGGATTGGCGAAATAAGTTAAGCACTACTAGGCCCCGAGTTTATGAAACATTTTTCAGGCTCAGCTCAGCTGAGCATGAAATTTATCCTGCTAATAAAATTACTAACAATTGCAAATTCTCTCTTGCTAAACATTGCTGAGCATAAAATTTTCATTGCTAACAGATATAAACATGCCAACTATTGTTTGAATTTTCATATTTATTAGCAGAGAAAATGTCATATCCAGCTGAGTTAAGCATCAAACAAGTTTTATAACCTCGAGACAAGGTTCTAACCTTTTGTGGGTCGCGTGAGTGCTTTAAAGTTTTGCTATCCTGCAACGCTGCATTGCTGATGAGTACGTCTATTCGTTCCAGTGGATCAGCAAGCTCTACGTAGATTGCTCATAAGATTATTTTTGCAGACACCTCTAGACTGTATTTACTATTAGACAACTTCAAGATAACGAAGTCCTGAAATATGAATTTGAAGGAGGATTAAATATTTCTTGGCACCAAAGGTTCAGAATGTGATAAATTAAGTGACGTTATAAGTCAAGGCTGATGGTTCTCGCGGGTAAAACTAGTTAAAGTCCTACCCTAACCCCAATATGTTTTTCTTTTTTTTCTGCTAACAACTCCGAGGAGATAATTTTACAAAAAAAAAAAAAAAAAAAAAAAAGAAAAAAAAAAAAAAAAAAGATTTTAGAACATTCCTAGAAATGACACCGTAATAAATCCTGTATGTAAAGTTGAATCGTTGCGGAAATGTTTTTATTATTGATTCTAGGGTTCTGACTCATTTGATTAGATTATATGAGTAGATCAACTATAGATAAATAGACAAGCGTATAAATAAATTAATGAATATATGCAATGACAAGATTTGTTTTGTACTTTTTGTCATAAGTTTTATACTTATACACGCGGACCAATGTTTCTTTTACTAGTAGAGAAGAACCAACAGAAAATTAACCAAACTTTTATGTCGCGCTATAAGTTTTCAGTGCAATAGGGGTCTGGATACACTTGGTAGAATTTCCACCGTTGTTTGCAAGCGACACAATATTTAGGACTTCCTGTTTGCATCCCTAAACATCAAACCCATTCAAAAAGGGGGTATACTCTAAAAGAAAGGATTTGATCCCTCAGAGAGGACTGTTTTGTATCTTTTTAAAGTAGTCAAGTAAGCATTGGTTTCATGAACCATTCCCTGAAAATAAAATTAGGAATGATTCACTCTTTTAACACGTGATATTTTTGTTTTCTTTTTAAGGTGGTCGCCGGCACAAACTACTATCTATGGATGAAAATATTGAAGGTAACAACATCTATGTTAATATACTACCGATTCAACACAGCATCACGAAAACATGCCTATATAGTTTTGACCCCCTTAAACCCCACTTTTATATAGTAAAACTGGGGTTTACAGGGGTATGCATTATTTTTCTCATTTTGCTCGAAAACATAGATTGTGGGTACTCGTTAGAACCACCTCATTGAGGCAGTTCTAACGAGTACCAAAAATCTATGTTTTGAGCAGAAATATGAAAAATATTTGAATTTTTATCTGAAAATTTTCAATTTTTCGATGATTAACTTTTCAGTATGTTTGAATAGGCGTGTTTTCGTAATGGTAAGCCTTGTGCAAAACAATTTATTGTTACCTTGATGACAACAACTCTTATCATTCGCACTGATGTGTCATTTGCTAGTTATTAGTAGTCAGCAATCGATTAAATTCCAAAAGTGTACTCTGCACTGTGAACATAAAGGGGCAAGGGAGGAGTTATATCAGAGGTATAATCAGACTACAAATGCTTACAGAATGAATGTAAGCTGAGAATCCATCGACAAGAACCAAGGATCCTAATTAGATTAGGGAGGCATAATATTTATCCGTTATTTTCTTTACTCATATGTCTTAGATTCTATTTTCTCATGGCACACACACATACACACACACACAGAGAGAGAGAGAGAGAGAGAGAGAGAGAGAGAGAGAGAGAGAGAGAGAGAGAGAGAGAGAGAGGTTGCCGTGCTGTTATGCAAAATCAGGACTCCTTTTACGTATAAATTTGGTTCAAAAAAAGGGGTAAGAGAAAAGTCCAGGGAGTGCCATAATCACAAACCGCAGCCCTTCCCAGACACCAAGAGGAAGAGAAAACCGACAAATCCAAACAAGCACAAATCGAATAAACGTACGAAAAACACTCAGATTAGCTCTCTCTTCCCCAAGCGAGGTAATCACAATGCTAAAAGGACTGAAAAACACAAGAAGAAAATGACACAAGGTAAGACATAAAACAAATCGCCTCATAGAATAAAGCACAAAGCAACAAAGAGTAAGACCAACACCGGGTCCACCGCCTTAAAACGGACAGTAGAGTAAACCACTGGGGGTTTAAACCTTCGTGACCATTGAAAACCATTCTAACTGTTTTGTTAAAATTTCTTTCAGTATGGACGTCACAGGCAGTGCACGGCAACCGTCTGGCACAAACTAGATGGAAGCAGACAACTTACAGACACGACCTGCTGATTAGTTCCCAAAGCCATCTTCTGTTGAAAGATTCCTACTTGACTGGACGATGCTAAATTTTATCAGTCCAGCTGTTCTTAATTTAGTACAGACACATTAAATTGTGTTGAAAAAAAGTTGAAGTAGAGAAATATGAGTGTTTATAATAAAAGCACTAAATAAATTGTATCTTGTGAACGCGTATTCAGTCATTAACTGCCTACTTTCTCATCAGAGGGGTGTAAAAGAAAATAAGTTTCTTTCGGGTTGAGAAATCAGTTCTTTTCCTGTAAGAGTATTCCTCAGTTGGTAAAGATTTCAAATAGCAGCTTATCAAACTCTTCACTGTTCGCATATGACACAAAGACCCATTTTCATATGTTAAACGCAAAAATGCTGTGTTCACAAATTATAACTCTCCGACGTTTTCCGTAATATAATTGACATCAGTACTGTTTTTGGTGCAAAGCAAACAAACAAACAAATAAACTATAAAAAATAAATTATACATAGGAAGATAAAGAATTGAGATTTGGGTTTTGAGCGTATACCGCTTTAATCCTAAGTATTTTAACAGACGTGTCTGAGCGTACAGTGTGAAACCAAGATCAAAATGCATGTGAAAGGGTCTACACATTTTGCCATTCATCAGTTAGTCAAATAGGCTCATGACAGAAAGTGCGTGAAGCTCTCACTTTTCTACTCGACAATATTTATATTAGATTTGGTTCTAAGCTATTTCGACAAATTGTTGGTATTCCGATGGGTACGAATTGCGCACCCCTTGTGGCTGATTTGTTTTTGTTCTGTTACGAAAGAGGCTTCATGATGTCTCTTTCTGAAGAAAAGCAATCTGTAGATACTGAAGCTTTCAGCTCGACATCTAGATATATGGGCGATTTATTAAATATTGATAACTACTTCGATAGTTTGATTAGTCAAATTTATCCTTCCAAGCTCAGTTAAGCAAATTCTTCTGAAACTGAAACCCCATTATTGGACTTGGATTTGTCTATTTTCAATGGGTTTATTTCATGCAAAATTTATGATAAACTAGATGATTTTGATTTTGAGATTGTAAAGTTTCCCAACTTGGACGGAAATGTTCCTCGTCGAGCATCGTATAGTGTTTGTATCTCGCAGCTTATTCGGTTCGCTAGAGTGTCTAGTCATGTTTCTGACTTCAACACTCGAAATACAATGTAAATTGTTAACTGCTAAACTTCTTAATCAGTGTTATCGGTACAATAACTCCGCAAAAGTTTTTTTTTCTAAATTTTATAGACGTAATTTCGATTTAGTTTCAAAATTCAATGTTCGACGTAAATCTCGTCTGCAACAAGGGCTATCGGAACCTGATTTTTATTGTGAGTATCTTTTTGACGTTTATAAGTATATAAATTCAGAATAATATATGCTTGCAATGACTTTGGCGCTCAATTTCGTAAAATCATTCTTCGATACATAAATTTTGGTATAGCATAAATGTAATACGACAGACTGCATGCACGGTAGTTAACCCAATCACGGTTAATTACTTTGCTTCCCTCTATGGTTGCACGCCAGCGAGTCGGGCCTCAGACTCTATGACGGCTCCGGCCTAAAGACTTTTAAGTAAGTCAGTTGGTGCCCGATGCTCTGGCTCTGGTTGGGCCCACCGGAGTCCTACTATTGGTTTTCTTTTGCTTCAGCATTTCAGTTCTTTCTTGCTGTCAAGTCCTCATCGATGTTTTATCTCTGTATTCGTTTGATTTTTATGTTCTCGGCGTGTTACACTGATGAGTTAAGCTAGCTTTACGGGATCCCACTCTCGCTCTCAGCTTCCATTGTGGTAAAATCCCAGTCAGCATTCTACGTAAATCTATATCGGGCCGTCATCGGCCCGTCAGGGTAGCTGACGGGCCGATGACGGCCCGATGTAGATTTACGTAGAATGCTAGCTGGGATATATTCAGTCGAAGTTCAATGACTCGAACATCGTTGGGACCATGGACATGTATTCGAGATATGGATAATTTGAGCCACTGAGAGTTAATCATGACGGAAGGTCAAGAAGCAAATGGCGATAATTTAGGGAATTGTTTTCGATCTTTTAGACAATAATGAGGCAATTCTTATGAGTACACACAAAATGTAATTTCATAATCAAATAAGAAAATGTCCTTAAATATTCGTTTTCTTGAGCTAGCGAAAGAATTTCGTACGGTCTCAAAAACTAATTTGAATTAGCCATGGTAAACGAGCCATCGGTGTTCGAGCTATTGAAGTTCGACTGTATTTGTATGGTTCGTGTGGTCTTCTAACTCATCCATGATTCATTATTGGCAACAGATAAATCACATGTAAAGTCTATAATGAAACAAAGATAAGGACTCAACAGAAACAATCTGTTGATACATTTGGAGATCCCTGGGTTGCCAAACAATACCACTGGATTACTGGAGCAAAAGAAAACCACAAGTTGAACCCCGGTGAGCCGAGTAACAGACAAGTCTCATCTACAGTTCTCGTTAAGTGCCTGTGTGGTGGCCTTAAGTCGTCAATCCGTATTTCGTTATAGTACTGATATAATTCAAGTTCCTGCTCCTACTTCTTGGGCTATTGTGCTCATGTATTATTATGTGAATAACATAGTTCAAATCTGATAAGGGAGGTGAAATGTTGTATTCTTTTATTTTAACTCATGAATGGCACATCAGATATAGTATAGTATTTGTCCAGGAATACTCACAATGACAGGGTATAACCTACCAATAATACCAATAGAAAGAGGTAGCAAACCATGACAGACAGTACACAAGCCATAGATCAAAGACAAGCAAGCAACGGGCTTCTTCTTCCCCAGCAAGGTGATCATAATGTCATGCATGATTCATAAATCTTCTGCTATTTTCTATTTTAGATTTGCACTGTATTTCCACAGGATCCCTTCTTTGGAAGAGTTTATGATCCTGTCAGCTGCCATTAAGAATTTTATTGTTAAGCTTTGTTTTGGAGATTGTAGAACGTTGTCCTGTTCTCCGAAATAGTACTGAAATATATATATTTTAATTTCTTGGCCTTTTTAACTATTGGGCTCATACAGTATAGTCGAGTCTGCTTAAGGATTAAGTTGTAGTGTGGGATCTCTATAGAATCTACTAGATGGCCCGTATCGCTCGACCGACTACCAGACAAGTTTCGAGTCAATTGGCCTTTTGGTTCAGGAGAAGAAGTTCAAGATAGATTTTCAAGATGGCGGCTGTGGCAGCCATCTTGGACACTTGATTGGGACGAATTTAGGTATTATTGCTTTATAAATGACCATGATACCACGTTTCCAGTCAACTGACCTTCCAGTTCAGGAGTAGAAGATCTAAATAGATTTGCAAGATCGCAGCCATCTTGGATTTCTTAGGGAAATGATTTTAGCTGTTTTTGATCTACAAGTCGTCCCGAAAATCCTACCACGTTTAGAGTCAGTTGGCCGTTTGGTTCAGGAGACTTTCGAAATAGATTTTCAAGATGGAGGCCATGGCGGCTATCTTGGGTTTCCGTCATAGAGTCTGAAACCCGACCCGCCGGCGTGAAACCAAAGAGGGAAGCAAAGTTATTAACCATGATTGGGTTAACTACCATGCATGCAAAACCTACCATCAGACATGTGTCACAAGCAAAGATTCAGATCAGTCTGTACATCCACCCAGCATAGCAATGGCATTCATTTATCCCTCTTTGGAATACCTGGAGGCTGTAGAAGCGCAGGCTGATTTAAGTCTTCGCTAGTAGCACAATAGTTATTGTAGGCACAGCCGCCATCTTGAACATCTATCTTGAACTTCTTCTCCTGGACCGAAAAGCAAGTTGGCTCGAAACTTGTCTGGTACTTGGTCGAGCGATACAGAGTTATCTAGTAGATCCTATAGGGATCCCACACTAGACCTTAATCCTTAAACAGATCCGTATATACTGTATGAGCCCAATAGTTACAAAAGTCCAGATTATATTTCATTTTCTTTTGGATCATTTGGCCCATTATGATATCTTTGAAAATGGAGTTCTGCTCATGAATACGCTAGAGGGCATAAGCAGTGTTGCAAACTTCATAACTGCTTATGAAGAGTCTCAATAAAACCGAAACTCCCATTTTCTAATCTGTAATGCGTTCTTTGTTTCCAAAAGCACTCCTTTTGACGTTTATTTGTCGTGCGCTTGCTTAATTCATTTCAGGCATCCTCTTTAAAGTATTGGTATAGTGATAATGTATTCGGCAGTAATTCAAAATTAGGTCATCCACATTTTTTTGAGCAGGATGGATCAAATGCCGTTTGAGGAGATTAACGCCAACAGATGGCAAATAAGAAATTTTTATAAGTATGAAGGTTCTGTTTAACTGATATACTGTTAGACAGCCACTCCGTATGTGAAGTAAAGCGGAATATTTCATAATAGAAAGAGAAATTGCCTAGGGAAACAATATCAACTAAAGATTATACAATTTTATTTGCAATTTTATTGTAAAATGGCGTAGAATTATTGTGAAAAATGACCGTTCAGTATTCACAAGCCTTCAACAACATGAGACGTCCGGATGATGGCATAACGTTCATTGTATATTTTGACATTGAAGACGTTTCATGAAACAAGGCTTGTCGAACCGCGAGGTTTATAATATCTAACCTTACAGACGTACAGTAGTATGCAAAAAGTATGTGGAAAGTTTGGACTTATTTTTCCATTACGAAAACACGCCTATTCAAATATACTGAAAATTTTACCACTAAAAAAAAATGAAAATTTTCAGATAAAAATTCTGATATTTTTCACATTTCTGCTCAAAACATAGATTGTGGGTACTCGTTAGAACCGCCTCGGTGAGGCGGTTCTAACGAGTACTCACAATCTATGTTTTTGAGCAGAAATAAGAAAAATAATGTATACCCCTGTAAACCCCAGTTTTACTATATAAAAGTGGGGTTTAAGGGGATCAATTTTATATAGGCATGTTTTCGTGATGCAAAGGATTCCAAAAGATGATCAATCGAAATAAAAATAATAAGGTATAATGTAGATATTATTTGAAGGACTGTGTAATTTCTTTTTAACACAACCATGGTGACCTCGTTATTGCAAGATGATAGCCGAGCTGCAGACTGAAATAAAAGGTAAGAGAAAAGTCCAGGGAGTGCCATAATCACAAACCGCAGCCCTTCCCAGACCCCAAGAGGAAGAGGAAACCGACAAATCCAAACAAGCACAAATCGAACAAACGTAAGAAAAGCACTAAGATTAGCTCTCTCTTCCCCAAGCGAGGTAATCGCAATACTAAAAGGACTGAAAAACACAAGAAGCCTTATTCTGTTTAAGAAAATTCATTACGAAAACATGCCTACATGTATTCAAATTTACTGAAAATTTAACCACTAAAACTGAAAAACTGATAATTTTCAGATAAAAAATTCTGATATTTTTATATTTCTGCTGAAAACATAGTTTGTGGGTACTCGTTAGGACCGCCTCGCCGAGGCGGTCCTAACGTGTACCCATAATTTATCTTTTTGAGTAGAAATAAGAAAAGTAATGTATACCCCTGTAAACCCAAGTTTTACTATATAAATGTGGGGTTAAATGGGGTCAAAACTATATAGGCATATTTTTGTGATGGATTAAGTGTCCTAACCATCTATGGTCAGGATCTCATGATTCAACGTTTGACGTTCGGCTTGCAGTCTAGTGTTAGACTTCAGAAGTTGTCCGCAGTCATTTACTCACCTCAGCATGTGAGTGTGCACTACTATCAACTAAACTAAAAGTGAGGATTCAGTAAGAAGTAGATCACTGATGGTTATGGTAAGGTGAGGTTAGGTTAGTTGAGGGATCATAGTAAGCATATTTATATCAGGAATATTTAAGGATGGTTAGGGTAAGATTCAGTGGCGGGCTGATTCTGAAGGTGCTCCAGTCTAGTCCCCAGGCTTGTTTAATAGTATAAAAGATATCCAGGAATAGCTACAATCACAGATCATAGCCCATCACGAAAACATACCTATATAATTTTGACCCCCTTAAACCCCACTTTTATATAGTAAAACTGAGGTTTACAGGGGTATACATTATTTTTGTTATTTCTGCTCAAAACACAGATTTTGGGTACCCGTTAGAACCGCCTCATTGAGGCGGTTCTAACGAGTACCCACAATCTATGTTTTGAGCAGAAATAACAAAAATATCTGAATTTTTTATCTGAAAAATTGCCATTTTTTGGTGGTAAAATTTTCAGTATATTTGAATAGGCGTGTTTTCGTAATGCTACCCATGACACCAAGAGGATGGATAATACACAAGCCAGAGATAAAAGAAAAGTAACTCAACCTACCCCCTCTTCCATTACGAAAACAAGCCTATTCAAATATACTGAAAATTTTACCACCAAAAAAAATGAAAATTTTCAGGTAAAAAATCTGATATTTTTCATATTTCTGCACAAAACATAGATTGTAGGTACTCGTTAGAACCGCCTCGATGAGTTTTACTATATAAAAGTGGGGTTTAAGGGGGTCAACATTATATAGGCATATTTTCGTGATGCTACACCAACAAGGTGATCTCAGTGCTCGACAGGACCTATTTTCAGAAGGGATGCAAACTTTTATATAGAGTTGTCTCGCCTGAAAGTGTATCACATGAATGTACGTTTACATACTAGTTCATATAGCAGTAGTTTATATATTTGTTTCGTGACCGATACAAGCCTAGAGCATATTGATAAATTGATAAATAAAAAAAAAAAATATCGATTAATGCGGCGTCTGACCAGGATCTCCACTGTTTCCAAATGGTTTAACCATTCTTCTCTAGGTATATATCAAAATCACATATCCTGACATACCTAAAACTGACATTTGATTTTTTGATTTTTCCAATATACAGTGGGTGGGATCGGTGAGTTATTTAGTCTAAAATGGGCTATTTTACAAATGCCGTTACATATTTATATTATGATAAAGATAGACAAAAAATCCATTCAATTTTATACCAGTCCATATAGGTTTCAAATCGGAGTACTCTAAACGCATGTGTTTTTATTTGGAAACCAAAAAGTGCTTTCGAACAGGCGCAAAAAGCGCTGATTTAGATCATCCTGATAATGTGCAATCTCATTCGGGCATTTGCTCTACATTCGTACATAATGTGGTGCCCAATGATTCTGTAAGCTGACAGTGAATGCTCTGACTGAGTGAAATCGCAGGTTGATCTAGGCCTTCGCTGTCCGCTTATGCCCGATGGCATATTTTTACATGGCGCGGCACGTATCTAACCATACTGATATAACATGCGCTAGGAAACTAGTTTACTTGATATGGATCAGATTGTCTCAGTTCCTGAGTATAGAAGGTAAAGCGCACTAATATTCATCACGAAAACATGCCTATATAATATTGACCCCCTTAAACCCCAATTTTATATAGTAAAACTGGGGTTTACAGGGGTATACATTATTTTTCTTATTTCTGATCAAAACCATAGATTGTGGGTACTCGTTAGAACCGCCTCACCGAGGCGGTTCTAACGAGTACCCACAATCTATGCTTTGAGCAGAAATAAGAAAAATATCAGAGTTTTTTTATCTGAAAATTTTCAGTTTTTGGACGTGAAATTTTCTGTATACTTGAATAAGCGTGTTTTCGTAATGGGAAACTAGTTTACTTGATATGGATCAGATTGTCTCAGTTCCTGAGTATAGAAGGTAAAGCGCACTTTTATTGATACGCTCGTAAGCCTTTCGGAAATTCTTTTCTGTTGCTC